>CM077162.1:50345555-50708043 GCA_039583875.1 Platanthera guangdongensis
GGTTAAGTGTCGACACATTGTGCTGGGTGGCGACACTTGTACTTAGTCTCTGCTTCAAATTTTGCTGAGTGTCGACACATACTCCAGGTGTCGACACTTTCTGGTGTAGACTCAGCTCCTCTAGGTGTCGACACTTCTGCTAAGTGTCGACACAACGTTCTCTGAATTCTTTCTCACTGAGTGTCGACACAGCTCCTTGTGTCGACACTTTAATGTCTGGTGTCGACTCTGCATCCCAGGTGTCGACACAATGACTCCAGTGTCCGACACTGCTTTGTCTGGGTGTCGACACAAGCTTTCTCAAGTGTCGACACTTTCCCTCTAGGTGTCGACACATGGACTTAGAAAGTTTTAGCTTCAGTCCAGTGAATACCTAACCGCACCACGTAACCAACAGACATCAAATACATCATGATGTATATCATTGAGTTGGGTGAGGCTTTCTTCAAATTAGGTACATTTGACCATGTACCCAACAACTTTCGCTCGACAAAGTGTCGAGAGTGGGGCACACGGCCTGCGACACACGGGCGTGTCGCAGGGCGTGTCGGGGCCGTGTCGACACTCGGCCCAAGTGTCGACACTTTCGCTCGACAAAGTGTCAAGAGTGGGGAACACGGCCTGCGACACGGGCTGTCGCAGGGCGTGTCGAGGCCGTGTCGACACTCGGCCCAAGTGTCGACACTCTCACTCGACAAAGTTCGAGTCTGGGGACACGGCCTGTGACACGGGCATGTCATAGGGCGTGTCCCGCTTGGTCGATGATCTTCGCTCGATGTTTTTTCTGGTGGTCGACAAAAAGCCTGTCGACGGGTTTCGAGACTTGGCACACGGCTTGGGACACGGGCGTGTCCCAGGCCGTGTCATCTCTCGGGTTGGTTTCGGGGCCGTGTTGTTGGAGGCACACGCCGGCCACACGGCCGTGTCACTGGGGACACGGGCGTGTCGGTTGAACATACGGGCGTGTCGGATGCCCGTGTGCGTTTCCAGGCGCGTCGATTTGAGACGGCGAATGAGGCACACACGGCCCTGGACACGGGCGTGTGCCAGGCCGTGTTCGGCCCAGGTCTTTTTATTTTCCAAGCGAATCGTGGCCATTCTTTCCCAGATTTTGGGATCTACGTCTCAGGACTGTTCTTAGCAGTTAAGTCCGATTCTAGGGTTGGAAACCTCATTTGTTTTCCAAGTCTTCTCTTTCTAAGTTCTTGAGAAAACTATAGCAAGGAGGAAGAAGAGAAGGTCTTGGCTGTAGGAAGGGTTTCAGAGCTCCAAATCGCGAGCCGAGTCCGGATCCGTGAAGCTTGGAGCGTTGCGAAGATTTCCATCCGGCTATTTTTGCCATGGCAAGGAAGAGGAGTCGGAAGGTAACGACATCTCTCCTCTCGGTCCTTAGGATGCACGTATTAGCATCATTTAGTTTTCTCTCTCTAATTTTTGGGCACCAACTCTCAAATGAGAGGGTTTTTGGTTTGCCAAGTTTCAAGAGGAACTTCCGGGTTGATTGAGTCCGTCCCCGCATATTTTGCATTAGAGATCCGCTTCGCTAGTGGATTAGGCATGGTGGGTGAAGCCGTAGTCGCGACCGTTAGTCCGACTCGGTGATGTTGCATACGAACGTAGGAATTCGTAGAGATTTTCTGTCGCGGTAAGATGCTGTTGTGTTGTGGTGGTGATTGTCCCATTTGTTTAAAAGGTACGTGTAGTCGGACCCCAGACAAGGTTAGCTCCTCGTGGCGGTAGATTGTTTCCTTGGTGGACAAGGTTAGCTCCGCACGAGTTGGAGATGTTTTCCTTGGTGGCGCGGGAACGCTGGCAGTACAATGAGTGATTATGATGTAGTTAGTCTTGTTTGTGTTGTGCCAAGGCGTGGCTATGTCTCTGTGGTCGGCTGGCTATCCCGTGACATGTGCGTCATTTGAGGGAGAATCGGTCAGTCTGTGTTTGTGTTTGTTGGACTACACAAACACAGACTGACGGGTTGGGTACAGCAAGGCTTCTTAGAATCGGTCAGTCTGTGTTTGTTGGAATCCTGACATGAGACGTCAGAGCTTGCAGGCAAGCCCGGGGCTAAGCCCACGAGCGGGTGGGGCCTTGGCAAGAATTCCTTGTGGCGGCCTGTGCGCCGTTTGAGGGAGAAGTGTCTCCCTTAGTGTTTGCGGCTTTATTCCAATGGGGAAATGTGAGTACCCAAATGATGTGATGTTGTGCTAGATGCATACGCTGTAGGGTTACCTTGGGTGAAGCCCGGGTGTTGCATTCATGTTGCATGGTAGGCCCTTTCTTTATATGCTCAACCAATAGAGAACATGTTTGATGATTGAGACATCCAAGCCGTTTTAATGCTTTTCTATTTATAGATGTTTATTTGCATATGAAGTGCTGACTTGCAGGTTGGAGGTTCCCCGGGTCCGTTAGGGCGGCCGGGAGGAGATGTGTTGTTACACAGTTTGAGGTCAGCCTTTGCTGACCCCGTTACTAATAATAATTTTTAAAGGTCAAGGGTCGCACATGCAGGAGCTAGCACGCCGGCCAGAAAGGCCTAAGCCCCATGAAGTGTTTTTCCCTCTTTTGTAGCACTTCAGTTTATGATGATGTTTGTTTGAGACTATTTTGTCCGGCTTTGCATGGCTTGCATGCCGAGGTAGACTAGGAGTGCTGAGCACATTCATGTTTGATGTACTATTTATTTTTGGACACTTGATGTAGGCCTTATGGCCATTTATTACTCTTTATTGTGGATAACTTCTAGTCCTGTTCTGTTTCCGCTGTGTTGTGCAAAGTGTTTTGAGTTTGGGTAGCTATATCAACTTATAATACTAAAGCTGTGGCGTTCGTATGTTGTGGGGCCCCGTCGGACCCATATTATATGTTCACTACAGGGGAGGTGTTACAATTTGGTATCAGAGCCAGGTTTGATTCAAGGTCAGTGCGTAGAGAAGTTATCCACATAAGAGTAATGCGGGACCGTGAGTGTCCTTATGTTTTAGGTCTTGCGATTGGAGACTAATCCTTATTTTTTGTTTTCCTGAAGAGTGCAAGCAACGAGGCGGGCACTTCAAGAGCAAGGATGATCTCTCGGCGAGCAGTGCAACTGCTCCAGGCCTTTGGGCACGGGTGTAAACCCGCTGACTTCTGCCGTATGCTTGCAGAAGCGATGGTTGCGTCGCAAGCGGCGGCTGCAGCCTAGGTAGCAACCCCTGCTACACCAGACACGGCGACGGCCGTGCCAGGCGGAGAAGCCAGGCTGTGGAGCCTTTGGCAGAAAGGTGGTGGTAGGGCATGGAGACGACATATGAAGTACTTCTGAGTTTCCATCCCCCGTCTTTCAAGGGTGTAGGAACGCCAACGGACGCAGAGGATTGGTGGGTTCGTATTCAAGAACTGTTAAGGGCGGCAGAGACGCCAGAGAAGAAATCCCGAGTATGTGCGGCGTTCATGTTGGAAGGAGACGCCAATTGTGGTGGGTGAGCCATAGCGGCCGCCTATTCCCGGCGCACCCCGTCAGTGGAAGAGTTTGGGGACGCTTTTCTTAAGAGGTATATTCCAGTTTCAACACGGTTGCCCTGCAGAGGCAGTTTCTGCATCTAATGCAGCGAGACAAGACAGTGGTGAGTACGTGCAAGAGTCACACCCGTTTTGGGTCGTTATGCGGGAACGACAATGGCGGATGATGTGAGAGGGATAACCTCTTCTACCAAAGGTTGAGGGAATCTGAGACAGCCCCTCATCCCATGAAGAGGGCAGGATTTATGAGCTAGTTGAAGCCGCCAGGAGTTTGGAGAGTGATCTGGAGCGAACCCAGCGTCGAAAGGGGTTTTACTCCCAAGCAGGGAAGGGAAGCCCTCCCAATCTCATGTAAAGTCTGATGGGAGCAGGTGGAGGAGGAAGCCTCACCCTTCCAGGTCGGGTGAGAGGAGCACTTGGACGCCTAGGGGTTCTCACTCTACGGGACCGCTGACGTGTTACAACTGCGGGAAGGTTGGGCACATAGCCCGTGCTTTTCAGCAAGGGGGAGCGGGGCAAGATTCGAAGCAGGAGCAGTCTGTGCGCTCGGGCCCCAGTGCTGCAGAGAAAGGAAAGATGGCGGAGTCGAGCGCTTCTCGGTTCCAACCGGTGCAACCAAGGGCTTACAACCTTGGACAGCAAGAAGCGATCCGCCAAACCGAGTTGTGGTGACAGGTATGAAGAAAATTTAAGTTTGCATTTGTGCTTCATACTTTTAGACCCCCTTTCCGTGTTTTGTTGTCTTGTTGTAGGCTTCGTGTTAGTTTTCGGAATCCCCGCTAGGGTATTGTTCGATACTGGGGCTTCGCACTCTTTTCTTGCGGAGAGTTTCATCCGAAAGGTAGGAGTCGAGACTTTCTCGGCGGACGCGGAACTGAAAGTGCGCATGCCCAATGGGTCATCTATGACCACCGGGCTAAATGGCGCATCTGTTGGGAGCTAGACGGAGTTGACTTCGTTTTGGAAGCGGCAGTGTTGCCGTTAGTAGAGTTCGATGTCATTTTGGGCATGGACTGGCTTGCAGAGCAGCGCGCCAGCATTGATTGTTTATCCAAGGTAGTGACCCTAAAGAGTAAGGGGCAAGCGGAAGTCAAGTTTACGGGCTTTTGTGGAGTAGCCCATTCCCTAATTACGGCCATGCAAATGATGCGGGCGGTTAACCAGGAGGTGTGGCGCTGGTAGCATTGTTGGAGGTTCATCTCTCCCAACTTTCGATTGAGGAAGTGCCTGTGGTGGCAGAGTTCAAGGATGTGTTTCCGGATGAACTTCCTGGAGCGCCTCCTCGGCGGGAGATCGACTTCTCGATCGAGTTAATGCCGGAGGCTAGACCAGTGTCGCGTCCCCCATTTAGGATGGCACCAAAGGAATTAGCGGAACTTAAGGTACAGCTACAGGAATTGTTGGAGCAAGGGTATATTAGACCCAGTTCTTCACCGTGGAGCGCACCGGTGTTGTTTGTAAAAAAGAAAGACGGTAGCATGCGCCTATGCATAGACTACCGAGAGCTGAATAAATTGACCATCAAGAATAAGTATCCGATTCCTCGGATAGACGATTTGTTTGACCAATTGGTGGGGTCAGTGGTATATTCGAAACTGGACTTGAAGTCAGGCTACTATCAGCTGCGAATTCGGGACGAGGACATACCCAAGACTGGTTTTGGGACAAAGTACGGACACTTTGAGTTTACGGTGATGCCGTTCGGGCTGACGAACGCACCATCTGTGTTCATGGACCTTATGAATCAGGTATTTCGGGAATACTTGGATTCGTTTGTGGTTGTCTTCATTGATGACATCTTAGTGTACTCAAAGTCTGAAGTGGAGCATGAGACCCACTTGAGAGTGGTTCTACAAGTGTTGAGGGAGAACCAATTGTTTGCAAAGTTCTCAAAGTGCGAGTTCTGGTTAGCCAAGGTGGCGTTTTTGGGCCACGTGGTTAGTGGTGAGGGGGTGGCAGTGGATCCAGCGAAAGTGGAGGCCATCAGAGATTGGCCGGTGTTGAGGACCGTGGCGGAAGTCCGAAGTTTTCTTGGACTAGCCGGGTACTATAGGAGATTCGTGGAGAATTTCTCGAAGATAGCTCTACCCCTCACCTCACTCACTCGTAAAGACCATAAGTTTGTGTGGACCCAAGAGTGCAGTCAAGCATTCGAGGCACTGAAGGAGAGGCTTATGATGGCTCCGATCCTGAGTTTACCGCAAGGGACCGATGGATTTCAGATTTTCAGTGACGCATCGGGATGCGGTTTGGTTTGCGTGTTGGTGCACATGGCAAGTAATAGCTTTTGGGTCTCGACAGCTGAAACCTCATGAGAGGAATTACCCCGTCCATGACTTGGAGTTGGCGGCGGTAATCTTCGCATTGAAAATATGGCGACACTATGTGTATGGCGCAAGGGTGGAGATCTTCACGGACCATAAAAGCCAGAAGTATCTCTTGGATCAGAAGGACTTGAACATGCGGCAACGCAGATGGGTTGAATTTCTTGGAGACTACGAAGTGGCGATTCAGTATACGCCGGGTAAGGCCAATGTGGTGGCGGATGCGTTGAGTAGAAAGTACTCGGGGCAAGGAAATTGGATCGAAGCTCATGATGAGCGGTTGGTTCGGGAATGGGAGTCCCTTGGGTTGGAATGTGTTGCGAGAGGCGAGTCTAGCGTGGCTCGGTTGAACTGGATTGAAGTGTAAAGCGACTTGTCCGATCGTATTCGGGAAGTGACTCGATTGGATGTGGAGTTTCAACCTTTTGTGTTGGAGGCTCAAAAGGGCGAGAGCAGTGCCTTGGAGATGATTGGGGGAATCTTGAGAAAGGATGGAAGGGTTTGTGTACCGCAGTTTGGCAATCTCCGTGAGGAGTTGATGTTTGAGGCTCACTTCTCAAAGTACTCCATTCACCCGGGCAGTACAAAGATGTACTTGGATATGAATAAATCCTTTTGGTGGTCGGGGTTGAAGCGAGACGTAGCTTTGTATGTGAGTCGTTGCCAAACATGTGCCTTGGTGAAGGCCGCGCGATGTCAGAAACCGGGCGGGTTCCTGAAGCCCCTTCCAATTCCTGAGTGGAAATTTGAGGACATCTCCATGGACTTTGTGCATGGTTTGCCTAGATCGCAGCATGGTAATGATGCTATTTGGGTGATCGTGGATCGCCTAACCAAGGTGACTCACTTCATCCCAAATCGGAAAGAGGACAACATGGAGAAGCTGGTGAAGTTGTATGTTCGCAACATTGTGCGACTGCACGGAGTTCCTAAGAGCATAGTCAGTGATCGAGATGGACGGTTTACGTCCAAGGACTGGAGATTGGTTCAGAAGAGCTTGGGCACGAAGCTAAAGTTTAGTACGGCGTTCCATCCTCAAACTGATGGGCAAACGGAGAGAACGAACCGTACTATGGAGGACATGTTGAGGATGTGTGTTCTTGATTTTGGCAAGAGGTGGGAGGATCACCTCTTCATGGTAGAATTTGCGTACAACAACAGTTTTCAAGCTAGTATAAAGATGGCGCCATACGAAGCTTTGTATGGGAGGCGGTGTTGAACGCCAATGTCTTGGGCAGAGGCGGGAGACACCAAACTTTTGGGAAAGGATGCGGTAGTCGACGCTTGTGAGTTGGTACGGACCATCCAAGAGCGTATGAAGGTGGCGCATGACAGGCAAGCAAAATATTTTAATGCTCGTCATCGGAAGTTGGAATTTACAGTAGGTGATTGGGTTTATCTGAAGGTCAAGCCGTTCAAAGGCGTCTCACGGATTCAGTGACTCAAGAAGTTGAGTCCAAGGTTTTTGGGGCCTTTTGAAATTGTTGAGCGGGTAGGAGAAGCAGCCTATCAGTTGGCATTGTCCGCAGACTTGAGTGGATTACATGACGTCTTCTACGTCTCCGCTTTGAGGAAAGCCTTGGTGGAGGCTAGCGTGGTGATAGAGCCGGCATCGGTGCCGATTGAGGAAGACTTGAGGACGCGAGTCCTCCCAATTGCTATAGAGGATTCGGAGATTCAGGAGTTGCGGAATAAAGAAGTCAAACTCGTGAAAGTTCGATGGGACAACTGCGGTCGTGAGGAGTTCTCTTGGGAACGAGAACAGGCCATGCTAGAAGATTATCCAGAACTCTTCATGTCAGGTACAATTTAAGTTTTGTACCCTTTTGTTTTGAAATTTCGGGACGAAATTCTGTTAAGTGGGGGAGAGTTGTAACACCCCAGTTTTTGCAAGAGGTTCAGTCTGCAGTTCTGAAAATTTTTTGGGTTTCTGGCAGGAGGCACAGGGCCTGCGACACGGGCGTGTCGCAGGGCGTGTCGAGGCCGTGTCGACACTCGGCCCAAGTGTCGACACTTTCGCTCGACAAAGTGTCGAGAGTGGGGCACACGGCCTGCGACACGGGCGTGTCGCAGGGCGTGTCGGGGCCGTGTCGACACTCGGCCCAAGTGTCGACACTTTCGCTCGACAAAGTGTCGAGAGTGGGGAACACGGCCTGCGACACGGGTGTGTCGAGGCCGTGTCGACACTCGGCCCAAGTGTCGACACTCTTCGCTCGACAAAGTGTCGAGTCTGGGGCACACGGCCTGTGACACGGGCGTGTCACAGGGCGTGTCCCGCTTGGTCGACGATCTTCGCTCGACGTTTTTTTTTTCCGCGGTGTCGACACAAAGCCTGTCGACGGGTGTCGAGACTTGGCACACGGCTTGGGACACGGGCGTGTCCCAGGCCGTGTCATCTCTCGGGTTGGTTTCGGGGCCGTGTTGTTGGAGGCACACGGCCGGCCACACGGCCGTGTCACTGGGGACACGGGCGTGTCGGGTTGAACACGGGCGTGTCAGATTCCCGTGTGCAGTTCCAGGCGCGTCGATTTGAGACGGCGAATGAGGCACACGGCCCTGGACACGGGCGTGTGCCAGGCCGTGTTCGGCCCAGGTCTTTTATTTTCCAGGCGAATCGTGGCCATTCTTTCCCAGATTTTGGGATCTGACGGCTCAGGACTGTTCTTAGGCAGTTAAGTCCGATTCTAGGGTTGGAAACCTCATTTGTTTTCCAAGTCTTCTCTTTCTAAGTTCTTGAGAAAACTAGAGCAAGGAGGAAGAAGAAGGTCTTGGGCTGTAGGAAGGGTTTCGGAGCTCCAAATCGCGAGCCGAGTCCGGATCCGTGAAGCTTGGAGCGTTGCGAAGATTTCCATCCGGCTATTTTTGCCATGGCAAGGAAGAGGAGTCGGAAGGTAACGACATCTCTCCTCTCGGTCCTTAGGATGCACGTATTAGCATCATTTAGTTTTCTCTCTCTAATTTTTGGGCACCAAACTCTCAAATGAGAGGGGTTTTGGTTTGCCAAGTTTCAAGAGGAACTTCCGGGTTGATTGAGTCCGTCCCCGACATATTTTGCATTAGAGATCCGCTTCGCTAGTGGATTAGGCATGGTGGGTGAAGCCGTAGTCGCGACCGTTAGTCCGACTCGGTGATGTTGCATACGAACTTAGGGATTCGTAGAGATTTTCCGTTGCGGCAAGATGCCGTTTGTGTTGTGGTGGTGATTGTCCCGTTTGTTTAAAAGGTACGTGTAGTCGGACCCGGACAAGGTTAGCTCCTCGTGGCGGTAGATGGTTTCCTTGGTGGACAAGGTTAGCTCCGCACGAGTTGGAGATGGTTTCCTTGGTGCGCGGGAACGCTGCAGTACAATGAGGGATTATGATGTATTTAGTCTTGGTTTGTGTTGTGCCAAGGCGTGGCTATGTCTCTGTGGTCGGCTGGCTATCCCGTGACATGTGCGTCATGTGTGGAGAGTGTCCCGGCGAGACTAGTCCCCTTCTGTGAGACTGACGAGAATGCCAAGCTTGGGGCAAGCCCGGGCAAAGAGGCCATGAGCGGGTGGGGTCCAGCAAGGCTTCTTAGAATCGGTCGGTCTGTGTTTGTTGGAATCCTGACATGAGACGTCAGAGCTTGCAGGCAAGCCCGGGGCTAAGCCCACGAGCGGGTGGGGCCTTGGCAAGAATTCCTTGTGGCGGCCTGTGCGCCGTTTGAGGGAGAGGTGTCTCCCTTAGTGTTTGCGGCTTTATGCCAATGGGGAAATGTGAGTACCCAAATGATGTGATGTTGTGCTAGATGCATACGCTGTAGGGTACCTTGGGTGAAGCCCGGGTGTTGCATTCATGTTGCATAGGTAGGCCCTTTCTTTATATGCTCAACCAATAGAGAACATGTTTGATGATTGAGACATCCAAGCCTGTTTTAATGCTTTTCTATTTATAGATGTTTATATTGCATATGAAGTGCTGACTTGCAGGTTGGAGGGTTCCCCGGGATCCGTTAGGGGCGGCCGGGAGGAGATGTGTTGTTACACAGTTTGAGGTCAGCCTTTGCTGACCACGTTACTAATAATTTTTACAGGTCAAGGGTCGCATGCAGGAGCTAGCACGCCGGCCAGAAAGGCCTAAGCCCCATGAAGTGTTTTTCCCTCTTTTGTAGCACTTCAGTTATGATGATGTTTGTTTGAGACTATTTTGTCCGGCTTGCATGCCGAGGTAGACTAGGAGTGCTGAGCACATTCATGTTTGATGTACTATTTATTTTTGGACACTTGATGTAGGCCTTATGGCCATTTGTTTACTCTTTAGTGGTGGATAACTTCTAGTCCTGTTCTGTTTCCGCTGTGTTGTGCAAAGTGTTTTGAGTTTGGGTAGCTATATCAACTTATAATACTAAAGCTGTGGCGTTCGTATGTTGTGGGGCCCCGGCCGGACCCATATTATACGTTCACTACAGGGGAGGTGTTACAATTTGGTATCAGAGCCAGGTTTGATTCAAGGTCAGTGCGTAGAGAAGTTATCCACATAAGAGTAATGCGGGACCGTGAGTGGCCTTATGTTTAGGTCTTGCGATTGGAGACTAATCCCTTATTTCTTGTTTTCCTGAAGAGTGCAAGCAACGAGGCGGGCACTTCAAGAGCAAGGGATGATCTCTCGGCGAGCAGTGCAACTGCTCCAGGCCTTCTGGGCACGGGTGTAAACCCGGCTGACTTCTGCCGTATGCTTGCAGAAGCGATGATGGCGGCGCAAGCGGCGGATGCAGCCCAGGTAGCAACCCCTGCTACACCAGACACGGCGACGGCCGTGCCAGGCGGAGAAGCCAGGCGAGTGGAGCCTTTGGCAGAAAGGGTGGTGGTAGGGCATGGAGACCGACACATGAAGTACTTCCTGAGTTTTCCATCCCCCGTCTTTCAAGGGTGTAGGAACGCCAACGGACGCGGAGGATTGGTGGGTTCGTATTCAAGAACTGTTAAGGGCGGCAGAGACGCCAGAGGAGAAGAAATCCGAGTATGCGGCGTTCATGTTGGAAGGAGACGCCAAATTGTGGTGGGTGAGCCATAGCGGCCGCCTGTTCCCGGGGCGCACCCCGTCAGTGGAAGAGTTTGGGGACGCTTTTCTTAAGAGGTATATTCCAGTTTCAACACGGTTGGCCCTGCAGAGGCAGTTTCTGCATCTAATGCAGCGAGACAAGACAGTGGATGAGTACGTGCAAGAGTTCACCCGTTTGGGTCGTTATGCGGGAACGACAATGGCGGATGATGTAGAGAGGGATAACCTCTTCTACCAAGGTTTGAGGGAGAATCTGAGACAGCCCCTCATCTCCATGAAGAGGGCGGGATTTAATGAGCTAGTTGAAGCCGCCAGGAGTTTGGAGAGTGATCTGGAGCGAACCCAGCGTCGAAAGGGTTTTACTCCCAAGCAAGGGGAAGGGAAGCCCTCCCAATCTCATGTAAAGTCTGATGGGAGCAGGTGGAGGAGGAAGCCTCACCCTTCCAGGTCGGGTGAGAGGAGCACTTGGACGCCTGAGGGTTCTCACTCTAGGGGACCGCCGACGTGTTACAACTGCGGGAAGGTTGGGCACATAGCCCATGCTTGTCAGCAAGGGGGAGCGGGGCAAGAGTCAAAGCAGGAGCAGTCTGTGCGCTCGGGCCCCAGTGCTGCAGAGAAAGGAAAGATGGCGGAGTCGAGCGCTTCTCGGTTCCAACCGGTGCAACCAAGGGCTTACAACCTTGGACAGCAAGAAGCGATCCGCCAAACCGATGTGGTGACAGGTATGAAGAAAATTTAAGTTTGCATTTGTGCTTCATACTTTTAGACCCCCTTTTTGTGTGTTGTCTTGTTGTAGGCTTCGTGTTAGTTTCTGGATACCCCGCTAGGGTATTGTTCGATACTGGGGCTTCGCACTCTTTTCTTGCGGAGAGTTTCATCCAAAGGGTAGGAGTCGAGACTTTCTCGGCGGACGCGGAAATGAAAGTGCGCATGCCCAATGGGTCATCTATGACCACCGGGGCTAAAGGGCGCATCTGTTGGGAGCTAGACAGAGTTGACTTCGTTTTGGAAGCGGCAGTGTTACCGTTAGTAGAGTTCGATGTCATTTTGGGCATGGACTGGCTTGCAGAGCAGCGCACCAGCATTGATTGTTTATCCAAGGTAGTGACCCTAAAGAGTAAGGGGCAAGCGGAAGTCAAGTTTACGGGCCTTTGTGGAGTAGCCCATTCCCTAATTACGGCCATGCAAATGATGCGGGCGGTTAACTAGGGAGGTGTGGCGCTGGTAGCGTTGTTGGAGGTTCGTCTCTCCCAACTTTCAATTGAGGAAGTGCCTGTGGTGGCAGAGTTCAAGGATGTGTTTCCGGATGAACTTCCTGGAGCGCCTCCTCGGCGGGAGATCGACTTCTCGATCGAGTTAATGCCGGAGGCTAGACCGGTGTCGCGTCCCCCATTTAGGATGGCACCAAAGGAGTTAGCGGAACTTAAGGTACAGCTTACAGGAACTGTTGGAGCAAGGGTATATTAGACCCAGTTCTTCACCGTGGAGCGCACCGGTGTTGTTTGTAAAAAATAAAGACGGTAGCATGCGCCTATGCATAGACTACCAAGAGCTGAATAAATTGACCATCAAGAATAAGTATCCGATTCCTCGAATAGACGATTTGTTTGACCAATTGGTGGGGTCAGTGGTATATTCGAAACTGGACTTGAAGTCAGGCTACTATCAGCTGCGAATTCGGGACGAGGACATACCCAAGACTGCTTTTGGGACAAGGTACGTACACTTTGAGTTTACGGTGATGCCGTTCGGGCTGACGAACGCACCATCTGTGTTCATGGACCTTATGAATCAGGTATTTCGGGAATACTTGGATTCGTTTGTGGTTGTCTTCATTGATGACATCTTAGTGTACTCAAAGTCTGAAGTGGAGCATGAGACCCACTTGAGAGTGGTTCTGCAAGTGTTGAGGGAGAACCAATTGTTTGCAAAGTTCTCAAAGTGCGAGTTCTGGTTAGCCAAGGTGGCGTTTTTGGGCCACGTGGTTAGTGGTGAGGGGGTGGCAGTGGATCCAGCGAAAGTGGAGGCCATCAGAGATTGGCCGGTGTTGAGGACTGTGGCGGAAGTCCGAAGTTTTCTTGCACTAGCCGGGTACTATAGGAGATTCGTGGAGAATTTCTCGAAGATAGCTCTACCCCTCACCTCACTCACTCGTAAAGACCATAAGTTTGTGTGGACCCAAGAGTGCAGTCAAGTATTCGAGGCACTGAAGGAGAGGCTTATGATGGCTCCTATCCTGAGTTTACCGCAAGGGACCGATGGATTTCAGATTTTCAGTGACGCATCGGGATGCGGTTTGGGTTGTGTGTTGGTGCAACATGGCAAAGTAATAGCTTTTGGGTCTCGACAGCTGAAACCTCATGAGAGGAATTACCCCGTCCATGACTTGGAGTTGGCGGCGGTAATCTTCGCGTTGAAAATATGGCGACACTATGTGTATGGCGCAAGGGTGGAGATCTTCACGGACCATAAAAGCCTGAAGTATCTCTTGGATCAGAAGGACTTGAACATGCGGCAACGCAGATGGGTTGAATTTCTTGGAGACTACGAAGTGGCGATTCAGTTTACGCCGGGTAAGGCCAATGTGGTGGCGGATGCGTTGAGTAGAAAGTACTCGGGGCAAGGAAATTGGATCGAAGCTCATGATGAGCGGTTGGTTCGGGAATGGGAGTCCCTTGGGTTGGAATGTGTTGCGAGAGGCGAGTCTAGCGTGGCTCGGTTGAACTGGATTGAAGTGCAAAGCGACTTGTCCGATCGTATTCGGGAAGCGACTCGATTGGATGTGGAGTTTCAACCTTTTGTGTTGGAGGCTCAAAAGGGCGAGAGCAGCGCCTGGGAGATGATTGGGGGAATCTTGAGAAAGGATGGAAGGGTTTGTGTACCGCAGTTTGGCAATCTCCGTGAGGAGTTGATGTTTGAGGCTCACTTCTCAAAGTACTCCATTCACCCGGGCAGTACAAAGATGTACTTGGATATGAAGAAATCCTTTTGGTGGCCGGGGTTGAAGCAAGACGTAGCTTTGTATGTGAGTCGTTGCCAAATATGTGCCTTGGTGAAGGCCGAATGTCAGAAACCGGGCGGGTTCCTGAAGCCCCTTCCAATTCCTGAGTGGAAATTTGAGGACATCTCCATGGACTTTGTGCATGGTTTGCCTAGATCGCAGCATGGTACTGATGCTATTTGGGTGATCGTGGATCGCCTAACCAAGGTGGCTCACTTCATCCCAAATCGAAAAGAGGACAACATGAAGAAGCTGGTGGAGTTGTATGTTCGCAACATTGTGCGACTGCATGGAGTTCCTAAGAGCATAGTCAGTGATCGAGATGGACGGTTTACGTCCAAGGACTGGAGATTGGTTCAGAAGAACTTGGGCACGAAGCTAAAGTTTAGTACGGCGTTCCATCCTCAAACTGATGGGCAAACGGAGAGAACGAACTGTACTATGGAGGACATGTTGAGGATGTGCGTTCTTGATTTTGGCAAGAGGTGGGAGGATCACCTCTTCATGGTAGAATTTGCGTACAACAACAGTTTTCAAGCTAGTATAAAGATGGCGCCATACGAAGCTTTGTATGGGAGGCGGTGTCGAACGCCAATGTCTTGGGCAGAGGCGGGAGACACCAAACCTTTGGGAAAGGATGCGGTAGTTGACGCTTGTGAGTTGGTACGGACCATCCAATAGTGTATGAAGGTGACGCATGACAGGCAAGCAAAATATTTTAATGCTCGTCACCGGAAGTTGGAATTTACAGTTGGTGATTGGGTTTATCTGAAGGTCAAGCCGTTCAAAGGCGTCTCACGGATTCGCCGACTCAAGAAGTTGAGTCCAAGGTTTTTGGGGCCTTTTGAAATTGTTGAGCGGGTAGGAGAAGCAGCCTATCGGTTGGCATTGTCCGCAGACTTGAGTGGATTACATGACGTCTTCCACGTCTCCGCTTTGAGGAAAGCCTTGGTGGAGGCTAGCGTGGTGATAGAGCCGACATCGGTGCCGATTGAGGAAGACTTGAGGATGCGAGTCATCCCAATTGCTATAGAGGATTCGGAGACTCGGCAGTTGCGGAATAAAGAAGTCAAACTCGTGAAAGTTCGATGGGACAACTGCGGTCGTGAGGAGTTCTCTTGGGAAGGAGAACAAGCCATGCTAGAAGATTATCCAGAACTCTTCATGTCAGGTACAATTTAAGTTTTGTACCCTTTTGTTTTGAAATTTCGGGATGAAATTCTGTTAAGTGGGGGAGAGTTGTAACACCCCAGTTTTTGCAAGAGGTTCAGTCTGCAGTTCTGAAAATTTTTTGGGTTTCTGGCAGGAGGCACACGGCCTGCGACACGGGCGTGTCGCAGGGCGTGTCGAGGCCGTGTCGACACTCGGCCCAAGTGTCGACACTTTAGCTCGACAAAGTGTCGAGAGTGGGGCACACGGCCTGCGACACGGGAGTGTCGCAGGGCGTGTCGGGCCGTGTCGACACTCGGCCCAAGTGTCGACACTTTCGCTCGACAAAGTGTCGAGAGTGGGGAACACGGCCTGCGACACGGGCGTGTCGCAGGGCGTGTCGAAGGCCGTGTCGACACTCGGCCCAAGTGTTGACACTCTCACTCAACAAAGTGTCGAGTCTGGGGCACACGGCCTGTGACACGGGCGTGTCACCGTGTCTTGGTCGACGATCTTCGCTCGACGTTTTTTCCGCGGTGTCGACACAAAGCCTGTCGACGGGTGTCGAGACTTGGCACACGGCTTGGGACACGGGCGTGTCCCAGGCCGTGTCATCTCTCGGGTTGGTTTCGGGGCCGTATTGTTGGAGGCACACGGCCGGCCACACGGCCATGTCACTGGGGACACGGGCGTGTCGGGTTGAACACGGGCGTGTCGGATGCCCGTGTGCGGTTCCAGGCGCGTCGATTTGAGACGGCGAATGAGGCACACGGCCCTGGACACGGGCGTGTGCCAGGCCGTGTTCGGCCTAGGTCTTTTATTTTCCAGGCGAATCGTGGTCATTCTTTCCCAGATTTTGGGATTTGACGGCTCAGGACTGTTCTTAGGCAGTTAAGTCCGATTCTAGGGTTGGAAACCTCATTTGTTTTCCAAGTCTTCTCTTTCTAAGTTCTTGAGAAAACTAGAGCAAGGAGGAAGAAGAAGAAGGTCTTGGGCTGTAGGAAGGGATTCGGAGCTCCAAATCGCGAGCCGAGTCCGGATCCGTGAAGCTTGGAGCGTTGCGAAGATTTCCATCCGGCTATTTTTGCCATGGCAAGGAAGAGGAGTCGGAAGGTAACGACATCTCTCCTCTCGGTCCTTAGGATGCACGTATTAGCATCATTTAGTTTTCTCTCTCTAATTTTTGGGCACCAAACTCTCAAATGAGAGGGGTTTTGGTTTGCCAAGTTTCAAGAGTAACTTCCAGGTTGATTGAGTCCGTCCCCGACATATTTTGCATTAGAGATCCGCTTCGCTAGTGGATTAGGCATGGTGGGTGAAGCCGTAGTCGCGACCGTTAGTCCGACTCGGTGATGTTGCATACGAACGTAGGAATTCGTAGAGATTTTCCGTCGCGGCAAGATGCCGTTTGTGTTGTGGTGGTGATTGTCCCGTTTGTTTAAAAGGTACGTGTAGTCGGACCCGGACAAGGTTAGCTCCTCGTGGCGGTAGATGGTTTCCTTGGTGGACAAGGTTAGCTCCGTACGAGTTGGAGATGGTTTCCTTGGTGCGCGGGAACGCTGCAGTACAATGAGGGATTATGATGTATTTAGTCTTGTTTTGTGTTGTGCCAAGGCGTCGCTATGTCTCTGTGGTCGGCTGGCTAACCCGTGACATGTGCGTCATGTGTGGAGAGTGTCCCTGCGAGACTAGTCCCCTTCTGTGAGACTGACGAGAATGCCAAGCTTGGGGCAAGCCCGGGCAAAGAGGCCATGAGCGGGTGGGGTCCAGCAAGGCTTCTTAGAATCGGTCGGTCTGTGTTTGTTGGAATCCTGACATGAGATGTCAGAGCTTGCAGGCAAGCCCGGGGATAAGCCCACGAGCAGGTGGGGCCTTGGCAAGAATTCCTTGTGGCGGCCTGTGCGCCGTTTGAGGGAGAGGTGTCTCCCTTAGTGTTTGTGGCTTTATGCCAATGGGGAAATGTGAGTACCCAAATGATGTGAAGTTGTGCTAGATGCATACGCTGTAGGGTACCTTGGGTGAAGCCCGGGTGTTGCATTCATGTTGCATGGTAGGCCCTTTCTTTATATGCTCAACCAATAGAGAACATGTTTGATGATTGAGACATCCAAGCCTGTTTTAAATGCTTTTCTATTTATAGATGTTTATTTGCATATGAAGTGCTGACTTGCAGGTTGGAGGGTTCCCCGGGGTCCGTTAGGGGTGGCCGGGAGGAGATGTGTTGTTACACAGTTTGAGGTCAGCCTTTGCTGACCCGCGTTACTAATAATTTTTACAGGTCAAGGGTCGCATGCAGTAGCTAGCACGCCGGCCAGAAAGGCCTAAGCCCCATGAAGTGTTTTTCCCTCTTTTGTAGCACTTCAGTTATGATGATGTTTGTTTGAGACTATTTTGTCCGGCTTGCATGCCGAGGTAGACTAGGAGTGCTGAGCACATTCATGTTTGATGTACTATTTATTTTTGGACACTTGATGTAGGCCTTATGGCCATTTGTTTACTCTTTAGTGGTGGATAACTTCTAGTCCTGTTCTGTTTCCGCTGTGTTGCGCAAAGTGTTTTGAGTTTGGGTAGCTATATCAACTTATAATACTAAAGCTGTGGCGTTCGTATGTTGTGGGGCCCCGGCCGGACCCATATTATACGTTCACTACAGGGGAGGTGTTACACACACGGCCGGCCACACGGCCGTGTCACTAGGGACACAGGCGTGTCAGATCGAACACGGGCGTGTCAGAAGCCCGTGTGCGATTCCAGGCGCGTCGATTTGAGACAGCGAATGAGGCACACGGCCCTGGACACGGGCGTGTGCCAGGCCGTGTTCGGCCCAGATTTTCTATTTCCATGCGAATCGCGGCCATCTTTTCCTGGTTTTGGATCTAACGGTTCAGGCCATCTCCTGAGAAGTTAAGTCCGATTTTAGGGTTGGAAACCCTCATTTGTTTTCCAAGTCTTCTCTTTCTAAGTTCTTGAGAGAAACTAGAGCAAGGAGGAAGGAGAAGAAGGTCTTGGGCTGTAGGGAGAGTTTTGGTGCTCCAAATCGCGAGCCGAGTCCGGATCCGTGAAGCTTAGAGCGTTGCAAAGATTTCCATCCGGCTTTTTTTGCCATGGCAAGGAAGAGGAGTCGGAAGGTAACGACATCTCTCCTCTCGGTCCTTAGGATGCATGTATTAGCATCATTTATTTTTTCTTTCTCTCTAATTTTTGGGCACCAACTCTCAAATGAGAGGGTTTTGGTTGCCAAGGTTCAAGAGGAACCTCCGAGTTGATTGAGTCCGTCCCCGGCATATTTTGCATTATAGATCCGCTTCGCTAGTGGATTAGGCATGGTGGGTGAAGCCGTAGTTGCGACCGTTAGTCCGACTCGGTGATGTTGCATACGAACTTAGGGATTCGTAGAGATTTCCGTTGCGGCAAGATGTCGTTTGTGTTGTGGTGGTGATTGTCCCGTTTGTTTGAAAAGGTACGTGTAGTTGGACCCGGACAAGGTTAGCTCCTCGTGGCGGTAGATGGTTTCCTTGAGGGACAAGGTTAGCTCCGTATGAGTTGGAGATGGTTTCCTTGGTGGACAAGGTTAACTCCGCACGAGTTGGAGATGGTTTCCTTGGTGCGCGGGAACGTTGTAGTACAATGAGGGATTATGATGTATTTAGTCTTGGTTTGTGATGTGCCAAGGTGTGGCTATGTCTCCGTGGTCGGCTGGCTATCCGGTGACATGTGCGTCATGTGTGGAGAGTGTCCCGGCGAGACTAGTCCCCTTCTGTGAGACTGACGAGAATGCCAAGCTTGGGGCAAGCCCGGGCAAAGAGGCCATGAGCGGGTGGGGTCCACCAAGGCTTCTTAGAATCGGTCGGTCTGTGTTTGTTGGAATCCTGACATGAGACGTCAGAGCTTGCAGGCAAGCCTGGGGCGAAGCCCACGAGCAGGTGGGGCCTTGGCAAGAATTCCTTGTGGCGGCCTGTGCGCCGTTTGAGGGAGAGGTGTCTCCCTTAGTGTTTCGGCTTTATGCCAATGGGGAAATGTGAGTACCCAAATGATGTGATGTTGTGCTAGATGCATACGCAGTAGGGTACCTTGGGTGAATCCCGGGTGTTGCATTCATGTTGCATAGTAGGCCCTTTCTTTATATGCTCAACCAATAGAGAACATGTTTGATGATTGAGACATCCAAGCCTGTTTTAATGTTTTGCTGTTTATAGCTATTTTTATTGCATATGAAGTGCTGACTTGCAGGTTGGAGGGTTCCCCGGGGTCCGTTAGGGGCGGCCGGAGGAGATGTGTTGTTACACAGTTTGAGGTCAGCCTTTGCTGACCCACGTTACTAATAATTTTACAGGACAAGGATCGCATGCAGGAGCTAGCACGCCGGCCAAAAAGGCCTAAGCCCATGAAGTGTTTTCCCTCTTTTGTAGCACTACATTTATGATGATGTTTGTTTGAGACTCTTTTGTCCGGCTTGCATGCCGAGGTAGACTAGGAGTGCGGAGCACATTCATGATTGATGTATTATTTCTCTTTTGGACACTTGATGTTAGGCCTTAAGGCCATTTGTTTTACTCTTTAGTGGTGGATAACTTCTAGTCCTGTTTGTTTCCGCTGTGTTGTGCTAAGAGTGTTGAGTGTGGGTAGCTATATCAACTTTTAATACTAAAGCTGTGGCGTTCGTATGTTGTGGGGCCCCAGCCGGACCCATATTATACAGTCATTACAGGGGAGGTGTTACAGTAAGAATAGTCAACACGACCCCGAGAACAATACGACCTCGGTAATCCCCCGAATATCGAGTACTACTTGCGATAGGTGCACTTGCCTACCCTAGCAAGCCCGCGGCGATCGACTCACCGAACCAACCACAGTAAGAGTCTGTTCGCGGGCATCATCAACCCCCGTTTGATTATTCAGTTTGCGGAAAAACTGACTTAGCGGAAGCAGTGGTGTGCCCATATGTAATTCACACTAAGTTTGTCCAACTTTGACCTTAAGATTAGCCAACCTGACCTTAGGTACGTATCTTTATACGTTGATCTCCTGAAGTTTGGACGACCCTAAGTATGTAAACTGATTGTATAAAGTCATGCGAGATCCCGTAGGGCAAGAACTTTTGTTTATAGCAAACTTGAGCTTGGTGGAGATAATGAATATGTTAAAGTGGTTGGAAGCGGGTCTTTTGGGTGTTCAGACAAGCGTTAAGAGTCTCGCTGAAGGAGTAATTGAAGCAGGATGGGGACTACGAGGAAGAAATTAAACATTAGACCTTAGTCTACCTAAGTTTGTTCTAGGAATCTGGATTGACCCTTCACAATCTTTATACTTAGGCGTAATGGTTAGTGAGAAACCGGCCTACACTCCATTCGATACCGGTGCCACACAGTCATTGGTGTGGCAGACTTCATTGAAAGCCTAGAAGGTGTACAATACTTTACTGGTGTAGCTTGACGAGTGCGCCTACAGGACGGCTCGGAGATGATTGCAACCGCTAAGTGCGAGTTCGAGATATTTATTGAAGGAAAGGCCTTTTATACACCTGCCATGGTCTTGAGAATGCCAGAGTTTGACATCATTCTGGGCATGGCGTTGTTGGACTGGCACTTTGCAAGGATTGACTGTGTAGAGAAACAAATCTACTTAAGACTATCGGGAACTCAATCGGTTGATGGTGCGGAACACTTATACGCTACCTCGGATCGACGAGTTGTTCGATCAACTAGTGGGAGCGCATTGGTTTTCTAAGCTGGACTTGCGCTCAGGGTATTATCAGTTGAGAATACAAGAAGGTGACATCCAGAAAACGGCCTTTAGTTCAAGATATGGACTGTACGAGTTCACGGTAATGCCGTTTGGGCTCACAAATGCCCCTTAGGCCTTCATGAGCCTGATGAACAAGGTGTTTGAACCTTATTTAGATGTCTTCATCATTGTTTTCATCGACGACATCTTGGTCTACTCAAAGACGGAGGAGGAGCATGTTGAGCACTTGACCTTGGTATTGAAGAAATTAAAAGAGCACGCCTTGTTCGCCAAGTTCAGCAAGTACGAATTCTGGCTTAAAGAGGTTGCTTTCTTGGGGCATGTGATCAGTGGAGTAGGACAAGCGGTGGATCCGGCCAAGTTGCGTGCCGTGAAGGAGTGGTCGCCCTTGAAGTCGGCGATCGATGTGAGGAGTTTCCTTGGACTTGCCCGATACTACCGCAAGTTCATAAAAGGATTTTCAAAGATTGCTCTTCCTCTTACTTCATTGACAAAGAAAGGTGTGCCATTTGAGTGGACACCCTAATGTGAAGCGGCGTTCCAGGAGCTGAAGGATAGACTTACCTCCGCCCCCATCCTTGCACTTTCGTCTTGGAAGGAAGGAATTCAAGTTTACACTAACGCATCATATCAAGGGATGAGAGCGGTGTTGATGCAGCACGAACACGTGATTGCCTATGCTTCAAGACAGTTGAAGAAGCATGAAATCAATTACCCGGTTCATGATTTGGAATTGGGAGCAGTGGTGTTCGCCTTGAAGGTTTGGAGGCATTATCTATACGGCGTCCACTGCGAGATCTTTTCAGACCACAAAAACTTGAAGTACGTTCATAATCAAAAGGAGTTGAACCTGAGGCAACGACGGTGGTTAGAATTTCTATGCGACTATGAGTTCACCATGAACTACCACCCCAGAAAGGCGAACTCGGTGGCCGATGCAGTGAGTAGAAAGGTACCAGGTTCTAGCCCAGAGTCTCGGTTGATGAGTATGGAGTTGGCTCGGATGATTGAGGAGATGGATATTGCGTTGATATTTAAGGCTCCTTTGGCAGAGTATACGGAGTACTTGGCAAGCTTGAGCATAGTTTGTGATATCCGGGACCGAATCAGAGTGGAGCAAGGAATGGATGCAGCTGTGGCCCCGACAATGAAGTCAATCGAAGATGGGACTACAGATGAGTATATGCTAAAAGACGGTCTCGTTTATTTTCGTGGTCGACTCTACATTCCCAAAGGCGGTAAAATCCGGGAGGATATCTTGACAGAGGCTCATTGCTCTCAATATTCAGTGCACCCAAGCATTGCTAAGATGTACGCCGGTCTACGGAAGACCATGTGTTGGCCGGGAATGAAAAAGGATGTCCGATATTTTGTTACACATTGTGAAGCTTGTCAAACGGTGAAGGCGGAATGCAAGAGTCCTGGTGGTTTGCTACAATCGTTGCCCATCCCCGAGTGGAAGTTTGAGGATATATCCATGGACTTTGTCCATGGGTTACCTCGCTCACGCTCAGGAAATGATTCGGTGTGGGTGATAGTTGATCGCCTGACGAAAGCAGCACGGTTTATCCCAACGAAGAAAGAAGCTCATGTGGATGTCTTAGTACGCCTCTTTGTGGAGCAATTTGTACGGTATCATGAAGTGCCTAAGACGATCGTGTCTGATTGTGATGGTCGGTTTACCTCCAAGGAGTGGAAAGCGTTCAGGCGTATCTGGGTTCGCGCCTTACCTTTAGCACCGTGTTTCATCCTCAGACGGATGAGCAATCTTAAAGGAAAATCCGAACATTAGAAGATTTGTTGAGATTATGTGTGTTGGATAGAGGAGAGCCGTGCGAAAGGATCTTACCGTTGGTAGAATTCTCCTACAACAATAGCCACTAGGCTAGTATCGGCATGGCTCCTCATGAAGCTCTTTATGGAAGGAGGTGTAGAACCCCCTTGTCTTGGGTACAAGATGAAGACCCGAAGTCTTTGGGTGTGGAATACATTGGTGATACCGATGTGGCGGTTAGACTGATACGGGATTGCATGTTGGAGGCTCAAAGTCGGCAGGCGAAGTATTATAATGCAAGGCACCGGATGGTGGAGTTTCAAGTGGGTGATAAGGTTTTCCTAAAAATCCGACCGATGCATGGAGTGTCACGTGTGCGTGGTGTGAAAAAGCTCAGCCTAATGTATGTTGGGCCTCATACTATATTGGAAAGGATTGACACGTTGGGCTATCGGTTGGAGTTACCGTCCGAGCTAGAGAACCTCCACAACGTGTTCCATGTGTCGTCACTTCGGAAGGCGCTTTTTGCAGCCTGATCAATACATCCCCACAACTGATGGTGCTGTGGCGTCTGATAGGTCTGTCCGACTATAGCCGGTGCAGATCGTAGATAACGAGACAAGAATGTTGCGCCGCAAAAGTGTTCCCTTGGTGAAGGTGCTATGGTCTAATCATGGGAAGGAGGAATATACATGGGAGCCAATGGATTTGATGCAAAAACGCTATCCAGAGTTGTTTGCTCAAGGTAATTTTATGTAAAAGCATATTATGTTTTCTGTGATGCTTTTCTCCCCATAACCTAAGCCTGATTTTGGGAACGAAATCTTTTATTTTGTTTATAGTATTTGTAACGTCCCGAATCGCACTAGGCCCCTTGTGCGTGTTTTTGAGTCAGGAGAGCTGACTAGGGTTCATGGGGAGTGCTGACAACTAGGCAGCACATGTGGACAGGAGGAGAAATAAGTCAAGCATAGTACACGGGTAGAGACACGGACGTGTCCCTACCCGTGTGGGAGTGGCCAGCTCTCCAGCCGAAGACTTGAGTATGTCCATAGAAGGACACGGGTAGTGACACGGGCATGTCACTACCCATATGAAGTGACATGGGTAGAGACACAGGCCTGTCCCTACCCGTGTGCGTGTGCGTCGAGTTGAACTCGACACAGTGTGTCGAGATCAACGAACTGTGTGTCGAGGTCGACAAATTGTATGATATGGGTGGAGACACTGGCGTGTCCCTACCCGTGTGTCGTTGTGTCGAGTTGAACTCGACGAGGCGTGTCGAGGTCGACGAGGTGTTTCGACATCGTATGATACGGGTAGCGACACAGGCTTGTCCCTTCCCGTGTGTGTCGAGTTAAACTCGACAGAGCATGTCGAGATCGACGAACTACGTGTCAGGATCGACGAATTGTATGGCACGGGCGTGTCCCTACCCGTGTGGCGTTGTGTCGAGTTGAGTTCGTCGAAAGGTATCCGGAGAAGGACACGACCAGGGAACACGACCGTGTCATGTGGACACGGGTCAGGACACGGGCATGTCCCTACCCATGTCGAGTGTTGAACCGACGCTAAAACCATAGTTTACGCTTCGCCCGAAGCAGTACACGGGTAAGGACACGGGCATGTCCCTACCAGTGTCAATTTTCATATATAAGGGGAAGTGAAAACCCTAGCCGTTTCCATGCTCATTTCATCCCCTATTTCCTGAGAGAAACTTCTATAGAGAGGGAAATTGCTGGAGAAAGTTTTGGAGGAGAAGATCTGCCGTCATCGTGAAGGAGAAGATGCCGCCAAGAAGAGTTACACGATCCATGGCCGGAAACAATGGAAATGTCGGAAATGAGGTGAGCTTCCTCCCCTCTCCCTTGGTGCTAGATCTGTAGTTATCTAGGCGAGATGTCGACTCAAAAGAGTCTAGACTTGCGAGATGGTGATTTCTCTAGGAAGAGGCCGTCCTAGGGCTTGTGCTCTAAGGCTAGTTGTGTCTTCAACCTCTCCAACCTTCTCTGCGAAGATGGGGGATGGCTTCGTGAAGAGTAAAAGCCTCATGAGGGTGAATAAGGGTGGAGGAATTTCTGGAGGTGATTTTGGAGGATCGACTTGAGGAGGAAGATGAACCGATGTTGTTCATTCCTCTTTAAGATGCGTGCAGAATCTGTGTTCTGTGCGCAGTAATCTTCTTGGCCATTTTCTGATGTGATATGACTAGATCTGGGCTTTCGCCTAAACACAAAAGTTGAAACCCTTGAAAATACCTTTCCAACGAGTGGTTGCACGTCTTCATGCGAAGTCTGTAGCCACAGGAAAGTCTGAACGAACATGGCATCCAATAAATCCTATATGCAGAAATTATTTTCTGTATGCAGCGGACTTCAAGGCTGATTTCAAGTTTGATACTATTGAATCTGGGTTGTGGTATAAACATAAAAGTTGTAGCCCATATAAAGACCTTTCCATCGAGGGGTTACATATCTTCACCGGTTTTCTGTAGCTTTAGGAATCTCCAGTTGAATTTGCTGTCCAAATTTATTCTGCACTTAAACTCTAGGTTTTTATATGATATGAATTTGGATTCGGTGGAATTGATGTTGCAAATTAACTCGAGATTTTGGTGAACTATTTTATGTTAACCACCGTAGTGCTATGAATGATGAAGATTACTAATTGGATTTCATATAACTGAATTGTGAAGCAAGCTTATTTAAATAAAGTGACTTGTTAGAAATTGGTAGACTATTATTTATGCGCATTATGTTATATTATGTGGAAATCATTTGGAATGACATATAGAAAGATAAACTATGGCCATGAGTATATTTGAGGGTTGGAATGAAATTTAGTAGTCCAATACTTAGAGCGTAGTATCCCTACAGGTAGTATTGTGGAGGGATGTAAGTGCGGTGTTGACCATCACTAGTTGGGTTAGTGTTGAGATGAGGTATAGATGGATGGTTGGGCTGTGTCCTCGTGCTTACTTTCGAGGCCCCTTCCATACCACGGTTATGTGGAATTTGCATGCGGTGTGAGTCGACACGCGGTGTCGTAATCCTGGGTTAAGGATAGTGTGACAGGTCTACGGGCTCGACGATCGTCACACCGACGGGAGTTGATAGTTAGACTTTGGGCGGTTGGGCTGTGTACTCGGTGTTCACCTCCCGAGGCCCCTTCCATGCCAAGTGAACGGTTGGTCTATGTCCTCATGCTTTATTCCGAGGCTCCTTCCGGGTCACACCAGGCCAGTTCGGGCTATGTTCTCGGTGCACATCTACCCGAGACCCCGCTGGGCCATAGTACGCATAGGCTTCGCTGTTGTGTTCTTAGCGTTGAGGCGTACAGAGGCCTAGGTGAAGTAGTGTGGATACCCGCCTAGTAATAGAGATTCCCGCTCTACTATCACAGCATGACCACGACGGTTGATGTCTGAGAGGTTAGCTACCTGCTCGAATAGTGGGAACTACTTGTCTATGTTGAGATAGCGTTTGCATGGTGTGGTCATGAGTGAGTCATTGCATAGCATACATACCATTACATAGCATTGCACAAGCAAGATCCTCATCATATAAGTTTGTATGGGCACTCTTATATGATGAGTTATTTTTATGTAACCTGATCCTTAACTTATAAGCTTGTATGAGCATCCTTATAAGTTAAGTTACTTTCCTGCTGTAGACACATATACTTGATAGTTTGTTATTATTTATTTAGAACTGCTAGAATAAAATACTATTAATCTTATTATACCATTACCACCTGCTTGTACCTGTTACACTATTTATTATACTTGCACCCTTGCTCTTTTCTCCGCCCGGTACCGAGGAGTCGCCGGGGGAGCGGATGTGAAGCCACTTAGTCTTTTCGACTAATGGTTGCTACAACTTCCTTTTTAGGAGGTCACCCCGCAGGTAGAGCAGCCGCAGACCATGCAGCAGGGTAGCCAGGCCAGGACGACAGGGCCTGAAGTGACAGTGTCATTGCTACCATCGGTTACGGATGTGAGTGTTGTGAGATTCTGATCTAGCACGTTTGGGAAACTTTTATAGCTGTACTCTGATATTGTAGAAACATGTTTTAGCTTCTCTCTTTTGTTATATTTGGACTATATACTTGGTGTGGATTTGACTTCTCTTCTCTCTTGTTTATATTATGGTTGGGTTGACATGTATATATTGATATTGATTATAGCCGGCAGAATAGGCGTCTTGTGGTACATGTTAGCCCGCGTGCTAATGCTACAGCATGACGACTGTTCTGGGCATAATACCCCCCTTCGTGCCGTGTTTTGGGATTCGGGAGGGTGGGTCTTACACCAGGAGGGTGGCGAGCCCTCCGCTCCCCCTACTGCAGCAGAAACTGTGGCCCGCGAGTCGGGTCTGCCGAAGAGCCACCCCCTTTTCAGCTTTGGTGGAAAATCAAGACTCTGCCGGCGAGCCGATAGTACGATGAGATGAGCAGACCCGCAGGGTTTCCATCTCATCACTCCATCCCTCCTGGTTGGGGGGTCTACCCGCCTTTGGGAATGTCTATGTGCTGGGCTTCGTCCTGTATGGGCACGAGAATGCCGAGGCCTACAAGGGCCCGATTCTTCGATAGCTCGACCGTGAAGGTCTACAAGCCCAGATGCGGGCCCTAAAGCTGCATCATATGGTGGTTTGTCACGACTTCAGCCTCAAACATAAGATGCTAAAAACCGAGCAGGAGCGCGACATCGCCAAGGACAACGCCGCCGACCTGGAGAGGCGACTAAAGGTCGCTAAGAACCTTCTCGCAAAAGCCGCCAGCGGGACGGTAAGCGTCGGCTAACCACTTCCTTTTCCCTTAGGATTTTTGACACATATTAATCATACATTTCCATTATTCCCAAGATGCCGAAGCTGCAGGAGAGCAGTGGGCTCGCGCCATCGAGCTGGAGGCTTGCGCTGCCGAATTGGCGAACGATAATAACAACCTGAGGGAGGAGAACAAAGGGCTCCAGAGCAAGCTGATCCGGTAGACAAACATCTTCTTCACTCAGTCTAGCGGCAAGGGAGAGACTTTTGCCACTAAATGAGTTCTCCTACAACAACAGTCACCAGACGAGCATTGGGATGGCACCATATGAGGCCCTATACGGAAAAAAGTGTCGGACACCACTATCTTGGGTCCAAGATGAGGACCCCAGGGCACTTGGATCGAATTATATTGAGGATATGGATGCTCAGATACGGCTGATCAGGGATTAGATGTTGGAGGCACAGAGTAGACAGGCTAAGTACTACGATGCGAGGAATCGGAAGGTGGAGTTCTAGGTGGGGGACAGGGTGTTCTTGAAGATACATCTGGTGCATGGTGTCTTGTGGGTGCGAAGGCACAAGAAGCTCAGCCCTCGATTTATGGGACTATACCCAATCCTGGAGTGGATCGGTCCCTTAGCTTACCGGTTGGAGCTGCCGCTAGAGTTATGGACCCTACACGACGTACTCCATGTGTCCTCGCTTTGAAGAGCTCTCTTTCGGCCAGAGCATCATATTACCACTACAGGAGGCCTGATAGTACCTAATCGATCAGTCTTTTTACAACCGATCCGGATCGATGATACATTGATTCGAGTGTTGCGGAAGAAGAAGGTTCCCTTGGTCAAGGTGTTGTGGTCCAACCATAGACAGGAGGAGCACACCTGGGAACTAATGGATCTGAAGTAGGAATGATATCTGGGACTCTTCACCACAAGTATATTTTATTTATGTTTGAAAGTTTCTTAAAATTCTAGTGCATAGAAACCCCGTAGACCCGAACATGAATTTCGGGGACGAAATTATTATTTTTTTGTTTATTGGGATTTGAAACATCCCATTTTCTTCTAGAACCCTTAACTGGTTTTAGGGTAGAACATGTGGTGAGTGAATGGGGTTAGGCTAGGTTTGACTAAAGGAGATAGGGTGGATTCAATAGGGCGTCGAGTGAAAATGACACCACTCGATGAAGCGTCGAGTGCGTTGAGTGGACTCAATGTCTTGCTCTTTAATCAATTGGCGTCGAGTGAACACGACGCCACTCGACAAAGTGTCGAGTGTGTTGAGTGGACTCAACTCCATGCTATTTTATTAATAGGCATCGAGTGAACACGATGCCATTCGACAAAGCATTGATTGGACTCAATGCTTTTGGATAGTATTTTCATCTTGTTGTTGGTATTGAGTGGAATCAACATGATGTTGAGTGGTCTCAACTCCACTCAACGCGGTGTTGAGTTGTCTCAACACCACTCAACGCCACTTAATGCCACTCAACGCGGCGTTGAGTGGTCTCAACGCCACTCAACGTGGCGTTGAGTGGTCTCAACGCCACTCAACGCGGCGTTGATTGGTCTCAACACCACTTAACGTCACTCAATGTGGCATTGAGTGGTCTCAACGCCACTCAATGCAGTGTTGAGTGGTCTCGACACCACTCAATGCTTTTGGACTTAAAGTATTTTCGACTTAAAAACTGTGTTTACTGGTTCACATGTACGAGTTGAACCAGATTTTCAGAATGAGCACCAATTGACCTATTGGACCAAGTTCTTTCAATCAAGACATAAATAAAGTAATATTTGGACGGTCCAATATTATAGTGACACTTGGCAGCACTGAGAACTGAAAGATAATCCTATGGGTAGTAAATCACCTAGAGGGGGTTAATAGGTGTCCTTTTAAAATACTTTTTCAATTCTTTGTCACTTAAATGTTCAGCAGATACTTGAATAATAATCTTTACAATAACACAACACAATCATTCACAGAACACAACACAACAATCCACAACATAGAAAATTTATAGTGGTTCCCCTATCTAGGGTACATCCACTTTCCCCCTTCTTCCTCACTAGCAATGTGCTAGATAAGGTTATATCTCCTCCTCTTCAACTCAGATCCAAAGATCTTATAGGCTCGGTTTCTGTTGAGAAACCTACACTCAGACCAATAGGCCCTACCTCTGAGATTCTCTCAATCTCGTACCTCAGGTCCCTCAAGAACCCTACCTCAGCCTTTATAAATTAGGTTTACAACTCAGTGATCCCACTCAAATCACCTACCTCAGGCTTTATAAATCAGGCTTACAACTCAGAGATAAACTATCCTACCCACTCAGATCTCAAGAAGATCTTAGAAAATTAAGAGGTAAATATATTCAGAAAACAAATATGTAATTTTACTTATCTGAAAGAATCCAGATTCTTCAATTCAGCTGCAATGAATCAAATCTTGATGAATAATCTGGCTGAAAAGATACTTCTCTGGATCTGCAATTTTCTTGATGAGCGGCTTTATTTGCTTGAAAAATTTGTATAACAAATCCACTTAAATCTTCAGATCAGCTGATGAAAGGATCTGAAGATCTTCTTGAAGACTTTTGTCTTCCTTCTTCTCCTTGGAGTTGTCATCCTCCCCTGACTTGGAAGAAATTAGAATGAGAATTTTTTGATCTGTCTGATCGCTAAATTCTGTGAACACAACCCCTTTGTTTATAGCCTTTGTGGATTGTTGGTTTCTAATTGATGACATCAGATATGTGACATCATACCTCAAATTATCCTTTAAACTGTTTCTGTAAGATATCACATTATTGTAGCGGATGTGACATTTTTGACTTGTCTTGACACTTCTGTGTTGACTTTGCACATCTTCAGAAACATAAGTGTCGAGATGTTCAAAGTGTCTCGACACAAAGTGTCTAGACACTATTTTACTTAGGTGTACTTAGAAGGTGTCGAGACATCTCAGCAGTCTCGACACAATTTTACTTAGAAAAATTTTTAGGCTAAACTTGAAAGTGTCGAGACAGTTGACTTGTCTCGACACAACTGTCATATGTATCGACATCTTTAAATTTGCACTATGTCGAGATAGTTGAATTGTCTTGACACAACTGTCTGTCGGGTGTCGACACTTCTATACTTGCTTTTAATTCTTCATTATGTCAAGACACTTGAATTATCTCGACACACCAGTCTGCCGGTGTCGACACTTTTACGCTTGCTTTAATTCTTCATTGAGTTGAGACTGTTGAATTGTCTCGACACTTCAGTCTGCCGGTGTCGACACTTGGTTAAGTCTACACTTCAGTCTTCATTGTGTCGAGACAGTTGTATTGTCTCGACACTACTGTCTTAAGCTTTAAAGTGTCGAGATATTTGACTTGTGTCGACACTGCTGACTTAGTCTTCAAGGTGCCGAGACAACTGACTTGTCTCGACACAGCTGTCTTGAATCTTCAATGTGTCGAGTTAGCTGACTTATCTCGACACAGCTATCTTGAATCTTCAATATGTCGAGTTAGCTGACTTGTCTCGACACTGCTGACTTAGTCTTCAAAGTGTCGAGTAAACTGACTTGTGTCGACACTGCTTTAGCAAAGGTGTCGACATAGTTGAAGTGTGTCGACACTTTTGTACTTAGAAGTTTTTCTGCACTTTCTAGTCAGCTTCTTTGTGTCCACCTGTTAATATAACTTGGACCACCTGTCCAATCAATATGACATAGGCAACCTGCATACATGAGCTGAAATATACATCAAATACAAACTTGTGTATATCATTGAGTTGAAAGGGCTTCTTCAAATTAGGTACATTGTTTCCAATGTACCCAACATTCTCCCCCTATTTGGAGAAGTCATAACCCCAATTCAATGATGTACACTACAATACCAAAATATGATTATTAATATGTACATTAAAAGTGCTGAACAAAATTATAAAGGACATCAATGATAACACAGATAGAACACAGTGCAACCAAACTTTTTCATTATAATTTGTCAAAAGATTACACTTTACAGTTTTTGTTTTGTTATAATTTTCTTAAAACAAAATTACATAATGCCTAGAAACAAAAATAATATTCTAAGAATCCTCTGGTTCTTTGATGATAATGCCTTTTCCAGATTATACTTTAGCTTTGACTTCAGGCACATTGTCATCAACCACTTTATTCTTTCCTTTGATGTCTTTGGCCTTTAAGATTTCTTCCTCCTTTAGTCTTTGCCTTTCAAAATAGTGATAGGGCTTGGGAAAATATTTGTTGGGTTCAATATATTCAGCTGGAATCTTCCATGCCTTAAGATCTTTTCTGAATTTGTAGAGGATCTCCTGCTGCTTTGTGTGTTTGACCCACTCTTGATCTGAATACCATTTTCCCGTATCAGCTTCATTATTATTGAATGATTTCCATGCAGTTAGTATAATGGATCTATAAGTTAGACTCCATTGCTCAAAATCATGGTTAGCTTCAGCCTGTTCCCTGAATCTTTTCTTAGACAGTTGAACTACTTTTTCCTTTAACAATGCAGAAGCAGTCACCTCCACCACCTCACATACTATATTCTGAATTTGTGGTGGAGGACTGTACATGGATTGGACAACAGTCTGAATGACCTCAAAATGAGCTGGTTGGTAACCAGACTCAACAGTTTGGTCACCATCATACCATATGGGAGGATTGCCTAGAGTTTTTATGATGTTATTGGATGTCCAGATAGTATGCTCAGAGCTTGCCTTTATCATTACTCTCTCCCCCTTTATGACCTCTCTTTCTATATGATCTCTTAAGTCATTTTTGTGAAATCTTACTTGACCATCCAGATAATTGATTCCTAAGGAAAAAAAATTCTTAGCTTTGAGCAAATGTTCATCCAATTCTTTGTGAGATGCCGTCACTTCCTCAACCAAAGTGGTTTTGTGAGTAGATAGCTGTGTTTCAATATCTTTTGAGGTAGAGGCTATCTTTATTTCTAGAGCTGTATTTTGCTCATTCATCTTTACTAGTGAAGCATCATTCATGAAAATCATGTTTTCATTCATTCGTTTTTTTATTCTTAAGGACATAGCCTTGTTTAACAGCTGTTTCATCTTGACTCTTCTTTGACTCTTCCTGTTGTTTAGCAAGGTACACTGTAGCATGTGCTCCTCTTTGTAAAAAGTAAGCCATATCTTTCTTCAGTAGATTTACTTTAAATCTAATAGATCTGATGTCCTGAGCTAGCTGAAACTACAACACTTTATTGCTTTCATCTACATATTTTTCCAATTTATTTCTCTGTTGATCTAGCATTATTTGTAGTTGAACCAGAAGTGAGCTTTAATCCATTACAGGTGTAGGTGTAGTTCCATATTGTATTGTTTTCTTATAGCTTCTACTTCTCTTCTTGAGTTCAGATAATTTTCTTTTCTTTATCTGAGAGTCTTCTTCCTCCTCAGATTCAAAAGAACTTACTACTTCAACTGATTTTGTTTTTTTAGATGTTTCAGTACTTGGGGCCATATTTGCTAGCTCCCCCTCAACCTTTGCACCTTCTTCACCAATATTGGTGTTTTCTTGGTTGACCTCATCTTGCTGAGCCTCAGCATCAGTCTTGACTTTGAAGATTATTCTAGTCATTATCTCAAACATAGAAGCAGATATCCTATCATGTGCTCTTGTCTTGTACAGTAACACCTTTCTTACTATCTCCGACAAGAATTTGCCTTGGGTATTCATACCCTTCCTGTTTAGTGTGCTTCCAATCCTTGTGGTTGGGAGTAATCCACACCATTCCAAAGAATCTGCAGTCCTGGTAGAATCAAGGTCATCCTCTTGATCAATTCGTGGTAATTGAAGAATCTTGGTCAATCACTTGGTTGTGATTTTAACCTTTGCTACATTTACTTTAGACTTAATCTTTTTTGATTTTGAATCCAGTTGAGCATTTGAGAAAAATTCTGAAACTTCACGTTTCCAGATTTTTATAGGTTCAGAGAGCAAATATTTCAATCCTGCTTCATTGATTAGGGCTATGACATTCGTAATCTCTTCAAATGCTGAGTCGAAGCCATTGTGAACAAGCTCATACCCTTCAAAGATGTTATCGTCACTCTTGGGCGCTATTGGAGTGGAGAGAAAGGATTGACGAGTGTCGACTAATCAGAATTCTAGGACTTGACACACAGGGATCAAAAGTTCAAGAAATCAAGAAAGCTTAGTCAACTTCTACTCTCACACCCTATTTATAGTCTAATCTTTCCTGAAGACGAAAAGGCGTGTTGCATTTAAAATGTTCCAAATTTTTAGGTAAATACTTAGTGTCGACATATGGAAGAAATGTGTCGAGATGTGTCGACATAAGTCGACACAAGGATAATTTCTCTCGACATATACCTTACAGTCTCGACACCTTTATGTCTCGACACTTACTTTATTGTCTCGACACATTGTAGTATGCAGTGTCTACACACTTTCTAGTATCTTGACACATTACAGTGTCAACACCTTTATGATGTCTCGACACTTTCTTAGATGTCTCGACACATTCTCTGGTGTCTCGACACAACTTTTGACTTAGTTAAAATTTTATCCTCTAAGTTAAAGATACATGACATTTATGAGGTCTATTCTTGATATCTAAATAAGTAAACTTAATTACTGACTAATTATTTTATTCTTATTTTGTATCAGTTTATATATGTGCATCAATTACTCAAGATTCAACATTCTAAGTTCAAACTTAAAAAAATTAAATTTCTCTTCTTCTAGGGGCTTAGTAAAAATACCAGTAATTTGTTTATTTGTTGGAACAAATTCTAAACTAATATCTTCATTTTTTACATGCTCCCTAATAAAGTGATATCTAATTTCAATATATTTTGTTCCACTATGTGACACAGGGTTGTTTACAATAGAAATAGCACTAGTAGAATCACAAAATAAAGGAATTTTATTTAGCATTATGTTGTAATCATGTAATTGATGCTGAATCCAAAGCAATTGAGCACAATAACTTTCAGCTGAAATATACTCAGATTAAGTTGTGGATATTGCTACACTTGTGTGCTTTTTGCTGCTCCATGACACCAGCCTTCTTCCAAGGAATTGACATGAACCTGAAGTGCTTTTTCTGTCTTCTTTACAACCTCCATAATCTGAGTGTTGCTCAACATAGACCCTTTCTTTGAGGTTACCATTAAGGAAGGCTGACTTCACATCCATTTGGTAAATTTTGAATCTTTTGTAGGTTTCATATGCCAGGAAGAGTTTAATAGCCTCCAAACTAGACACTGGTGCAAAGGTTTGATCAAAGTCTATACCCTCTTCTTGTCTATATCCCTTTGTAACCAGTCTAGCCTTATTTCTAACTATAACACCATTCTCATCCAGTTTGTTCTTGTAGATCCACTTAGTTCTAATGATGTTACAGCCAACTGGTCTGGAACCAGCTTCTAGACTTGACATCTCTTGAATTGGTTCAATTCTTCCTACATAGCACCTATCCAAAATGGGTCTATATTGGCTTCTTAACTTCTTTGGTTCTGTTTGAGACAGAAAACTTGAGTACATCATAGTGTTGTGATGTCTACTTCTTATGGTCACACCATGTGTTGCATCTCCAATGATCAATTCCCTTGGATGATCCCTTAGATGTCTGACAACAACTGGCAATATGACAATTTCTCTTTGAACATCTTCAGCTTGTTGCTGAGTCTCTTCTTATGGTTGTTCCTGTGCAAGCTCCTTCTCAACAATGTTGACTCCATCTTGTATACTTTAGCATGTTGGAACTGTGTCTTCTATTGACAGCTCTTTTAGCTTCAAGTCTTTTCCTATTGTGCTTAATGTTCCAGGATTTTCATTGTAAAACATAGAACTTTCATCAAATACAACATGAACAGACTCTTCTATAACTTGATCCTTCAAGTTGTAGACCCTATATGACTTACTGTGGTTATTATAACCAACAAATATGCCATCATAGGACTTCTCAGGAAACTTAGTTATGCATGTTTTACCATTATTTAGGACATAACATCTACATCCAAAGATTCTGAAATAAGCCAAGTTTGATTTTTTGCCCTTCATTAGTTCATAAGGAGTCTTATTCAACCTTTTGTTGATTGAAGCTCTATTAAGAACGTGACATGCTGTGTTAATTGCTTCAGCCTAGAAATATTCCAGGAGAGAGGAATCACTCAGCATGGTTCTTCCAGCTTCAACGAGAGTCCTATTCTTTCTCTCAGTAATTCCATTTTGTTAGGTGTTCTTGGAGAGGAAAACTCTTGCTGAATCCCAAGTTCTTCGCAAAACATTGTCATATATTCAGATTGAAACTCTGTTCCATGATCACTTCTAATTCTGACCACAAAACTATTCAATTCATTCTGAATTTGTTTGACAAATGTCAGACATCAGGAGTTTCAGACTTTTCCCTTAAGAAGAAAACTCAAGTGAATCTGGAATAGTCGTCAACAATTACATAGGTGTAGACTTTCCTTCCTAGACTTTGAATTGGCATAGGACCAAACAAGTCCATATGCAAGAGGTATAAACACCGAGTCTTTGGATTTAATACTTTTCAATGAAGCTTTGGTCTGCTTGCCTTTTGGCATGCAAAGCAAATGCTTTCCTTAGAGCATTTAATGTTAAGACCATTCCTAACTAGCTCTTTGCTGAAAAGCTTGCCTATGGTCTTATAGTTCAAATGAGCTACCCTCTTGTGCCATTTGACACAGTGTGAATCCTTCTCATTTGCAACTAGACATAGGGGCGAGTCTGACTTTATACAAAGAAAATTTAAGCAATATATATTCCCACACATAGTGCCTGTCAAGATGACCTCTTAGTCACTTGACTTCTTTATGTGGCACTCTTCTTTGTGGAATGAAATGTCATAGCCAAGATCACACAGTTGGCTTATGCTTATAAGTTTGTGTTGCAACCCCTTCCACATAAGCTACTTTGGTGAAAGTGACTAAGCCATTTGAGATCTTACCATAACTACTTGTAATTCCTTTCTCAGCCCCACCAAAGATCACCTTTGGTACATTCTTTATAGGAATATAGTCCCTCAAATTGCTCCTTATTCCAGTCATGTGTCTGAAACATCCATAATCCAAGTACCAGATTGGTCTATCTCTGGTGCTTGGACATTCCTGCAAAATAAGAATTTATTTTTTCTTAAGAACCCAAATTTTTTGGGTCTTAAGTGCTTGTTAGCTGTGGCTCCATTAAGACCAGCTGTAAACGTCTTAACTGGGTACATTTTCTAAGCATGAGACACAATGTTATTGAATAAATAGTCCAAGGCAAAGTGTCCTACCTTTCCATAACACTAGCATTCATATCTATTGTACCTCCTCTTTGGAGGAACAGAAGGAACTTTGTGCTGACATTCCTTGGGACGAGAATCAGCAAACTTGACAGTTGTATTTTGACTGGGAGCAAAATGGTTGTTTTATCTCTTAATTACAGCAGTCCTCCTTGGAGCAAGTACATTAAGAATATCTTTCCTATTCACATATGAATTTGGTCCAACTGGTCTAGACTTCCGGGTTTCTTTTTCCTTAGTCTGAAATACAGGCTGTAGAATGACTGGACTCTTTTGTCCTGTCAGAATTTTTCCTCTTATTATTTTGGGTTTAACATACCCAAGTCCACTTCCAGGAGTTCCTGAGAAGGTATCTATAATGGGCAGCACAGTTTTAGGTTTAGAAAATAGTTGTACTAGTCTTTTCTCATTCAAGAGTTTATGTTCTAACTCCTGAATAGATGCATCCTTCTGTTTTAGCAACATAATTTGATCATCAATGATCTTAATCAGCTTTGCCAACTTAGAACTTTGAAGACCAATCTTCTAAGTATCCATCTTATGATGATACTCAAGACCTTTTAGTGATGCTATCTCTATAGCTTGTTCTTTAACAAGCTTCTTGCTATTTACTAGAGCTTCCAACAGTTTTCCAAATTTAACTGTGAGCTACTGCAGTTCAGTCTCAGAGTTAGACTTATGTGAATCAAAATTTGAGTCACATGAGTCTAGCTCATCCCCAGTCTCATATATAGAAGTTTTAGAACAACTAGAATTGTCATATGTTGCAATATGGAGACCGGGCAGTCTGGTGGCTTCACTGGCAGCTTGGAGACCGGGTAGTCTGGCAGCTTCTCTAGCAGCTTGGAGACCGGGTGGTCTGGTGGCTTCGCTAGCAGCTTGGAGACCGGGCAGTCTGGCGGCTTCACTGGCGGCTTGTCTTCTCTTATCAGTATGGTCGGGCGGTTAAACCTTCTTATCAAACCGCACGGTCTATGCGGCCTGGGTTTGTCTAAGCCTCTAGTCCCATAAATGTATTTAGTCCCACATTACTTAATTATATTCTCTCCCTTCTCCTCCATTCTATAAAAGGGAGGTCATGTCTTTGTAATAGACACACTTTTGGAAATAAAAAACTCTGTGTTTTGTCCAAATTTCGGCTTTTATTTTTCTGTTTGCACATGGTATCAAAGGACTCGATATTTTCCGCCTGATTCCTTGACCGTTCGTTGTCTGCGTGGTTTGCCCCTTCCTTCTTGTGCCCTAACCGTGCAGTTTCCTTCTCTTGTTGCTACTATGTGTGCGCGACCTCTCTGTTTGCATTATTTCTTTATCTGCAACCTGTCTTCGCAGCTTCCTTCCCTTACCGTGCGACCTCGCGACCTCCTTGTCATTGTTCTCTTTACATGACCTCTCTGCTTTCCCGTAGCCTCGCCTCCGTTCGCGCGACTTCTTATCTCCCTGTTTTTGTTCGCTCGACCTCTCTGGTGTTATCTTTGTTCGCGGCTTCTTTATATCTGTTTGCACGACCTCTCAGCTTCTCTTCTTCGCGCGATCTCACGACCTCTCTATCCCTGTCGCGTGGCTTATTTCTTCCATCCTTCTTCTTATCTATTGCTCTCTCTGATATCTCTACTACTACTACCACACCTATGGCCCACCCTCCTCCTCCTACTCCTTTGGGAAATATTGGAACAGTTTCCATACTTATCTGTTCCAACTACCCGGACTCGAGTGTCTGCTTCACCTTTCTTATTCGCTCTCAGCGCAAACTCCATCATCTCACCGATGACTCGCCCCCTCCCGGGTCCGATCTCTTTGATGACTGGGATGCTAGCAATGCTCTTATTCGCACTTGGCTGGCAAATAGCCTTTTTGATGAGTGCCTCCCCGTTATCCGCCATGATAAAATGGTCAAGGTCACTTGACTTCATCTTGCCGCTCTTTACTCCAAGGGGGCTCAGGCGTCCCGTATCTATACTCTTTATGCGGACCTCTTTGGCCGTCCATCCATGTCTCCTGCTGCTGCTTTCTAACAAGTTTATGCTCTGAGAGCTGAAATCCTTCAGAACTGACCCTTCTCTGCAGATCTTGCCGAACAACACAAGAACTTCCCGGAGCTTCTGGTTGTGTGCAATCTTCTACATCTTCTGGAGTCATATAATATGATCTGACAACAGATCCTTGGCGAGGCGGATTCTCCCACCTTGGATGCCACCGCTGCCCGCATCGCTGTTGTTACCTCTTTGCTTCAACATCCACTATTATCTGCCCCACCGCAACCTGACACCTATGCTCACCATACTCAGCGAGGTGGCTCTGGTGGCTGCAGCCACCAATCTGGCAGGCGTGAAACTTCCCTCTTTCTCTGCTCTCACTGTGGCTGCACCGGAAATATGGTTGATTGTTGCTAGATGAAACATTTGCATCTTCGCCCTTCTGGTGATGCTTCCACCTCCTCTTTGAAGTCATCCGCCTCGGTGGACACGTCTTCAGGTAGTGCCCATGTGGTGACTCAAGGTAAATGATTGATTGAGTCGGGTTTTACTAATCATATAACCGACAATCCTCAGTGCTTTTATCTCCTAGAAACAGATGATCGGTTGCCCCCAGTCTTTATTGCGGACGGCTCTTCCTCATCGGTCAATGGGATGGGAGTGGTTCAAGTCACTGCATCTCTTCACCTGGCGGACACCCTCTACCTTCCCATGTTTCAATACAATCTATTATTTGTTACTTCTCTTTGCAAGCAACTACAGTGCTCTGTCACATTCACTCCTACTTCTTGTTGTTTTCAGGATCCGAGCTCCCAGAGGATGATTGCAACTGGGACTGAGAGAGGCGACCTCTACTTTTTGGACAATGTATCTGCTCTATCCATTTTTTCTTCTTCTACGGATCTTCTCCAATGACATTTTCACCTTGGTCATCCTCCTCCAAGGCTTCTTCGACAGCTTCTACCCCACCTACCTCTGCATAGTCCTCCTCTCAACTGTGACGCATGTCAACTTGACAAGCATCACCACTCATCCTTCCCGCCGAAGCAAGGTCGTGGCTCTTCCCGTCTGTTTGATTTAGTTCACTACGATGTCTGGGGACCAGCTCCTACCCTCACTATAGGCTGGGGTAGATCATATTTTGTACCCTTTATTGATGATCTCTCGCGGTGTACATGGGTTAATCTCTTAAAAGAGCGCTCTGAATCATTATCTGTATGTACATCATTTTATTATATGATTAAAATGCAATTTGCTATGTCAATTAAGATTTTTCATTTTGACAATGTCAAAGAATATCTTAGTCATGATTTCTCTTCTTTTTGTATGCAAAATGTCATTATTTATCAAACTACCTGTGTCTGTAGCTCGCAGCAAAATGACGTAGCTAAACGCAAAAAACGTCACCTCCTTGATGTCGCTCGAACCCTAATAACACAAATGCAGGTACCTTGCTCCTATTGGGGCTATGTAGTTATTATCTCCTGCTTTCTTATCAATCGTATTCCTTCCGCAAATCTCCAATGCTACACACCGTTCTCTGTTCTATATTAGGGCAAGGATCCCTTCCCACTTCCTCTTCGTATCTATAGGTGTACGGATTTTTTGAATGCTCCCTCTGCCTCTCGTGACAAACTGTCTCCTTGTTCCACCAAGTGTGTCATTCTGGGTTACTCTTCCCCTCAGAAAGGCAACTATTTTTTTATCCCATTCTTCGAAAGTAGTTCGTCTTCGCGAACGTTACCTTCTTCAAAAATGCATCCTACTTCTCTCACGACTCCTCCCCTCTTCCTGAGAATCCTGCTTCTCCAAGAATTTCTTCCATCCCGTCTATGCCCACCCAGACCCCTCCTCCACCACCGTGTCCACCATCTCCTCCTCCTCTCTCTCCGCCTTTGCCATCTCTCTACTCCCGGGCCAGCTCATTCCTCCATGGATGCACCTGACTCTGATGAACACGACGACCTGGATGTTTCCATTACTCTGCGCAAAGGAGTGTGATCATGTACCCAACATTCGCTTACTACCGTTATTTCCTATGCTCATCTTACCCCATCTCCCAAGATTTTTGCGATGGCTATCTCTGACACTACCACTACCTGCACATACCAGGACACCCTTGATGTTCCTCATTGGAAGGCCGCTATAGATGAGGAAATTGCCACCCTCACCGAGCGGGGTACACAGACTCTTGTTCCTCCTCCTTTCGGCACTGATGTTGTTGGTTGTCGCTGGGTATTTATTGTGAAGTTCCGTCCGGATGGTAGTGTGGGCCGTTATATGTCCCGATTGGTTGTTAAAGGCTTCACTCAGACCTACGACATTGATTACTATGATACCTTCTCTCCCGTTGCTCGTCTCAGCACTATTTGGGTTCTCCTATCCATGTTCATCAACAAAGATTGGCCCATCTCTCAACTAGATATCAAGAATGCCTTCCTCTATGGTGATCTACAAGAGCATGTCTACATGGAGCAACCTCCTAGGTTTGTTGCTCAGGGGGAGACATGCGTATGCCAGTTGAAGAAGGCTATCTATATCCCAAAGTAAGGCCCTCGGGCGTGATTTGATAAGTTTAGTAGCATTGTGACAGCTATTGGTTTCACAAGGAGCTCTGTCGATCACTCATTATTTATTTGCAAAATCGTCATGGGTCTGTTGGTTCTTTCCGTATGTGCGGACGATATTCTTTTCACTGGTGATGACTAGGCTGGGGTAGTGCTGACAAAGAAACATCTCCGTCAACACCTTGTCAAGAAGGATATGGTCTCCCCAACGTACTTCCTGGGGATAGAAATCTCTCAAAAGCCCAATTAGTTGGTTCTCTCCCAATATAAGTATGCACTTAATCTTCTGCAAGAGACAAGGTTGACTGGGGCTAAACCTGCTTGATGCCCCCAGGCTACCTGAGAAGATAAAACTTGGACAGATGACTCGTCTTCTCTGTTGGATGTTACAAGGTACAGCCGTCTAGTGGGAAAACTCATTTATCTCACTATAACAATACCCGACATCTCCTATGTTGTAGGCAAGGTTAGTCAGTCCATGCAAGCTCCTAGAGAGTGTCATCTACAGTCTGCCCTGAGGATATTGGAATATGTTAAAGCGGCGCCTGGTAAGGGACTATTGTTTCAGAGAAATTGTCACTTAAAGGTTGAAGCCTACTCAAAATCTAGCTATGCTGACGACAAAGGTGATCACAAGTCCACATCTGGTTTTTGCACATTCTTGGGAGGGAACTGAAAGAATTAGTGCCTAACCACCTAGAGGGGGGGTGAATAGGTGTACTTTTTCTTTTACTTGTAAGGCAGAAAATCTGTTCTGTAATTTAAGCAAAAATTGCAAATTCTACTACTACACAATACAACAATCACAGAAATAATTCAACACAGAGTGCACACAGATTTTTATAGTGGTTCCCCAAGGTCTGGGTACATCCACTTTCCCCCTTTGCCTATCTAGCAGTGTACTAGATTCGGCCTAACTTCTGCACTTCTCCTCAGATCCTCAGATCTTACAGCTCAGAACCCCAATCAGGTTCCTACAACTCAGAGTATCCCCACTCCTATAACTCTGGCACAAAGCCCTACCATTCAGTCTTCAACAAGAACTACACTCAGGCTAAACAGCCCTACCTCAGCCTTCAACAAGTCCTACACTCAGAGAATAGATTCTCCTACACTTTCTCAGAATCTGTATTCTTCAATGATTGATCATCACTTTCTGTTGAAGGAGAAAGCCTTTATATAGTCTTTCTCCATGGTAACCGGTTGATCCGGTTTCTAACAACCTTCTGACAGCTTTGACAGTTGCAGTAGACCGGTTGAAATGGCAGCTGTCAAGTCATCCAGTCACTTCTTGAAATATTGTCTCTGTCTGAAAGTGTCGAGACTGATCGTCATTATGTGTCGACACAAATAGACTAAGTGTCGACACAAATAGACTAAGTGTCGACACAAATAGACTAAGTGTCGACACATGCCTTGGTGGTGTCGACACAACTCCTTTGTTGTTGTTAATACTTCTCAACACAGCCTTCTGTTGAATGTGTCGACACTGATTCTGTGTGTCGACACAAATACTTCTTCTTTAATTCTTAGTTGAATTCTGCTGTGTGTCGACACATCTTCTTTGTGTCGACACAAGTACTTATTTACTTTAACTGTGTTGAAATTTCTGTGTATCGACACAAGTCCTGTGTGTCGACACAGTTGATGTCCACAATGCCTTTAGTGTGCCGACACAGCCTCCTGGTGTCGACAAATTTGATGTCGACTAAGCTTATCTGGATGTCGACACTGCCTCTAAGTGTCGACACGATTTATGTCGACTATTCTTCACAGTGTGTCGACACTGCCTGTATGTGTCGACACATTTCTTCTGGTGCCGACGCTGCCTTTCCTGGTGTTGACACAATTTACTCCAAGTGTCGACACAGCTTTTCTCCAGTGTCGACACAAGCCTTCATAAGTGTCGACACTGCCTCACTAGGTGTCGACATATGGACTTAGAAATTTTTCTGCATTTCCTACAATTACTTAACCTGCACATATCAACTCAAAACACATCAAATACACCTTGATGCATATCATTTAGTAGGGTGAGGCTTCTTCAAATCTGGTACACATTTTCCAATGTACCCAACAATCTCCCCTATTTGGAGAAGTCATAACCCTTAGTCAATGATATACACCATACATAACAAATACACAATATGATGTATAAAAATATTATATGACATGGTAAATACTAAACAAAACATGTAACACAAATCATCACAGAATAAAAATAATGCTAACACAGAACAAGCATTAATCATGTTTTGCTTCAACTTCCAATACTATCTTTAACAAAGGTTTACATAGATTTTAAAACAAAAGATTACAATGTGATAAAATCTAGTAAATCTAAACTAAGGCTGCTCTGGCTCCTTGATGACAATGCCCTTGCCAGATTGAATCCTAGCTTGAACTGGAACATTAGAGTCATCAACTGGCTTCTTGCCCTTTTGATCTTTCTTCTTTAGCTCTTCAGCCCTTATCTTTTGTCTTTCAAAATAATGATAAGGCTTTGGGAAATATTTGCTAGGCTCCTGTGTATTAGGAGGTAGCTTCACAAGTTTTGCCTTCCTTCTATACTGTACAATAGCCTCTTGCCTGGCTTCATGCTTTCTCCACTCTTGTTCGGAGTACCATTTGCCCCTTTTTAGGGTATTGTCTTTTGAGCTTTCCAAGCAGTCAGTATGATAATTCTAGAAGTTGGGCTCCACTGCTCAAAATCTGGCTTTAATTCAGCATGTTCTCTAAATCTCTTCTTGGACAAAAGAGTTTCTTGCTCTTTGGACAAAACTTCCTCAGGCAATGGCTTATCTACTTTCTCTAGGGTAATATTCTTATTACCCTCAGGAGGGTTGTACATAGAATGTACTTCTTGATGAATCGTTTCAAAATCTGCAGGAGGATAGATCACCTGAGCAACTTCAGCTTGTTCTCCTCCAAAATATGCAGGATTTATACCAGATTCAGCTACATTGTCATCATCACACAAGGGTGGATATCCAAGTGTGGCTCTGATGCTATTGGAAATCCATTTAGCATGGTCAGATCCAGCTTTGACTAGTACTCTCTCCCCCTTTATGACTTCTCTTTCAATATGATCCCTGAGATCATCTTTCTGAAATCTGATTTGGGCATTAAGATAATTAACACCATCTTTATAGAAAGGCTTCAGTTTTTGTAGCTTTGCAGTAATATTCTTTTGAGAATCCTCAAGAGCAGTCTTTACAGCAGCTATTCCTTCTTGTAATTTTTTATCAAATTCTGCTTTGGCTATAGCCCTTGTTGCAGTCTGTGCAGTAGCAATATTTTTCATCTCAGTGACAATCACATTATGTGATTCAGTCAAGTTTTCAGTCATCCTTATTTGATTTTCTAAGACATAGCCCTGTTTAACTACTATATCATCCACTTGTGTCTTGATTTTCTCTTGGTGAGTGGCTAGGTAAACCACTGCATTGCCCCCTTTGTGGAAACAGTCAGACATTTCCTTCTTATTTTGATTCAACTCAAATCTTATAGATTTTATATCTGTAGCCAAGGAGAATTGGAGATCTTTGTGAGTTTCATCTATATACTTCTCCATTGCTACCCTTTGCTCATCCAACTTAACTTGCAAGTACACAAACAATGAGCTGTTGGGGCAGGTTGTGGAGCCACAGTTTGTAATGCTTTCTTGTAGCTCTGGCTTCTTCTTTTGAAAACCATGAGCTTCCTTTTCTTTGCTTGAACCTCAGCAGCATCTTCAGATTCTGAGGTAATAGCTATGTCAACTCTATCCTTTGGACTAGGAGGCAATTCTTGTGCATTCTTAGGTAGCTCCCCCTGAGTCCTTTGCTCCTCAACATTACTTGCAGTCTCCTCATGAGATCTCACATGCTCCCCCTCAAGATGTACCTTCTCCCCCTCAAAAACTGCTTTCTCTCCCTCAAAATCAGTCTGTACCAAATCAGGGAACAGCTCTTCTAGAGTAAACTCCTGTTGAGTAGGGACTGGAGATTCTCTTATCTCAGGAGCATTATCAGCAACTAATGTATCTTCCATGACAACATCTTATGGTTGACTATTTAACTGAGTTTGTTGATCAACATCAATTAAAGACTCAGTTAATACTTCATCCTCAATATGGAAAATTGATTGATTAACTTCAAGTATTACCTCAAGGATTATTTGAGTTGTCATTTCACTGTCTAAGTGAGTTGGCTCTTCCACATGTTGAGGCTCCCCCTGGAGTGTATCCAGGTGGATGGGGCTAGCAGATGGTTGCTCCCCCAGCCTCTGTGCATCTTCATTCCTTACTGGTGACCTTCCAGTATGATCTGCTTCTTCCTCATTAGAACTGAAAACTACTTGCTCCTCTGACCTACTGGATGATTCAGGAGCCATTATGGCTTTATTCTTCTTCTTCTGTGGAGGTGTTTCCTTCTCTGGAGTAGGCATGTCCTTAGTTAACACTCTATCCCATCTTGAGATAATTCTGATATACATCCTCCTCATATGGTTAATTTTAGAACCAGCAGCTTGGTTCATGACTTCTGGAATTTTCCAGCTAAGTACATACTCATAATTCTACGCAGATTGGGCTTCTTCAGACTTTCCTTAATCTTTTCAAACATCACTGCTGACCAATCAGTTTTTAGCTTAAAGATAATTCTTGTCTTTAAGCTGAACATGTGAGCTGATATCCTATCATGCCCACCTGGCTTGCACAGAATCACCTTTCCTACCACTTCAGACAAGAACTTTCTTTGCATATTCATGCCTTTCCTGTTAAAAATGGAGCCAATCTTCATGGTTGAATCTAGTCCACACCATTGCAGTGCATCCCTAGTCTTAGATATAGGTACATCTTCCTCTTCTTTAGTTCTTGGTAGATGTAGAACTTTTCTTAGACTCTTTTGGGTGAGTTTTACTTTTACTCCATGTACTATGGGTTTAATCTTGAGTCCAGTCTCATCAAGGGTAGCTACACCAAAGAATTCGAGTACTTCCTTCTTCCAAATCTTGGTTGGTTCTGAAACTAGAACTCCCAACCCACTCTCAGTAATTAGGGTTACAACATCCTTAATTTCTTGTTCCGCATGGTCAAATGCGTTGCGTACTAGCTCATATCCTTCATTGACGTTCTCTTTAAGCTTTGGCGCCATTAGGGTTTAGAGAAATCTCGAATTAAGATGAGAGAGTTGTCGACACAAAGGTTTGGTCTCAAAACAATGGAGAGCGTGTCGACAGACAATGTTGAAGACCTATTTATACCTTTCTAAAAATGAAGGTGAAAAGGCGCGTCAAAATACTCTAAATGTGTCGACACTGTTGAAAAGTGTCGACACTGACTACTTAAGTCTCGACAACGATGTTGACTACTATGTGTCGACACTAATATAGTCGACAGAATATATGTGTCGACACTTATACATCTGCACTCGACGATTAGTCAAAACTCTACTCGACGAAATCTATATTGAACCTAAGTGTCGACACCACTTCTGGATGTGTCGACACCTACTCTGGATGTGTCGACACTATTTCTCTGAAGTGTCGACACTGACTTTCTAGATGTGTCGACATCATTTCTCTGGAATGTCGACACCACTTCTATGTGTCGACACAGACAACTCCTTGTGTCAATACCATTTTACTTAGCCAATTTTATTAAACTATTCTAAGTTCAACATTCCTAATTCAATTTTAAACTTATTGAATTTAGTTTCATCAAGAGGCTTAGTAAACATATCAGCAATCTGATTATCAGTTTTAACAAATTCTAGGGAAATGTCCTCTTTCTCAACATGTTCTCTAAGAAAATGGTATCTAATTTCTATATGCTTAGTCCTACTATGTGAGACAGGATTATTAGCTATAGAAATTGCACTTGTAGAATCACAAAGCAAAGATGTTCTACTTACTTGAATACCATAGTCTACTAGCTGATGTTGAATCCACAAAAGTTGTGCACCGCAGCTTCCTGCAGCAACATATTCTGACTCAGCTGTGGAGATTGCCACACTGGTCTGCTTCTTACTGCTCCAAGACACCAGTCTTCCACCTAGAAATTGACAGGTTCCTGTAGTACTCTTCCTATCTTCTTTGCAACCTACAAAATCTGCATCTGAGTAGCCTATCAGTAGAAAATATCTATTCCTAGGGTACCAAAGGCCTAGATAAGGTGTGCCCTTAAGATATCTCAAAATCCTTTTTACTGCAGTCAGATGAGATTCTTTAGGGCATGCTTGGTACCTAGCACAGACACATGTAACATACATGATATCTAGTCTACTAGCAGTCAAATACAGAAGGGAGCCAACTATCCCTCTATACAAAGTTTCATCTACAGGTTTCCCTGCATCATCCTTGCTTAGAGACACATGTTAACCCAGAAATCGGCGATCCTTCCCAAGGTAGCCAGCTGGCTAGTTGCGCTCCTTAGGTTCTCCCTTTTGATCGCGACAAGCCACAGCGTAGGCGGACAGATTTCCCTGTCCGTCTAGGTCCCCTTGCAACCACGTGCCTTGCGGGACGGCGGGCTGTTCCCATAGCTCACCCTCGCAGGTCATGCGGTTATGCCCGCTAACCGTGCAATGCTTTTCCTTACAGGAGTTCGCCAACAGCACCAAAAGGGGCGGCCTCCCAGTCTTCCCAATGGTATCCGGCCTCCTGCCGCCGTCCGCCGAGGCCACCCACCAGGGACGGCCTCCGCCTGCCAGGCCGCCCACCCGGGGGGGTCTCTGCCCGCTTGCCGGGCGGATTCCACCTGGAATCCGTCCAGGCCGCCCGCTAGGGGGCGGCCACGGCTCCAGTCGGGCGGACTCCCCCCGGAGTCCGCCCAAGTCGCCCGCTCGGGGGATGCCCGGCCAGCCGGGCGGACTCCCCCCGGAGTCCGCCCAGGCCGCCCTCTCGGGGGCGGCCAGGCCAGCCGGGCGGACTCCCCCGGAGTCCGCCCAGGCCGCCCGCTCGGGGGCGGCCAGGCCAGCCGGGCGGACTCCACCCGGAGTCCGCCCAGGCCGCCCGCTCGGGGGAGGCCCGGCCTGCCGGGCGGACTCCACCCGGAGTCTGCCCAGGCCGCCCGCTAGGGGGTGGCCCGGCCTGCCGGGCGGACTCCACCCGGAGTCCGCCCAGGCCGCCCGCTCGGGGGCGGCCAGGTCAGCCGGGCGGACTCCCCCCGGAGTCCGCCCAGGCCGCCCGCTCGGGGCGGCCAGGCCAGCCGAGCGGACTCCCCTCGGAGTCCGCCCAGGCCGCCCGTTCGGGGGCGGCCAGGCCAGCCGGGCGGACTCCCCCCGGAGTCCGCCCAGGCCGCCCACTAGGGGGCGGCTCCGTTTTCTCCGTCTCCTGCCTGCTTCGTTCAGCAATGACAGACTCCATTTTCCAGTCTGCGGAGTCCGCGCAGGTCGTCATGCTGACGTTACTGGGCACCGCTTCTAGAAGATCTTCCCCAGGCCTATAAATAGCCCCGGATGCCTCTCATTCTGGGGGGACCAGAGGTGGAGATAAGACTTGCCAGCACCCCCTGCGGACTCCATTTTCCTTTCCGCGCAGTCCGTCATCAGCTTGCCAGCAGCCTCTGCGGACTCCGTTTCCAGTCCGCGTAGTCCTCCACAGCTTCAGTTCAGCTTGCCAGCAGCCTCTACGGACTCTGTTTTCCTGTCCACGCAGTCCTCCACAGCTTCAGTTCAGCTTGCCAGCAGCCTCCGCGGACTCAGTTTCCAGTCCTCCGCAGCTCAATCCGCCTCTTTTACTTAGTTTTTAGCAGCCTCTTCTCTGGTTTCTGGCAACTTCTCCTCCCTTAGCCGCCACCTTCCCTTTGTACCCTTTACTGCTTTGTTGAAAAGGTGTACTAGTAAGCTTGTAACCTCTCACTATTAATCAAAGGAAAGCCCGTCGCAAGAGTGGCATTTAGGCCGCGACGGGTGAAGTGTGTTGTTGCCGCTGCTAGCGGCCCCCTTCTCTGCTCAGCAAGCCTTGCTCTCCAGCTCAGCAAGCCTTACTCCTCTGCTCAGTAAACCTTGCTCCTCTGCTCAGCAAGCCTTGCTCCTCTGCTCAGCAAGCCTTGCTCCTATGCTCAACAAGCCTTGCTCCTCAGCTCAGCAAGCCTTGCTCTCTCTGCTCAGCTTAGCTCTTCTCGGCAACCAACCTGCAAGCTCAACTGTCAAGAGTAAATGTCTGCTCGACAGCTCCTGATCAACCTCCTCTTTCTCTCTTGATCAACCCTCTCTGTTGATCAAGCCTCCCTCTCCTTTGCTCTCAGCAGCCTCTCCTCTCACCCCGCAACCCACCTTGAACAAGCTGTTTGCTCCACTCTCGAGCACTCAGAAGCTTCCTTCTCCTCTATTCCCGTAACCTTCTCCTTCCTCCTCTCCTAGCCTGCGAGACCGAACACCCCTCCATGTTAGCTGTGCCCCCGGTGCCGTTTTCGTGCATCAACAACACACTTGACCCCATAGGAGTTCTCATAGTAGTGGATGATTCCATACCATACTTCTTTATTAACTCTAGGGTGAACTTAGAATGGGATATGGACAAGCCATCTTCAGTCTGTCTTACTTGGAGACCCAAAAAGAACTTAAGTTCCCCCATACTGCTCATTTCAAATTTACCTTGCATAAATTTTGCAAACTTTCTGCAAAGATTACTTTCAGTAGACCCAAATATTATAATATCAACATATATTTGGACTAGGATAATCTTTCCTTTAGATTCCCTAAGGAATAGAGTCTTGTCTATTTTCCCCCTTGAGAATTTGTTCTCAATGAGGAAACTAGACAGGGTTTCATACCAAGCCCTTGGGGCTTATTTCAACCCATACAATGCTTTCCTAAGTCTATAAACATAATCAGGTTTGAGAGGATCAATAAAACCTGAGGGCTGCTCTACATAGACTTCTTCCTTTAGATTTCCATTTAGGAAAGCTGACTTTACATCCATTTGAAATACCTTGAACCCTTGATATGTTGCATAAGCAAGGAACATCCTGATAGCTTCCAGTCTTTCTACTGGAGCAAAGGTTTTATCAAAGTCAATACTTTCTTCCTGCCTATATCATTTTGCAACAAGTCTTGCTTTATTCTTCACAATGACTCCATTCTCATTCAATTTGTTCCTAAAGATCCACTTTGTTCCAATGATGTTGTGGTCTTTTGGTTTATGAACTAGCTTCCAGACCTTGCATCTTCTAAACTGATTCAGCTCCTCTTGCATGACATCAATCCAATGTGGGTCTAGAACTGCTTCTTCAAATTTCTTTGGTTCCACTTGTGATAGGAAGCTGGAGTAAAGAACTGTGCTCAGATTCCTGCTTCTTGTTTGCACTCCTTGTCTTGGATCACCAATTATCTGATTTGCTGGATGATCCTTTAAGTGTCTATTAGCTGGAGGTAGTCTATCTTCAGGTTGAACACCTCCAGCCTCTTAAATATGCAGCACCTCTTGGTTTTCTTAAGCATCTTGAGAGTCTTGTACTCCCCCTGGACAGCAGCCACCATTTTCCACTTGCTGATTGACAGTTGAATCTTCTGTAATGGTAAGCTTGTCCATGCTCTCATTTAAACCTGTAGAACTGCAAACACTACTCGACAATTGACTGTTAATGAGTCATGTTTCATCAAAGACTACATGTACAGACTCTTCTACAACTTAAGTGATCAAGTTGTAGACCCTATAAGCCTTACTATTGTTGCTGTAACCAACAAATATCCTCTCTTGGGATTTGGCAGCAAACTTGGTTAGATAAGACTTACCATTGTTAAGTATATAGCGCTTGCAACCTGTTGAAGTTGGTGACCGCGCGGTTTTCAACCCGCCAAGACAGACCGCCAGACCGCCCGGTCACCAACTTCAACACTCCCCCTCAAGCTGGAGCATATATATCGATCATGCCCAGCTTGTCACAAACATGAAGAAATGAGGCGGAAACTGGCTTGGTGAAGATATCAGCCAGCTCTTTATCAGAAGTGACAAAGAGAGTGCATCCCTCCGGATACTCTCCCGTGGAACTGCCCGTCTTGGAGGAGGTAGTACTCTCCGGAGTGGGCTTCCTCTAAGATTCTTTGTACCTCCGACTCAGCCACGCAACGAGACAACATCCCCGAGAGTGTCTTCCCGTACAACTGCCCGTCTTAGAGGAGGTAGTACGCTGACTTGTGCCTTAGCTTCTTCTTATCTGCCCCCTCCGGATACTCTCCCGTGGAAAGGAAAGTTACAACTGGGTCCATCCATGAAGTCTGTTGATCAATCTCCATGAGCTCCCCCTCTTCGATGGAGGGGCGGAATAGGTCGGTGATGGTACCCGCCACCTGGGGACCATGCTTTGCTAGTTGGTCGACCTGTTCGTTTTCTTCCCTGGGTACGTGTCGGATGGAGAAGATTTGGAAAGTGCCTATGACCCCCTACACTTTGGCTAAGTATAATCGCAGGGTGCTCCCTTGCCTCAAACTCCCCGTTGATCTGGGAAGCTACCACCATGGAGTCGGCAAGGACCTCCACGTCCAACACCACCAGCTCCCTGGCCAGGCGTAGCCCTGCTATCACGACTTCATACTTGGCTTGATTGTTTGTGATGGGAAAGTGCACCACCACCGTCTGCTCAATTCTAGTCCCCTGAGGGCTCTCCAAGATCACCCCTGCTACTAGGGAATTCCTCCGCGAGGCACCGTCTACCTTCACCTTCCAAGGAGCCGGACGGGTGAGCTCTTACTTTGTCACTTCAATCACATAGTCAGCCAAGAAGTCGGCCATCACTTGAGCTTTGATCGAGAGCCGCGGAACGAATGAAACGTCGAACTCACTCAACTCCACCGACCACTTGGCCAGCCTGCCTGAATGCTCCACCCCCTCAAATATGTTGTGGAGAGGATGGTCAGTCACCACTCGGATTGATTGTGCCTAGAAGTAAGGTCCCAGCCTCCGGGCTGAGATGATCCGGGCGAAAGCCAGCTTCTCCAAAATCGGGTACCAGAGCTCAGCCTTCCTCAGGACCCGGCTCACATAATAAATGAGGAGCTGTTTCTTCCTCTCTTCACGAACTAGGACGGAGCTCAAGGCCTCCGCCCCGACCCCGAGATATAAAAATAGGTCCTCCCCCTCCTTCGGCCCTTGGAGCAGCAGAGCCTGAGTCAACTGCATCTTGAGGTCCCGGAATGCCTCCTCGCACTCCTTGGTCCATTCGAACTTTTGACCACCCCTCAATGTTTTGAAGAAGAGGGAGCACTTTTCCCCAGCCCGGGAAAGGAACCTACTCAGCCCTGCCAGTTTCCCCGTCAAGCGCTGTACTTCCTTGGTATTCCTTGGCGATCCCAGCTGCAAGATAGCCTTGACCTTATCAAGATTCGGCTCGACCCCCTCAGGGGTGAGGAGGTGCCCCAAGAACTTTCCCCTGCTAGCCCCGAAGACACATTTTAGGGGATTCAACCGCATCTTGTACTTGCGCAGGGTGGAGAAGGTCTCCTCTAGGTCCTGGAGGTGGGAGTCCATATCCCGACTCTTGATCATGAGGTCATCCACGTACACCTCCAAATTCCTCCCCTTTTGCTCCTTGAAGACTCTATCCATCATCTTCTGGTAGGTCGCCCCTGCATTCTTCAGCCCGAAGGGCATCATCTTGTAACAGTAGCATCCATCCCCCGTGATGAACGAGACATCCTTGATGTCCGGGGGGTGCATCCTGATTTGATGATAACCTGAAAAAGCATCTAGAAAAGTCATTACAAAAAAACCAACGGCTGAGTCAACCAGCGCGTCGATCCGAGGAAAATGATAACAGTCCTTAGGACAAACTTTATTAAGTAAAGAAAAATCGATACACATCCTCCACCGATCGTCTCCCTTTCTGACCATGACCACGTTGGAGGCCCAGTCGGGATATTGGATCTCGGACACAAAGCCGGCCTTTAGGAGTTTTGCCACCTCCTCTCTGATGGGCTCTGCCAGCTTGTCCGCAGTGGACCTCTTCTTCTGTTGAACGGGGCGTGTTCCCGGGTCCAAGTTGAGGCGGTGGCAAGCCACATCCACGTCAACCCCCAGCATCTCCGCAGCGTTCCAAGCGAAGATGTCTACATTCTTCTCGATGCACTCCATCATCCTGCCCTGGTCTTCCGGGGTCAGCCCTCCGCTGATGCGGACCTTCTCCACCCTGCCTCCACGGGTGTGCACCTCTAACTCAACCACTTCCTCCGCAGCCACCAACCTGGACTGCTCTCCCCATCCTTCAGCATCCCTCTCTTCCGAGACCGGGATCTCCACCTCCACCTCTCCTTCCACGGCCGTCACTTCGGCCATCTCCTCCTGATCTCTTCCCGCTGCCTCCTCAGCGTAGCTCTCCACCTGTAGCTCCTCCCTGCCAGTCTCCTGCTCAGCCTCCTCCATTCTTCGCCTCATCTCCTCGGCTCCCTCCTGCCAAGAGATGGAGTTCATGGCGGTGACATAGCATTCCCGCGCCACCTTGGGGTCCCCCCTAACCCTGACCTGAATCCCCTCAGCATTGAACTTTAAGCACTGATGGAAAGATGAGGGGTCGCAGCGAAAGGCGCTGATAAGGGGCCTCCTGAAGATGGCGCTGTAAATGCTGGGGGCGTCCACGATGAAAACCTGCAGTTTCTGGACTGACCCCCCAGGGTGACATGGAGGCCGACTCCTCCCTCCACTTCCTTCCTTTCGTCTGAAAACCTGAACAAGGGTCCGTCCGAGGCCAGCACTCTCTTTGCCTCTACCTTCATCGCGTCGAACGCCTTCTTGAAGATGACTTTGACGGAGCTCCCGTTGTCAACGAGGATCCGAGAGACGGTAAAATTTTCGATGGCTGCCTTGATGACCAGCGCATCACAGAATGGATCCTCGTGATCTGGCATGTCGCTTCTGGAGAAGGTGATTCTCTCCTATGGGGGTGGGGTCTGGGATGTGGAGGCAACGCTCTGACGGTACATGGTATGGAGGCTTACCTTGCAGGAAGCCTCGACACCCCCCCCCCCCCGGGGATCACTCCGATCCCTCCTACATCCACCCAGTCTTCGCAACGGTCCTCCTCCGCCCGAGGCAGGACCTCCTCAATCCTCACTTCTTGCCACCCCTGCTGCTGCTGCTGCTCCCTATTCCCTCTCATCTCAAGGAATTCCAGGCACGTGGCTGTGGCGTGCCCCTCTTCCTGGTGGAAGTCGCAATAGGGCAACTCCACCCGAACTTCTCTCCTCCTCCTCCTTACTATTCTCCTCCTCGCCCCCAAGGCTATGGCCATAGCCTCCTCTTAATCGGGGAGCCGGGGCCTCTGGGTCTGCCTCCAGCCCGGGGGTTGGAACTAATCTTGCCCCCCTTGATAGTGATCCCTTCCGTGGTATCCCCTTTGTGGCCCCTGCCCTTGTCACTCAGGTCTCCAGCCCAGTCGACGGTCGGGCTCCTGACACCCCCACCTCGGCTGCTGCTGCCCCTGGAGCTGCCTTTGCTCCCTCTGCCGGAGCTCTCCTCTCCTCTCCTCCAGTCCTCTTCCTCCTCTCGACTCCTTCTCCTCCTCTGTGGTCCACCTGGCCAGCTTCCGTGCAAACTCCGGGTTCGATGCCTCCCCGTCAACTTCCCTTGCCGCCCTCTCCATCAGATCCTCGTAGGAGAGGGGGGGGGGGGACTCTCTTCAGCTCCATCCTGAAGAATCCTTGCTGCAGGCCCGGGGTAAAGGCCATCATCAAACTATGGCCCGACATCTCCTGGACCTGAGTAACCTCCTCCTAGAACTGGTCCACGTAGCTCCCCAGGGTCTCATTTACCCCCTGCTTGATGTGGAATAGGGACTCTGACTCCTTCTTCCTCTTCTTCGAGGTAGTGAACCTCAACATGAACCCTCGACGCAGGTCCTCAAAGCAGTAGATGGAGCTGGCCGGTAGCTGATGGAATCACTCTCTTGCCTTCTCCATGAGGGTGATAGCGAAGAGTCGGCATTTGAACCCGTCCGACATCTGCGGGATGGAGACTACATCCTCAAACCATTGAACATGCTGGACCGGGTCTCCCTTCCTGGTGTAGTAGGACATCTCGGGTTCCCTGAACCCGTCTGGAACTGGAGCTGAAGAGACCAACTCGCTAAAGGGACTGCCTCCCCCTACTGGGCGAGCTGGCGAATCTCGCGAGCCTAGCTCGCCGAACCGGCCTCGACCTGCCGAGCCGGGGAAGAGCTCGCGCCCGGGGAGCTCGCACCCCCGGCCTTCCTCGGCCACTTCCTTCCCAGCTCGCCTGTTGGGGGCGTCCTCGCCCAAAGAGGGGGCGGTCGCGATCTGGGCTGCTGGAGTCGAGCACTCGGCCCGCGTGTCTAGTACAAACTTGACGAGGTTCAGCACCTCATTCCTGAAATCTTAAAACATCCCCATCGTGGCGAGAGGCGGGGGGGGGAGGCGAGTTCGGCCTGTCAGATCCATGTCCTCCTGTCATCGAACTCGCTGAAGCTTTTATGCACTGATCACGCTCCACGCTCACCACACCAAAATGTTGAAACTGATTTCTCGGTCTCCTGTGGAGATCGCCCTTGGGGAAGGGGTGGTCTCGCACCTACTTCACTCCTGCAAGCAAAACAACAAAGAAGACAAGGAAAAACCGACCCAAGGGCTGGCGGGGAGGTCCCACCACACACCCAGAAGATCTCAGAGCGCTTCCCCTTCTTAGTCAGAGGCCGAGCTAAGGTACCCTCAGAAAGAACTTGAAAACTGCAGTAGGAAAGCACAGGAAGCATGCCTTCTAGGGTACCCCTTGTGTCCTATTTATAGTTTTTAGAATCTGAACTGCCAATAACAAAACATAACTGACCTGAAGTTATCAAAATACCCTTGGATGGGTCTGCCAACAGCCAAACTCCGCTGTTTTGAAGGGCTATAGGCAGACCAGCGGGGGTAAAACAGTAAAAAGTACCTCACACATCCAGGCGAGCTGGGGAGCTTGATCACCTCGGTAGGTCCTGCTCGCCTGCTGTTGCCGAGCTCCGTTGTTAGGGCGCGAGCTGGGACGGTGAGCTCGCCTATCCCTTGGTTGCCATCAGTCAAACTCAGCTCGACGATTCTTGGACTAGCTCGGCGAATGCCAAGCTCGCGGTCGACAAATACCGAGCTCCTGGTCGACGAATGCTGGTCTCCGGTCGAAGAATGCTGTGCTCCTGGTCGACGAATGTCGAGCTCGGGCTCGGCTTCTCTACTGCCGAGTTCACCCACTATCTTCAGCCCGACCTGTCTGGTTCCTGGCGATCTTGCTCGCTGGACACGGGGTTGTACAGTAATACTATTTGAAAAATTGTGGGAAAATGTATATAGACTTATTTTGTGATATAAACCTCTGTAAATTTATTTAAGAATTTTGGATGATTGAGTATGCTAAAAACCATGGTAGTGGCATTTTTGTAATAATGTTCACATGTAATTTTTTTAGGTCAAATAACTGGTTAGTGGTATGAATTTCTGTTTGGAGTATTCTTATGATAATGTTAATCACCAGTAATTTTTTATTAATTTTCAGTTGAATATTTTAGCTACTTCATTTGGAAAATGGAATAATTGGGATTATAAACATAAATAGAAAATGAATGCTAAATCAAGTGGGAAAATTAGTATCTTTGGTGAACATCTATTTTTAACCTAGATGAACTGCAGGTAAATTATCTAGACATAATGGACCATTGGATATAATAGCTCATGCACAAAATGATCTAGGTCACCTAATTAAATGAATTAATTTATTGTCCTAAATACTTTAAAAATGATGAAATTCTGAATGGTTGATATTATGTATATGAAAAACCCATGATAAATAGTTAGGGGCCTTCGGGCCAAGGAATTGGAAGTCATCTCATTTGGGTTAGAATTAGGTCATGGATTGCGCTTAACAAAAAGTGACATGTAACATTAGGACCCATAGGAAAAAGATAGATGGTTGGACTGAGAGGTGTATTGGGAAGTTGAAACCCTGGTAGGTATCACAAGTAGGTCACAATATACTGACGAGTGTTAGAGTGCAAGTCACAGGAGAGTAATTAGAACAGAGACCGGCGGAAGATCATCACTCTCCCAATAATACCTTAAGTCATTAGGTTCTCTCAAGAGCAACATCAAGAGTTGGGTATTATAATGGGAAAACACTAATAAAAGTAGGTGTCCTAGAGAAAGGGTGCTTTTTGATTCATCCCATCGTAGTTCTTAGTGCCCCCGAGAGCCCTTCATTGGGTATGCCCTGGGCAGTCCAAGTACTAACCCTAAATTACTATATATAACAAGAATTAGACAAGAGTAGTCTAATAAGTTAAGGGAACGATATGGCAAACTTACCCGTATAGGGTTGGAGGGTTACAGGACGGGTTTAGTCCTGCGAGCTGGAGGCTCGGATGTTTGGATACAAGGCGGGTTTAGTCCTGCAAGCTGGAGGCTCGGGTTGGAAATAATTTGCATGTGTATAGAACATATTAGTGGTGGGTCATGCAGTACTAGGCCAATCATCACATCGATGGCAGTACGGCGACTCTGGCAGGAGTGAGGGTTTGAGGGGTCATTAGGTTGTTTATACTGCGGTGTGGAGGACAATCCACACAAACACACACCCGACCAAAAAAGACTAGTGGATTTGCCAGCAAATTTGTATGCAAAGACTCTGGAATTTGCACCTAGGACGTGTACGGAGGCATACGAAGGGTCTAGGCCTGGTAGTGTGTATACCCGCCTAGGATGCGGAGATGCCTACTCCGTTGCTGCCGTAGCCACATTGGTGGTACCTGAGAGTTAAGATAACTCCAAAAAGTGGGAACTAAAGGTCTATGATCACATAGTCGTGTGCGAGAGTTGCACTTGTATGAATCATAACCCGCATACCATATTATACAAACATACTTAGGACATATGCACCATAGATTCTTATCATATAAATTAGTATGGACACTTTTATATAATAAGTATATTTATGGAATCTTAACTTATAAGTTAAGATATTTCTGTGATGATAGCATAGTGGTAGCTAATTTACTTTCTGCTATGTTCCTTTATTTTATTTACGACATTTCTTTTCAGTATTGTTTTATAAACTTAACTTGTACTATATAGAACTGCTATAGTAAAGATATAACTTTTAATATATATCCATGATAGAATGGATACACCGCCATGTGCTTTCCTTTTTATACCCCTCGTTGTCCTCTGCTTCATCCTCCCGCTCGGTACCTAGGAGTCGTGGGGGTAAGGCGAGGACAAAATGGCTTAGTCTTTATGACTAACGGTCGGTTGTAACCGCAGGAGATCGAGGAGCTGGAGCACCAGTACAAACAGCAGGACGAGGTGGCGGGACATGAGGAGCAGATACCACGTACTATTACCGCAGCTCAGCGTCACGTGATGATGATTGTTTCAGTTACCGCTTCCGCATAGTGTTGTTTTGAGAGAGACATTTGATTTGGCATGTATCAGGCATAAGCCCTTCTCACTTTTATACTCATTGTGGACTATTGTGCTTTTCATTTTCATATATATTATGATTTTGCTGTGACTTGTGGACTTGTTAGTTTGATTTACTACTTGTTATACTTCTTCTATCAATTGTCCAAACAGGTTGAATGATTGTACTAGCCGACAGGATCAGCGTCTTGCGGTGTTGACTAGCCTGTGTGTTAGTGTAACCGTAAGGCAGCGGTTCTGGGCATAAGACTAGGTAACCTCCTGAGTAAGGGGGAGGGGGGTCTTAAATGATATCTACCTGGCTTCTGTGGTGAATCAATAGAAGAACTCTTTGAGAGTCTCTCCCTCATTCTGGCGAATTCTGGAGAGATGTGAGGGATCCTTTATAATGCGGTGGTTGTCTATAAATTGGTCCAGGAACTACTAGGTAAGTTGGGCAAAGTTGCAGACGGTTCCTTCTCTGAGCGAGCGGTACCACATCCTTGCATGTCCTTTCAAGGTGGCAGGGAACACTTGGCAGAGCAATTGGTCGGGTGCATTATAGATGTGGAGGATTGTGGTGAAGTGTTTACATGCTCCAAGGGTTCTTTGGTCCCGTCGTATGATTCGATGCTTGAAAGCTTGAAACCTGCGGGGACCGGTAATGCCAACACCTCTCACGCTAGAGGCGATCCATTCCTTGTCGGGAGGTGGACTTGCGCCCCTCGATGAACGACTTGGTAGAACTTTTCTTCAAAAAATTCTCTCACTTCTTCTCGGGTCAGCCCCCTTGCTAAATCCTCAGGGGCTCCCGTCCTCCGGAGCTGGAGGAGGAGTCGATCCCCGATATCCCTGGCCTGACAGGAATGATTCTCAGTGCTGGCTTCTTGCAAGGATTCAGAATCTTCCTCCTCCTGAGCCTGTGGTGCATTCTTTGGAGTTGGTACTCTTGCGGGCGCCTGAGCAGTGGTCATGCCTCTGAGGAGGTGAGCATTTTCACAAGGTGCTCCTCCAAACAATTGATTCTCTGGACGAAAGCAACATCCGGGGCGGCGACAACTTTGTCTTGTTGTGGTGCATTGACAAAAGAGTGCGACTGTCCAAGTTCAGTGCGTTACCAATGTGCTGACCCCTGAGTTATTCGAGTGCTGCGCCCGACCATTCCTTCCTCTAATTAGTTTGACGGTGTGGGGTGTTCTATCTTCTATGACTCTTTGAAGCTCTTGGGAACTTACTTCCCATAGACAGTGCTAATCTGTTGGCAAATCACATGGCGGTCTCATTAGACCGGGCCTATTCAACCCTCTTAGTTCGTGAGCGATAGAGCATGATAACAATCAAAGATTATCTAGCTGCTGATACAAAGACTTGATGACATGAAAAACCTGTAATCCGGGTGAAAAACCACGTGGTCGGTACGGTGCTGACCTAACTTCCATTATTTTAGAGTTTGTTACAAAGCATCTTGGAGGAGGGCGAGGGCGACTGATCGCGCCTTGTTACATTAACATGATGGGGAGAGTGAATGTCGGGTGTCGTTGGCCGCCATGCATGCTCCATGATCTTTTGTTGTGTGCTCACTGGAGGTGCGGGTGTTCCCTGGCCTCCGAGGTTGTCTCGACGCGTCGGTGGTGACGAATCTGGGCATCTTGTTCTTGACTTGATTCTGTTGAAAATTATGAAGTGAAAGTGGTATCCTAGGCGGCCTGTTCGTGCGGCCTGTGCAGACAGGACTGGCAGCTAGACAGGTCAGCAATGGTGCTGAAGTTAGCTTGTGTTATGGAGGCCTAGGCGGTTTGTTCGCATGGTCTGTGCGGACCGAAGTGGAGGCTATCCTGGTCGGCTTGTGTTCAGCAGGTAGTTGGTTCCCAGAAGGTAACCAGGCGGATAGGGTCGCTATCCACGGAGCTCACCAAGACAGGCGAGGTGCAGACTCGTATGGAGTTCACAGAGTCTGGGTTCCGGACTGGACTGGAGATCGGGAGATCAGCATGGCGTGTGCCTTAGTATTGCTCTGGTGACACGGTTGGTGGTAACCGCGGAGTTCGCCGGTTAGAGCGGATTGGTGTCAGATTTCTCCGGTTTGTGCAGACTAGCTCAGTCCGGGAGATCGCGCGGTTTGCCCTGACTAAAATCTCTGTCCACCAAGTTCGGCAGTTGTCAACCTTGTGTGATTTCACACGCGACGAATTACACATGGATAATCCAAGACACTTGATGCCAATACTGAAGGCACTCAATGAATTCGTCGAGAATACTCAACATATAAGACTCAATCTCACAGGATCACTCGACGCTTCACTCGACGAATTCGTCGAGACTACATGATGAATCTCACTAGACAAAAAGACTTGGTCTCAAATCGAACCCTACTTTACTCGACGAATTATACTCGACGGATTCGAACTAAACAAATATTCTACCCTACTCGACAGATTTGGATTTGGCTGAACCCTACACTACTCCTACACTCTATGAAGGAAAGAAAAGAGAGGAAACAAGAACAAAGGAACTAACAAGAGAGGAAGAATCAACACTTGCGTCAAAATTTTCGGAAAAATGGCCTCTCAAGTGCCCCGCTGCAAGGATGGCCGCAAGAACTCCTCGTCTACGATTTTTGAAACTTTTTTGGGGTAAAAAATGGTTAAGGTCAATTACCATAACGTCAATAATCCACAAAACGGGAAAATCTTACTGTGCACGTGAAGATCTCGGCGAGAGATTTCCGGATCTATGCTCCGTCGAGGGTCTCGTGCACCGAACCTCTAATAAGCGGTGGCTGGAAGAGTTCGCGAAGGCCGACTCGTTACTTCTTCTTCCACTCTCCGGTCGATGGTTTGGGAAGACGATGAATAGGGTTTCGTTTTAAACGTGTGTATATATATAATTAATATAATTTTTAAGGAAACTCAAACGACGATAAATACTGAACACCTCTGTTTTCAATGAAATTCACACCAAACTAAATGACGGTGATACAAATCCAATAGAGAAGTCGAAATCATGATCTGACAAACCAAACTTGGGTTAAAATTCCCGAAGTTACAACAACAATAATCCTTATAAAATTTACTGAGATCCCAATTAAGCTCGGATCGCCACCAAACTTCACAGACACGCTTAAAATTAAGACTTAAATTTCCCAAGTCAAAAACTTTATTATTGATGGACAAAATTTCGCACTAACGACAGCACTCAGCTAACTACGCGTCAATGTAGCGCTCTTATGTCACTATTATGCCACAAAAGGGATCAAAACAATTATTGAAAATTCAGGGGCGTTACACCTTTGATGTTACTTTCTTTGAGACGTGTCATTGACACAACCAATAACGAGTACTGGAAAAACCTTTGTCAATGGCAACGGCTATTGCTTGGTCTTGATTCGTAAATATCGTGATGAGTTGTTTTTCACTAATAAACCTCAAAAAAGTCTCGAACACCCAACAAAAAGATTCAATGGTGTTCATTGCTATGAACGCTCCGCCTACAAAAATATTTTGATAATGGTAATTAACAACAATAAATGGGGCACATGCTAAATTATATTTGTTTAATCGATATGTTGTATTGAATACAACAACATAACCGAAACAAGCATAATCAATTTTGCTACGCCCGTCAATACAAAGAAAAATATTCAGCATATTCATTTCATTAGTTTTGATATCAAAAGAAAACATATTATCCTCTGAGTGTCGTTCATGCAATATTTTAGACAAACTCATGTCATCCTCACTATCTATTAGAACTTTTTTTTCTAGTTGGACAAAATTATAAGCATCGGTCTTAGAAAACCCCAATTTTCAACACCACCTACTTCATCAGCAAGGAAATTGTATGCATCGGTTATTCTAATACCCACACTGGTCATATTCTTCAGAAGACAAACTTAGACACTAGATATACTGAGATGAGACCTCAACAAATACTTGTCATTTTTTGATGATAGTGGGTGATTGTGTTACTCGATGAAATTCGTAACCTCCCAATTCTTCCCTTCTTTGTCGACATTGAAATATATGTAGTTAAACAACTTGTGTGAGAATATATCGTTCTTTAAGCACACCGCTCTTTCAATATTAGCCACACGATTATCCATTAATCAAAGGACACGGATCGTCCACTTAAGAAAAAGCACACTGATAATCCTTCCTTGGCTCCTTCCTATGCAATCCACGATACTCTGCCCGTGTTTTACTCTAAGGCTATGTTTGAGATTCCGTTTTGACTCCATTCCATTCTAAACGGAACGGAGGAAAGGTGTTTGGGAACAACTAAAATGTTGTCATTTTAAAACGGCCGGTTTAAAACCTACTTTTTCCTCCGTTTTGAAAAGGTCAGGGAGACCTCCATTCTCCCTTTCAAAACGGTGGTTTGTAATATTTTTTTAATTTTATTTTATTTTACTTAATCATTTTAACCCCAATAAAAAAAATAATTATATCCATAAATTTGCAAAAAATTCACAAATATAATACCTAATTTTTTTAAAAAAAATCAGAAAAAATTGGTCTGAAATAAATAAAATTCATGTGAATATAATTTTAAAAATAAGTTAAACCGTCACTGAAACTGAGATTACCCAAACAAACCCTCAGTTTTAAAACCACAGTTTTTAAAATACAGTTTAGCAACTCCTTTTTGAACTTCCCCTAAATCACGCCCTAAAATAGTAGACCGAACCGAACCGAACTGGCAATCCCAATCCATTCCACTTCAATGCTCGTTGCTCTTCCTCTTCCTTCACCAAAATAGTTCTTAGTGCAAATTTAACCACCACCTGAATCCCCAACCACTGCCCCTCCTCTTCCTTCTCCGCAAAAATGAACAAATCACTGGAAGCCGCCACCGTTGCCGCCCCTTTCACGGGAAACCCACGGACCTGCGACTACCCTGCATCAGATGGCCTGGATCTGGCCTCCAAGCAACTCTAGCGACAACTCGAAACCCCCTCCATTCCGCTGCCGCTTCTCTTCCCCTACCGAAATAACCTATCCCCCACTCAAAGCCCCACCGGTGCGACAGCTGCTCCTCCTCCTCTTCTGAAATTATAAGGTAAGATCTTTCATTTACTGTAATGTATTAATGCCTTTCTCTTTCCTCCCCTCCTATCTTTCTCAGTTCTTTAAGTATGAAAATCTTCTTCCTCATTTTATTTCTTTTTGCTTGCAAACAGAAACTGGTTATACTTTGGCCCTCTTCTCTTTGACAATATTGTAGGTCACCTTATATATCAATATGTATGAACATGTGTGTCTGTGTTTTCTTGCACTCGATTTCTTTGGCCTTTTACAGATTACCATATGTCGGATGTTCATGCATCTAGATTTCCTCATTGTCTGTATTATGAAGGTACGATGAAATATGAATACGTTCTTGAAAAATTAGAAGATTAAAAGTTGAGGATTTTGGCTGTTTTTACCCATTTTATTTGTTTGTTTGGGTGGATGGAGGGTTTTGTGAAGAATTAGGGATGTTCTAAAGATGGATCTCAGTTCATGATATTTCATTTCTTTACAACTTCATTTCATACAAATTAGTTTTCTTTCATAAGGACAATCATGGATCCTAGATAAATTAAAAAATATGCGATTTATTGAAAAAATTCTTCTTACTATTTCTATCAAAGTTAATATCACATTAATTAATTCAAGCTATTAACATTGTCTATATTTTTTACTTCACATTATTATGGTGAACTTTATCAAAAGAACTTGAATAGCATAACTCATGTGAATAGTTCATGTCTCCCTTCCATGATCTCCTGGAAGTAAGAACTAATGCATATTTCAAGACCTTCATGTGACCCAAGATGAAACAGAATAGGCATCCATTGTCAAAAGAGATATTTTGGGAAAATGCTTCATTTAATTTGTCCAAACGAAGGAAGGCATGGCTCTGAAATGCTACATCAATACAAATTGCAAAACATAAAACCGTGTAAAAATTTGTGAACCGCAAAAAAACGGGAAACCCAGCACAGTAACACTCAACCAATCTGAAGCCAAATAAACCAGATGCACTAGAAGAGCAAGAAAACCTTGTACCATCAACAATATTTACAAGACGAGGTATACATGTCGAGACATGATTCACCGATGTACCCGATGGAGGCAAAACAAGAAATACAAAATTAGAGGCGCGGTCTCAGTGAGAAGCCGCTGACTCTGCTGAGCTGCCTACGGAGTCCGCTGAAGCCTCCATGTCGCCAGACCACAACCTAGCTGTGTGAACAACACATTATTCCAATGCTGAGAACTCTGTCCGATGATCTGCAAATCTCCGAATCGCGAGGTCGCCTAACTGCTAGAACACCACGAACAGCTGCTGCCGAACTAAATAAGCCGCCATAAGCTGACAACTTATTAAACTGGGAAAAAGGTTGACAAAGAAAGAAGACCGCCTAGCTGCAACCTGCTACTAACCGCTGATTGCTAACCTCAGAGTCCGCACTGATCCCTGAACGAAGTCAGAACCAAGTCTCTGGCTTCTCAGCGCTGTCCGCACAACCTGCACAACAAACACCGGTCAATCCTTCAAACTGCGCGAACACAAAATCCTGTCCGCAACAACCACCCGAGCTCACTTACTATTCATTCAGATGTAATGTTGATGTGATAGGGGATCCTATTTATAGGCGCGGAGAGGAGTGTGATCACCCCCCTAGCCGATAGGATCACCTATATTACGGCAAGCACAGAGTGTATCCGCTAAACTGCGGACACAATGCTAGTTCGCCTTGTCACCGTGACTAGCTATACAACCAGTTTGCCAATATCGCAACACCAAAGCCGGATAGAAATCATATCCGCCTTGTCATCATAAAGCCAAGCCAGTACTTGTCTGCCACACCAACATACCCTGCGGATGCACCACTAATCCGCACACTAGCGAACACCGCTCCAGTACGCATGCACCTGCGAACACTACTCCAGTCCGCACACTCTGAGCCTGCAACCAACGCACACAAGACTGACAGCTACCAAACTCGGTAGACAAAGAAAGTATTCTGCGCTAACCGTGCAATCTCTCAGACTGAGCACACCTAGACTTGGTACAGAACCAGATCAAGTCCACAACACCAACCATCTCTGGTGCGATCACAGCATCAACGGATACACAGACCAATCTGCACAAAACCGGAGAACTCCAGAACCAATCTGCACAAATCGGCGAAGTGCGAAGATAACTATACTATCCGTCTGATTACCTCCAGGGAACAAGCTGACTGCAACACTCTTGCCAATCTGACTAACCGTCATCTCTATCCGCACAGTCCGCGCGGACAGTCTGCCCAGCCTGCCCAGGCCGCCACTTTCACTTCAAAAAATTCAATTCAGTTGTAGCTCAATTGGTGATGAGAAGTGAAAGAACTCTATAGTTAAGCGTGTTCGGGCGAGAATAGTCCTGGGATAGGTAACCTCCTTGGAAGTCCTCATAGGGGCGCTTAATCAGATCACTTCTCATCGAAAGGAGGTCCGGGGATCGAGGTAGAGCAAGCGCAAAGCCTCGCCGACCTCAACAACCCGCCACAAACCAGTTAAGGGAAGTCAGCCTGGTTTAGGAGATTGATTGCATGCTGTTGTGTGGAGAGCGGGTTGGGGCTGGTGGACTGCAGTCCGTCTGGGGGCGACCTGGGATACTTACATGAGTGGGTCGGCCCCCTTTCAACAAACTAGACTGTTGTTATATATATATATGGTAACTCACGTTTTGGCCTTTCCCCTTCTCTTCTCCAATTTTCTCTCCATGATTAACAATGCTGTCATTGTTGAAACCAAAAACTCGATCTCTTGTGGAGTACACCCATGGGGAAGGGGTGATCACACACTTACTTCTCTCCTGCGAGCCAAACGACAAAAGCAAAGAAAACTGACCCAAGGGCTCGGCGTGGAGGTCCCACCACACACCCGAAAGATCTTGGAGCGCTTACCCTCCTTAGCTAAACGCCGAGCTAAGGTTAGCTCAGAAAGCGCAAGAAGATCTGAACACTCGTTGTTGAAACCAAAAATGGCCTCTGTGGAGTTCGAGGTCCCTACAAAGGGGTGACCTCACACCTACTACACTCAAGAGAACGTCACGGACCAGAGGATCAAGAAGCTAGGAACAGACCCTCGGCTCTAGCGTGGAGGTCCCACCTCACACCCGGAAGGCTACCTGAGCACTTCCCCTCCCTAGCCAATGCTCGAGCTAGGGTGCCTTGGAGGAGCTCTCTCTACTCTACCAAGAAGAAGCTAAGGGAGGAGGAAGAAAGCAAAAAAGTCTCACCTCCAAAGGCACCCAAGGGGGTCTATTTATAGTTTTCCAAATCCCATGGACGAAAAGGACCGAAATACCCTTACGCCCAAAATACCTTGGGCCAATAGGAAACGGCCACACCGGGGGGTAAAGGGGTAATTCCCCCCGAGGGCAAAATGGTAAAACCGTAGGGTCCACAAGGGTCTAGGGGGCGAAGGGCTAACGCTCCCTGGACTAGCCTCCTGGGGCGAGAAGGCTGGCCGCCCGGTCTCGCACCGCGGGCTCGCCGCCTGGGGCGAGAGGGTTGGCTGCCCGGTCTCGCCCCGCGGGCTCGCAGCCTGGGGCGAGAGGGCCGGCTGCCCCGTCTCGCCCCTCGAGCTCGCCGCCTGGGGCGAGAGGGCTGGCCGCCCGGTCTCGCCTCGCGGGCTCGCCGCCTGGGGCGAGAGGGCTGGCCGCCCGGTCTCGCCGCGCGGGCTCGCCGCTTGGGGCGAGTGGGCTGGCCGCCCGGTCTCGCCCCGCGGGCTCGCCGCCTGGGGCGAGAGGGCTGGCCGTCCGGTCTCGCCCCGCGGGCTAGCCTCCTGGGGCGAGAGGGCTGGCAGCCCGGTCTCGCCCCGCGGGCTCGCCGCCTGGGGCGAGAGGGCTGGCCGCCCCGTCTCGCCCCGCGGGCTCGCCGCCTGGCGCGAGAGGGCCGGCTGCCCCGTCTCGCCCCGCGGGCTCGCCGCCTGGGGCGAGAGGGCTGGACGCCCGGTCTCGCACCTGCCCAAGTCCAGGGTGTAGGGGGCGGGATCCTGGTCTCCAGCCAGCCCCTCCATCCCACCTCGCACCTAGCACGCCAGGGGGGTAGTCCACTCTTCTACCACCCTGGTAGGAATCCACTGCAGGAAGGAGTTGATCAGGTGTCCTGGCACCAATGGGGTTTTGATCAGGTTCCCAAAAACCAAACCCTCAAGTCTTTTGGTAGGAGACATGCAATCAGAATAATTTTGAAGGGAATTAAAACCCTGTACAGAGGTGGAGTGAGAGGGTGATGAGGTCTTCTCTTTCTCAAGTCAAATGAGAAGACTTGTGGAATGTTGTTTAGCAACTTTTGCTCCCCCTGAGATGTAGAATGGATCAGGAAGAAAGCTGGAGCACTGCGTCGGGGTGATAGGTCTTCAGAGACCTAGAATTCCAAGTCCAGAGAAGGTCTTCAGGAACTTCTTATAACTGATATGAATGTATTGTCTCTTGAAGTTATCCTGAGTAAAAACAGATGAAGAAGACTCTTGATATTGATGTAGTGTTCTTCTTCTTCTTGATTAGTTTTTCTCTGGGCCAAGAATGAATTCTATTTCTTGTGTTGTCTGAAAACTCTGTCTATCCTTTTCTTGTTGATGTTGTAATTCTGTATTGCTCTGTTGCTTCTGTATCTCTGTGTGTCTCATAAGAGCACATTTGAATATTTGAATATCGAGCAGTAATGGCAGACGGCTGGCAAGGAGGTAGCAATTAATTATTTCCCAACTATATCCATGGGAAAATGGTATGTGATAATCAAGAATTAACTGCGTATTCCAACGGTAGTATTCTGTAAAGAATTGCCATTAAATGATCAGGAATCAGTGCCATGGAATAAGACGGGAACAGAAGAAGACCTAGTTTGAAATCGTCGACCGAAGAACAGAATTCGTCGAGCTGAGTCTTGAATTCGTCGAGCTAAGCTGAGTTCGTCGAGCTGACAGTCTTCATTCCTTGAATAGACAATCTTCAATATCAGACAACCATTATTCATCGAGCAGAGAACCAAATTCGTCGAGCTGAGAAAAGTTCTGGACTTGGACGAAATACTCTGCATCTGCTGAAAAGCTGTGTCGACACAAAATGGTGTCGACAGATTGATCTAGGTGTCGACATAACTCCTCTGGTGTCGACAGATTGGTCTAGGTGTCGACACAACTCCTCTGGTGTCAACACAAGCTGGTGTCGACTGAAATCCTGGGTGTCGACACAAATCGTTTGGTGTCGACACAAGCCCTAAGTGTCGACACAGATTCTCTTAGCACAAAAATCGTCGAGTAGAGATTAGCATTCGTCGACTTGAGAAGCTGTGAACTTGAGGTCCAAGTTCGTCGAACTCAGAAAATAATTCGTCGACCGAAGCATGGAGCTGGGCTTAGAGAAAATTTGAAGTAGTCCTGAGAAAGCTTGAAGTAGAATTTGGTGTTCGTCGAGCTCAGCACTGTGAATTTTCTCACGATCGTCGAGCGCAGAGTTCCCTTCGTCGAGCGGAGTTCGACGAACGTCGAACTTATTTCACTTGGACTGAAAAACTGATAAATCTGGAGTTCCTGATGGTCTTGAAGAAGGCTGGTCGATCTGAAATTGAGATAGAGAACTGTCCTAGACTCTAAGACACAAACTTGACCCAGACTATACATAATGGGTCACATCCTAAGTCAGTGAACCTAGCCCAAATCAACTAGGGATCCAACAATCTCCCCCTATTTGGGTGAGGTCACTAACAGAAACTCCAAGCAAAGAACATACAGGAAAACAAAGCAAAATCAAGAGATATATCTGGTAGAGAATTTACAACACATGCAACAGATATATATACATACTGGCTTTGTTTTAATGTAAGAATATAGACTGAGACAGAAACAGAAATGAAAATAAAACACAAAATTACTTCTCTGATTTCCTCTGTTTTGGCTTGACTTCTGGTGCTTTTTCTCCTGGCTTCTTGAAAATGATTTCCCTATTGGGATCTGAAGCTTGAGCCTTGGTCATAGTCATGTCAGCTGCCCCTATGATGTTCAGAGTGATGGCTCTGGGGACAACTGCTTCTGGATGAAGATTCATGTACTCATCAACATTGAGTAGCTTGTTTGCTTTTCCAAATCTCTTTAGCTCATCTTTCCTATACTGAGACATAGTAGTTAAGCCTGTTGTGTCCTTGCATTCAGCTTTAGCTTTGTTGATTAGAGATAAGCCAATGATTTCTTGGAATCTTGTCATTCTGGCTGTGCTGGCAATTTCTGGATCTTCAGGAGGGGAATAGGGCCTTTCAGCTTCATGTTCCTTAGATTTCTGGTGTTGCTGGTGCTGTTGTTGGCCTGAAGATGGTGGCCTTGGCTGACTGCCACAAGAGGATCTCCCTGTTTGTCTCTGATATGTTTGAATAGGAGCAGATCTCTGAGAGCCAGAACCAGAGGCACCTGCTGCTGGAGGAGGAGGAGCAGGAGGATCCTTTCTGTATCTATGAACTGGGGGAGGAGAGTATCTCCTACTCCTCTTCCTTTCTTTTTGCTGGTTCTTAGATAACCACATCCATGCAGGCATCCCTTTGTAATGAGCAACCTTATGTACAATATAATATGGAGTGTCTGCAGTGGGATTGGGCTTGGGAGCAGGAGGAGGAGGAGCTTTCCTTTTCTTAGAGAGCAACTTCTTTTTCTTTTTAACAGCCTCCTCATCTGATTCATCTTCTTCATCATTATCATCAGAATCTGAACTCTGAGGATTGTCATATAGAGCATCCAACTTTCTCAGAGTGGCATCAGGAATGCTAAGAGGTTTTTGTTGAAGAGGGAAAGAAGGTTCAGAGGGTGAGGGTTCAACAGTAGTAGAGACAGAGCTTGCAGCTGCTGCCTTGTTCTCTTCTTCAATGTCTGCCAGAATGAGCTCATCCAGATCAGGCATGGGAGAATCATTCATGACAAAATTTGGGACAGGGCAGATGTCTGGAATAGACACAGAAGTTGGAACATCAGCAGAAGCAGCAAAGGATGCACAAAGTTGCCTGGCAACTGCTGGATTTGCTGGAGAGGTATACTGGACAATAGCCAAATATGGCTTAGCAATCTCTACTGAAGGAAGCTTCATATATACATGATCAAAAATCTGAAGTATCTCAGGTAAATTAACTGTGGGATTTATAATGAAATCACCAGCAGCTGTTATTGAATCTACTGACTCATCAAATCTACTGTCAGTGTCCATGAATTGAATAAAATCTATTGCTGTATCTGTAACTGCCTTCTCAAGCACTGTAATAACTGTATCTGTAGTATTTGTATCTGTAACTGCAACTGTATTAACTTCTGCAACTGCTGCACCAGCTTCATCATGGAGCATCTCCCCCTGCCTGGGTTCAGGAGAACCTAGAGCCAGGCCCCTGAATGAAGAGGGGGCAGCAGAGAGGGCTGTGATGTGGGCAGATAAGGAATCAATGGAATGCACTAGAGGTGTAATGGCCTATTTGATGAGTGATTTGATAAGGGGAGTCAGAAGAGATATGATGGAGGAAATGGTGGAAGAATCCATAGGTGGAGAGAAAATAGTAGAGGAGGAAGGAAGAATATGTGGAGGGGATAAAGGAGGTAGAACAGGTGGTGGTTCAGTGGGTATTGTGTAGGATGGAATAGTGGAAAGGTGTGGTGGAAGAGGGGATTGAGGGGGTGAGGGAATAGGTGTTGCAGTGGGGGAAACTGGAGGTGTAGGGGTATGAGTCAAATCAAGGGGTGGAGATTGAGGGTGAGGAGGAGGCAATTTAGGTGCAGGAGGGGTTGGAATGGCCTCTTTAGTGTCAGGGTGGGGAGTGACCTTGACGGTCCTGGTGCTCTCAGAAGCATTGATGGAGGAGGAGGAACCCTTAGAGGGTTTGGAGATGGTCCTCTCCCATCGGCCAAACAAGGCACAGGTGAGGCGCTTACTGGCATTGATGAATGTGGTCGGGGAGGCCAAACATTCACTGGCCTTTTCCTGGAGGAAAATACCCAGGATTCTGCCGTAGCAGACTTCCTTTTTGCTAGCTCTTTTCTTGATTAGGTCAAAGAAGACCATGCCCCAATCGACCTGTCGCTTGTTGAGCACTGTGCACATGATCAGGAACTGATGGCGAGTGATGTAGTCGTGTGCCGAGTGCTTGCCCATCAGAACTTTCCCTACAATGTCAGCCAAAAATTGATAAGCGGCTGACAGTTGTTTCTTCAAAAGCTTGTTAGGGTTGTTGCCGGAGAAACCCATGACTTTCAACATAGCAGCATATTCTTCAGCATCCATTTCCAAGTTATCTTCCCCATGAGTCAGACCAAATATTTCAGAGAGTACTGCTGGGGACAGGGAAATGGCAGTGTTTCCAATATGTCCTGTCAGGTTTCCATCTTCAGAAATTGCGGCAGTGTACACTCATTCTCTGATCTCGGTTGAGTGTAGCTTGATGCCGCGGGACATGAAATCCTTGAGATGCAATTCTTCAAGTAATTCAAGGATGTACAGAAAAATTGGATCGGAATGTTGGAAGGACTCAAAGTCCATTGAGAATGCTGCATCAAACTTCATCGCTGCAAGTGCTCCTGGAGGAATCACCATTGATGACCTGCAAAGAAAATCACAGAGAAAACGACGATCAAGAGCAAAAGAACTGAAAGCGCGGGGCGGAGGTCGAAGAAAACCTAGATATAAGATTTTCAGAATATGAATCGACAAGCTCCGTTCCACGAAAAAAGACAGATCTTCGAACTGAGATCGACGAAGTAAGGTATAGGAGAGTAGTTCGTCGAACCCATTTAGAAGAATTGAAAACAAGATTCGTCGAGCTCCATTCGACGAAATGGTTTCTGAAACAAGGTTCGTCGATCTCCGGTCGACGAGAATTATTTCCACACAGAGAATTCGTCGATCGCCGTTCGACGAGAATCTCTCGAACTTTCCCTAATTCGTTGAACTCCTTTCGACGAAATCTGGAAAATTCGTCGAATGCAGACAAAAATTAATTTAACTCTTCTCCATCAATCATTCACAGTTGATTTATAAAGAACAGATGAGTTTTCTCATCCAAAGGCTTGGTGAAGATATCTGCTCTCTGTAGATCAGTGGGAATGTGGATCAAGTTAATTTTCTTTTTGTCCACATTATCTCTAATGAAATGATGTCTTATTTCAATATGTTTAGTCCTATAATGATGAACTTGATTCTGAGCTATAGAAATAGCACTTGTATTATCACAAAATAAGGTTGAATTATTTAAGTTGATACCATAATCTAGGAGTTGGTTTTGTATCCATAGCATCTGTGAACAGTAGCTGCCAGCAGCCATATACTCTGCCTCATCAGTTGATGTAGACACAGATGTCTGCTTTTTGCAAAACCAAGAGACAAGTCTCATACCCAGGAACTGGCAAGTTCCAGAGGTACTTTTCCTGTCCACTCTACATCCAGCATAGTCAGCATCTGAGTATCCAGTTAACTCAAATTCTGACTCTGCGGGATACCAGAGTCCTAAACTAGGACAACTCTTTATATATCTCAAAATCCTTTTTAGAAAAATAAGATGAGATTCTTTAGGATTCACTTGGAATCTAGCACAAAGGCATGTGACAAACATTATGTCAGGCCTGCTAGCTGTTAAGTATAATAGAGATCCAACAATTGCCCTAAAATGTTTCTGATCTACAGGTTTCCCTACTGTATCAGAATCCACAACAGCATTGGTAGCCATAGGTTTTTTCATTCCTGAGGCATCACCCATCCCAAATCTTTTAATAAGCTCTTTAGCATACTTAGATTGGGAGAGGAAGATACCATCAGGGAGCTGCTTCACTTGGAGACCAAGGAAGTAGGAAAGCTCACCCATGCTACTCATCTCATATTTGGAATGCATGAGGTCAGTAAACCTCTTGCACAATTTGGGATAAGTAGACCCAAAAATAATGTCATCCACATATATTTGTACCAATAAGATTTGGTCCTTATGATGTCTAGTGAAAAGAGTTTTATCTATGGTTCCTCTTGTAAATTTATGCTCTAAAAGAAAGCTAGCTAGGGTCTCATACCAAGCTCTTGGAGCTTGCTTTAAGCCATAGAGAGCTTTATGCAACTTGTAAACATAAGAGGGTTGAGTTAGAGAGATAAAACCTAGAGGTTGTTCTACATAAACCTCTTCTTGAAGTACACCATTCAGAAAGGCACTCTTAACATCCATCTGGAATATCTTGAACTTTTTGTATGCTGCATAGGCTAGGAATATTCTAATGGCCTCCAACCTTGTAACAGGGGCAAAGGTTTGGTCATATTCTATTCCTTCTTCTTGCCTATAGCCTTGGGCAACCAGTCTAGCCTTGTTCCTTACTATGTTCCCTTCTGAATCTAATTTGTTCCTATAGACCCATTTGGTTCCAATAACTGGGTAGTTATGGGGTCTTGGAACCAAATCACAAACTCTACATCTTTCAAATTGATTTAGTTCCTCTTGCATTGCAAGAAGCCAGTGGGGATCTTGCTCAGCATCATGGATGGTGAGAGGTTCAATTTGAGAGAGAAAACAGGCATGCATCAAGTCTTGAGTGAGCTGATGTCTTGTCTGTACACCAACTGAAATGTCTCCAATCACTTGAGATCCGGGGTGATCTCTAAGTGTGATAAGATCAGTTTGTGGAGTTGGTTGATCAACAGATTCTGTAAATAATTCCTCTTGAGGAATGGTACTGGCTGTTGATGGAAGTTAAGATGCTTCCTCTTGAATTTCCTCTTCACTATCTTCAGCAGCCTGTGGAGTGGGATGATTTGGAACCTCTTGAGTAAGGTTTAGTCCATCCATAGACTCACATATTGGTGAAACCTTTGGCCCTAGCTTGAACTTATAGTTGGAGAGATTTGCTTTGCTGCCAGTCATGTGCTTGGAGCAGCCACTGTCCAGGTACCATGTTTGACTTAGCCTTGGACAGCTCTTCACCTGTACCTGCATCAAAAGATAAAGCTCAATTGTTCTTGACCCAGGTTACCTTGGGTCCTTGGTTTGGTTGAAAAGTAAAACTAGAAATGACTGATAATGCAGATTGAGACTTATACCCTAGAGGGTGATATCTCCTAGGTGGGATTATCCAATCAGCTACTGGATTAAATGTCTTGTTAGCTGCTTTAAAATTTTTATAGGAGAAATTATTTATATTTGGTCGTCCTGGGATCGACGAATTATTGTAAGTTCGTCGACCAGTGTTCGACGAATGGGGATGAGATCGTCGACCTCCACTCAGAGAATGACCATGATCATTTTCTGCATCCCACGTTCGTCGACCTCTGCTCGACGAACCGTACAAAGTTCATCGATCGCAGTAGGACGAATAATTATTTCTGAAGTTTGCGTTCAGCGTTCGTCGATCGGGGTTCGACGATCTTGCATGAGTTCGTCGATCTAGGTCCGACGAATTCTGCTGAACTTGGTTTTTAACAGCTTTCTTCTGTTTTCTGTTGCTATTGTCTAGGGGATTTGACTTGTTTTCTGATCTGGATTTTTCAGTTAGTTTCTCTTTACCTTTAGCTGTGATAAACTTTATGAGAGTGGAAAGTATATTCTTCTTTATTATGGGGGGTAAACCTGATGAAGTACCCAAACCCAGCCTGCCATTTAATCTGGCATTTACTGTGCTTGTGATATCCATCAGCTTGAGGCTTCTCCCATTTAGAGATTGCTCAAGTTGTTTTGCCTCACATAATTCAGATTTTAACATGATTATCTGTTCATTTGCTAGAGTCAATTGGTCAGTTAGTTTTCTATTGTCTGTGCTGACAGATTCAAGGTTTTCTAGTCTAGTCCTCAGAGTTTTTATTTCTTTCTCTGAGTTTATTAGATCCATTCACATGGTTTTAAACTCTACTTTAAACAAATTAGAATTGAAATCAAAACTAGAAATCACCTGATCAGCCTCTGAGTCTGAGGCTCCTTCATCTTCAGAATCCTCTTCTGATTCACAGTTGCTTCTGGAGGCATCTATTGCCATTAGGCACACCTCGGATCTGGCTTCTTCCTCTTCTTCACTGGAGCTGGAGGAGGATGTTTCCTCTTCTGTGTCACTCCAGGACTCAGCAACAAATCCTTTGTCCTTCCTTTTATACTTGTTGGAGGAGGGTCTGCTGCTTTGTTTTCTTCTAGAATCCTTGTCCCTGCCCTTGTCCTTTTTCTGATTCTCTGGGCATTCTGAAATATAGTGCCCTAGCTTTCTGCATCCAAAACACACAACCTCCTTAGTTGGTGTCTTGTCATATTTGGCCTTATCATCCTGCCTGGATGATTTTCTTCTAAAGTCCTTTCTTGCCATTTTGTAGAATCTTTTGGCAAAAAGACTCATTAACTCCTCATTGGATGTAGATGCTTCATTGTCTTCAGAAGCTTTGAAGGCCAAGCTGTGCTCCTTCTTAACTGGGGTAGTTGCCTTCTGTTCTGCTGCCTCTCTTGATTTGACAAACTGCTCATATGACTTCAGCTTGCCTAGCAGAGATTCTGTTGAGATCTCATTGAGGCTTCTGGCTTCTTTGATTGGCTAGATTCTGGAGTCCCATGAACTGGGGAAGCACATCAGTATCTTGTCATTCACCTCAGTTAAGGTGATGTCCTTGTCAAGAGTCTTGAGTTCACTGATGATTGAACTTAATCTGTTGTACATCTCAGCCACTGATTCTGTCTCATCCTTTTTGAAGTTCTCATAGAGAGAAATGAGACTGGATCTCCTATCCTTTCTTTCATCAGCTGAGCCTGCTACCATTTGGTTGAGAGAGTCCCAAATGGCCTTGGCTGAGGTACACTCAGCCACCTTCTGAAATATGTCATCTGACATTGTTTGGGCCAGAATATTCATAGCCTTTGCATCAGCCATCTTGGCTTTCTTATAGGCTTCAGTATTGTTTGGAGGTGGTACTGCACTCATATTAGTTGATGTGCTGGCAAAGGTTGCAGGAGCAGGAGGAACACCTGTTGAAATGACAGAGAAAATATCCTCATCAATGGAGTTCATATATAATCTAATTCTTGCCTTCCAGATGGCAAACTTATTAAGATTGCACACTGGAGGTCTGATGCTTGTATAATCCTTGTTTTGGGCCATGTATGTGATAAGGATAAGTCCAATAATAGAATAAAAACAAACAGATCTAACTAAGGAATCTTTGGGTTCAGGTGTTAGCCTGTACAACCACTTAGGTATGGTATGCTTAACCAACCTGCCTCTGATACCAATTGAAAGTGCAGCTAGATCTGATATACTCTAGAGGGGGTGAATAGAGTATGTTGGTGATTTAAAACTTTTACAATTGTTGTTGTATTTTAAGTGTGTGTGCAGGGAAGCAAAACAATAAACCAAGATGCAGCAACTATCTAATCACAGCACATTCACAGAGCAAGGCCAGAAAACAAAAAGAAAAGAAAGCATCCAGACGACACAAGAATTTTATAGTGGTTCCCCAAATCTGGGTAGTCCACTCTTCTACCACCCTGGTAGGAATCCACTGCAGGAAGGAGTTGATCAGGTGTCCTAGCACCAATGGGGTTTTGATCAGGTTCCCAAAAACCAAACCCTCAAGACTTTTGGTAGGAGACTTGCAACCAGAATAATTTTGAAGGGAATTAAAACCCTATACAGAGGTGGAGTGAGAGGGTGATGAGGTCTTCTCTTTCTCAAGTCAAATGAGAAGACTTGTGGAATGTTGTTTAGCAGCTTTTGCTCCCCCTGAGATGTAGAATGGATCAGGAAGAAAGCTGGAGCACTGCTTCAGGGTGATAGGTCTTCAGAGACCTAGAATTCCAAGTCTAGAGAAGGTCTTCAGGAACTTCTTATAACTGATATGAATGTATTGTCTATTGAAGTTATCCTGAGTAAAAACAGATGAAGAAGTCTCTTGATATTGATGTAGTGTTCTTCTTTTTCTTGATTAGTTTTTCTCTGGGCCAAGAATGAATTCTATTTCTTGTGTTGTCTGAAAACTCTGTCTATCCTTTTCTTGTTGATGTTGTAATTCTGTATTGCTCTGTTGCTTCTGTATCTCTGTGTGTCTCATAAGAGCATATTTGAATATTTGAATATCGAGCAGTAATGGCAGACGGCTGGCAAGGAGGTAGCAATTAATTATTTCCCAACTGTATCCATGGGAAAATGGTATGTGATAATCCAGAATTAACTGCGTATTCCAACGGTAGTATTCTGTAAAGAATTGCCATTAAATGATCAGGAATCAGTTCCATGGAATAAGATGGGAACGGAAGAAGACCTAGTTTGAAATCGTCGACCGAAGAATAGAATTCGTCGAGTTGAGTCTTGAATTCGTCGAGCTAAGCTGAGTTCGTCGAGCTGACAGTCTTCATTCCTTGAATAGATAATCTTCAATATCAGACAACCATTATTCGTCGAGCAGAGAACCAAATTCGTCGAGCTGAGAAAAGTTCTGGACTTGGACGAAATACTCTGCATCTGCTGAAAAGCTGTGTCGACACAAAATGGTGTCGACAGATTGATCTAGGTGTCGACATAACTCCTCTGGTGTCGACAGATTGGTCTAGGTGTCGACAAAACTCCTCTGGTGTCGACACAAGCTGGTGTCGACTGAAATCCTGGGTGTCGACACAAATCGTCTGGTGTCGACACAAGCCCTAAGTGTCGACACTGATTCTCTTAGCACAAAAATCGTCGAGTAGAGATTAGCATTCGTCGACTTGAGAAGCTGTGAACTTGAGGTCCAAGTTCGTTGAGCTCAGAAAATAATTCGTCGACCGAAGCATGGAGCTGGGCTTAGAGAAAATTTGAAGTAGTCCTGAGAAAGCTTGAAGTAGAATTTGGTGTTCGTCGAGCAAAGAACGAAGTTTGTCGAGCTCAGCACTGTAAATTTTCTCACGATCGTCGAGCGCAGAGTTCCCTTCGTCGAGCGGAGTTCGACGAACGTCGAACATATTTCACTTGGACTGAAAACTGATAAATCTGGAGTTCCTGATGGTCTTGAAGAAGGCTGGTCCATCTGAAATTGAGATAGAGAACTGTCCTAGACTCTAAGACACAAACTTGACCCAGACTATACATAATGGGTCACATCCTAAGTCAGTGAACCTAGCCCAAATCAACTAGGGATCCAACAGAGCCTGTCCGCGGAATTATCATCGGAGTAAAGGGACTTGGGCTACCACGAGAGATCAACCTGCCCTGCCAGCTAGTGGGAGCCTGGCCGCGGAATCATCATCGGAGCGAAGGACTTGGGCTGACACGAGAGATCAACCTGCCCTGCCAGCTAGTGGGAGCCTGGCCGCGAAATCATCATCGGAGCGAAGGACTTGGGCTACCACGAGAGATCAACCTGCCCTGCCAGCTAATGGGAGCCTGGCCGCAAAATAATCATCGGAGCAAAGGGACTAAACATCTCACTCAAACCTTACCACATCCTACATCCTCAAATGTGGAAAATATGAGTTACATGGTCCCCTGACTCAGCTGGTCAAGGGTAGCACTTGTGACAAGACAAGAAAAAGGGAAAAAAACCATCGCAAGGCGGGGCACCCTCATGGGGCCTGGGCATGATGGTCGTCTTCCACTTCTCCTCGGACACTTCCATCTTGCTCAAGCTCTCCATGACCTTCTCCATCTCCTCTGCCTTGGCCAACCAAGAGATGGTGTTGATGGCCGTGACGTAGCATTGCCTTGCCATCCTGGAGTCTACCTTGACTCTTATTTGGATTCCCCCTGAGTTGAACTTGAGGCACTGGTGGAACGAAGGCGGCACACAACGGAAGGCGCTAATGAGTGGTCTTCCGAAGATGGCGTTGTAGCTGCTTGGAGCGTCAACAATGACGAACCGGCAGTTCCTTGAGACTCCCCCCAATTTTACTTGGAGCCCCACTCCACCCTCGACCTCCTTCCTCTCCCCTGAGAATCCGAACAGGGGTCCGTCCGAGGCCAACACCCTCCTTGACTCCACCTTCATCTTGTCAAATGCCTTCTTGAAAATGACGTTGACGGAGCTTCCGTTGCCAACCAAGATCCGGGAGACGGTGTAGCCTTCGATGGCTGTCTGGATGACCAACGCATCACAGAACGGATCCTCATGATCCGACAGGTCCTTCACCGAGAAGGTGATCCTTTCCTCTGAGGGCGGGGTCTGGGAGGTTGAGGCGACGCTCCTTCGGTACATGACATGGAGGCTTGCCTTCCGAGTGGCCTCAACCCCCACTCCACCGTGGATCACTCCTATACCACCTCGGGTTCCCACGTCGACCCGGTACTCACATATATCATCACCCCCTTCTCCGGGTAGAACCTCTTATACCCGCACCGGCGGCTGCGACTGGGCAGTGCCTCTCGCCCCCCTCACTTCCAAGAACTCGGGGCAGGTAGCCGTGGCGTGCCCCTACACCTGGTGGAAGTCACAGTACAGCAATGCTCTTTCTCCCCTCTTTCGGTGGGCTGGGCGTTCTCTCCTGTTACCTCTTCCCCCTCCTATCGCCAAGGCTTGCTGCGGCGGGGGCAAGAGCTACCTTGGGGCTTGCCTCTGGAAGTTATACCTCCCTTGACCCCCATGAAAGTTCCCCCCGCCCTGGATGAGAGCTCTTCCTAGACCCTGGGCAGGTCCTCCCTGCGGCCTCCAACCTGGTTCTGGACCCTCCTGTCCCTGGAACCCCTGAGCTCTCTGCTCCTCTCTCCTTCTTCCTTCCTGATGTCTCGAGCCTCCTTGCTCCTTCGACTCTGTCTTTGTTAGTTTTGCCAATTTCTTGACAAATGCCGGGTTGGCCGCCTCCATAGCTATCTCCTCAGCCGACCTTTCCATCAGCTCCTCGAAGGAAAGGGGGGCCTTCCAGGTCAAGCTCATCTTGAAGAAGCCCTCCTTCAGCCCAACGGTGAAGGCCATCTGGAGAGCATACCCTGACATCTCCTGGACCTCCAGGATCTCCTCTTGGAACCTGTCAACGTAACGGGCCAGCGACTCCACGGCCCCCTGCCTTATCAGGAAGATGGACTCAGGACTCCTCTTCCTTTTCTTGGAGGTGGAGAAGCGGAGCTGGAAGCTCCGGCTCAAGTCCTCGAACCCATAGATCGACCTCGTATGGAGTTGATGGAACCAGTCCCTTGCCTTCTCCTTTAATGTGATCGCAGAGAGGCGACACTTGAAGGAATCCGTCATCGGCCTGATGGAGACGGCATCCTCGAACCACTGCAGGTGCTGGATGGGGTCATCTTTCTCGGTATAGTAAGCCATGTCTGGCTCTCTGAACCTCTCGGGAACGGGAGCTGAGATGATCAGCTCGCTGAAGTGTGACCCCCTAAGGGGTGGTCTCGCCACTTCTACTCGGGCGGCCTGCTCGCCTGGGTGGTTGGCACTCACCGGGCTGGAGAACAGCTCCCGGCCGGTGAGGTCTCGCTCGACCCCTTCTCCCATCCTCTCCTTCCCTGACCTTCTTCCCGGTGCACTTCCTTCTCCCCCCGCTGTGGTTATCTCGCCTAGAACCCTGGGAGTCGACTCGTCGTGAGCGAGGGGAGCTATCTCCTGGGTGGTTGGGTTGGAGCTTCCACCCTGAGGAGCAATGCTTCGCAGCATCTCCATGATGCCTTGGATGGAGGCCATGAACTCTTGCCTCCCAACAAAGGGTCCTGGGCTGGGGAGCTCGCCAATATCGTCACTACCTCCCTAACCTCCAGCCATGACACTCCCCTGAGATCTTCTGTGCTGGTCACTCTCCACGCTCACCACACCAAAATGTTGAAACCAAAAAATGGCCTCTGTGGAGTTCGGGGTCCCTAGAAAGGGGTGACCTCACACCTACTACACTCCAGAGAACGTCACGGACCAGAGGATCAAGAAGCTAGGAATAGACCCTCGGCTATAGCGCGGAGGTCCCACCTCACACCCGGAAGGCTACCTGAGCACTTCCCCTCCCCAGCCAATGCTCGAGCTAGGGTGCCTTGGAGGAGCTCTCTACTCTACCAAGAAGAAGCTAAAGGAGGAGGAAGCAGGCAAAAAAGTCTCCCCTTCAAAGGCACCAAAGAGGGTCTATTTATAGTTTTCTAAATCCCATGCACCAAAATGACCGAAATACCCTTACGCCCAAAATATCTTGGGCCAATAGGAAACGGCCACACCGGGGGGTAATGGGGTAATTCCCCCCGAGGGCAAAATGGTAAAACCGCAGGGTCCACAAGGGTCTAGGGGGCGAAGGGCGAACCCTCCCTGGACTAGCCTCCTGGGGCGAGAAGGCTGGCCGCCCGGTCTCGCCCCGCGGGCTCGCTGTCTGGGGAGAGAGGGTTGGCCGCACGGTCTTGCCCGCGGGCTCGCCGCCTGGGGGAGAGGGCCGGGTGCCCCGTCTTTCCCCGCGATCTCGCCGCCTGGGGCGAGAGGGCTGGCCGCCCGGTCTCGCCCCGCGGGCTCGCCGCCTGGGGCGAGAGGGCTGGCCGCCCGGTCTCGCCCCGCGGGCTCGCCGCCTGGGGGAGAGGGCTGGCCGCCCGGTCTCGCCCCGCAGGCTCGCCGCCTGGAGTGAGAGGGCTGGCCGCCCCGTCTCGCCCCGCGGGCTCGCCGCCTGGGGCGAGAGGGCTGGCCGCCCCATCTCGCCCCACTGGCTCGCCGCCTGGGGCGAGAGGGCTGGCCGCCCCGTCTCGCCCCACGGGCTCGCCGCCTGGGGCGAGAGGGCTGGCTGCCCCGTCTCGCCCCGTGGACTCGCCGCCTGGGGAGAGAGGGCTGGCCGCCCGGTCTCGCCCCTGCCCAAGTCCAGGGTGTCGGGGCGGGATCCTGGTCTCCAGCCAGCCCCACCATCCCACCTCGCACCTAGCACGCCAGGGGGGTGACGACCACCTTGCCGCACCTGCCCCTCTAAAGGGCCCGGGGGAGGATGTTGATTTTTCCTCCCCCTACTAGTATATTTCCAAGCTAGAGTCAAAATTGGCCACCGAGAGTGCAAAATCTCCAAAAAGCTTAAAAATGCGCTTGCCTTGTTTGGGACTCACTCTTCGCGAATACGGGGTTGTACACTCGTAAGCCTGCCTTCTGATGTGCCCCTTGGGTCCTATTTATAGATTTCTAAAAACGGCCTGCAAATAGCCAACCTTTGCTATTTTGAACAGCTATGTGCAACCCAACTAGGTCTGCCAACAGCGTAACTCCACTGTTTTAACAGGCTATAGGCAGACCAACAGGGCAAAGTTGGGCGAGTTCCCCCTAAGATCTCTGCTCGCATGAGGCAGCGAGTACGGGCTCAGCTGTTCCTACCTGCCCCCTGGTGATCTCACCTCGCCTGGGCGAGCCGGGGGCTGCCGAGATCTGGCCCCTTGAGTGCTCGCCAAGGACTTAACTTCTCTCAATGCCAAGGAAGAGCGGCGTTTAGTGTCTGGCCCGACGAGTGCTCGATGGAACTGGCACTCGCCGTCTCTACCCACCTCTTGGCGAGTGCGGGCCCGTCTGGCTCTACTCGCCTGCATTTTGCCGGTGCTCGCCTAGGAGAGCTGGGGGCTGTCGAGCTCTGGCCCCCTTGGTGCTTGCCCGGGACTTAAGAAAAGAGAGCCGGTCGGTCTAGTTCTTGGAGACCCCACTCGCCGGTTACGGGGTTGTACACAATCCCCACTCTTTTTGAGCATGACAAAGCTCGAAAAGAATCATCCAACCCCAAGTGTTCGGCGAGTGCGGCAGGAGCCAGAGTGAATCTTCGGGTGGGGTCTACCTGCGGCTATATATATGTGCCTGCGTACCTGGGTGACTTTTGCCATTCCCTTCGTTCTAATCTTGCCAAGATGCCAATCCCTAAGGAGATCCAAGAGAGGCACGCCTGAGTTCGCGAGGCTTCCTTTGCTCGCATTGCCAGTCAGACTGCGGTTCCCCTTGGCGTCCCGCAGAGCGGCTCAGTTAAGCCCAATCCTGCCAAGAGGGCGAAACCATTTCCCCAGGCGGCCGCGCCCATATTCGATGACCTAAAAACGACCTTGGAGCACGGGACCGACTCCACCAATCTGCCTGCCCTTGAGAAGGGGAAAAATATCGTTGACATTTGCACCTACCTGGACAGCTAATGGGATGACGCCGAGGATTCCGCGCCGCGAGTCAAGAACACCCTTGGCAACGCGCGGCTTAAAACTCTAGAGAATCGCCCTCGGGACCCGTCACCCCCTTCGGGACCCTGGGGCTGGACTCGTAGAGGCTGAACTCGCTGGTTCGCGCCCCTTCCCCTCAGTGACCTGTCGGGACCGCGGGGGGAGGTGTTGGAGCCATCCCCGTTTCGGGCTTTAACCTCCTTTCGCCAAGAACACGCTGCCCAGGCCGCTGTAAGAATCTGAGATTGGTCCCTCCCCGCGCTTTCTTGGGGGTGTCAAGCTCGTCAGGTAAGCCAGCCTCCGGTTTTTGTCCTGTAATTTTCCGGGATACTCGCCGTCCATACTGATGCTTAACTGTCTTCATAGCTCTTCCCAGCAAGTCTGAGGCTGAAGAGTCTTCGCGACCAACCCGCTATTCCCCCCTCCCCTCTCGGAGCTCGCTAGACTCCTATCTGGGCTCTGAAGTGGAGAACGACGAGCTGACGAGTAGGGGGATCGAGCTCTTCAAGAAGCTGGTGCACGGGCTGCGCCAGGTGTAGGAGGACAACGAGACATTGCAGGGCGACTAAGTTCGGCTTGCGGATGAGGTGAGGGGCAACCCGGCGGGCGAGGTGATGTCCCTTTCCAGACTTTTGGATGAGATCAAAGAGGGTCTCCTGGTCGCCCAGAGAAACTCGGGGCGGATTTGCGAGATCCTCAGCTCGCGACAATCTAGGGGGCGGGGGACGCGAGGCCGGGGTAGATAAAAATGGCTCCATTATTGAGCCTACCGACACTCGTCTCCTGACCCCTCAGCCCGTGCATTTGAACTCGTTCCTCTTTCCTTCGGTATCTGATTTCTCTGAACAGTATTCGCCCCTTGGCCTGTAATAACTGAATATTTTTTAAATGTTAATGCTTGATATTTGAATAATTTATCGCCCCTTATATTTAGCTTGGTATGTGATGGGACAAGTTTTAGGAGTCGGCGAGTTGGGTTTGTCGAGCCGGGATAGACGAGCTAGACTGATCGGCCAGCTCAGCCTCATATTTCTTTTTCTATAAATAGGCCTCTTCACCAACCCCGTACTATCGCCTTTACTGCTTAATCCACCTTCTCGCTTCCCCTCTCCTCCCGTAGTCGTGCTTCTAGCTTTCATGCGAGCATGTGCAAGATGAATCCGGACGACGACGGCCGCTCCAAGTGTGCCCAACACTTCACCGACTACTGCTTCTTCGAAGGGAATACGAGCGAAGAGGAGGTCGCGGAGTTTGTCACCGACTACGTGCCTCCAGGATTCGAGGCGCATCGGCATTTCGAGGTGGGGTTGCGCCTACCACTCTGGCCGGAAATACGCCAGATACTGAAATACTACGGCGCGGTGCCCGCGCAACTTAACTCAAACGCCATCGCCATGATGGTGGCGTTCGCGTCCTTCCTCCACAGGGAGCGAATAGAGTTCAACCTGAACGTTTTCAGGAAGCTCTTCTCCTATAAGGTGACCATGGATGGTGTCGCCTACTTCGGGGGATCCATCATAAAAGTTCGCGAGATCGCGAACAAACACCACAACTGGATGACCAAGATTGCCTTCATCAAGGGCGATCTCGGCAACATCCCCTACTCCCCCGAGAAAAAGGGCGAGGACGTGTACCCCCCTCCCGCCGTGTCTGGCAATGACGCCGAGATCCATAAGTTCTTCCTCCACAAGGATTTCGAGGTCGCCTTCCTGCGAAGGGGCCTCGACTCGCTGAGCCCCGTTCTTCCCGGCAAAGGTATTTTTCTCTTTCTTTTTGCTCAGCTCGCCGAGTCATTATAGATTTTTTCTAAGTTTTTTCATACAGGGGAACGGCTGATTCCCGCGAACCTGCCATTCACGGACTCGGGATTATTCTCTGACCCCCTTGCTCGCGAGAGGGCGGCGGCGGCGGCCTGCCGAGATGAGCTGGCCTCCTCCAAGCCCTCATACAGCAGGAAGAGACCTGAGTCCACGGGACCGAGCCCTCCCCGTCACCAACAGCCGCCAAAGAAGATGAAGAAAGTCGTGGTGGTCCCTCGGGCGAGACAACAACAACAACAAAAACCTAAATATATGAGCTTGCCCGAGACCACCCCGGACGGGTCGCCGGAGAGCCCGCTGAAGGAGATTACGTGCAATTGGCAGGGGGTGGCGAGTCCTCTGCTCCCCCTGCTGCGAAGAAGAGGGGCAACGAGCCATGCACGCCGAAGGGCCATCCCCTATTTGGCTTTGGGGGAAGGTGGAAAGACTCGGTCTTCGAACCCATGATCTAGTGGGACAAGCTAGCCCACTGAGTCTCCATCTCCACCCTTCACCCTTCCTGGGTCAACTGTCAGCTCTCCACCGGCCATGCCTACGCGCTCGTTTTCAGCCTTTATGGATGAGAGGATGCCGATGCCTATAAGGGTATGGACTTAAGGCAGCTCGGCCACGAAGGCATGCAAGCCCATATGCGGGCCATAGAGCTGTATCACATAATCATCCGCCGCAGCTTCAACCTCAGAAACCACCTGCAGAAAGCCGAGCAGGAACGTGACGTTGCCAAGGAGAAGGCCGTCGACCTGGCAAGGCAACTCGGCATCGCCGAGAACTTATTCGCCCAAGCTGCCGGCGGGCTTGTAAGCATCGGGCTGCTTCCTCCCCTTTTTACTTTAGAATTTTCTGTCCTCTGTTATGAACGTGCTTCCTTTTTCTTCTTCAGGATGCCAAGGCCGCTGAGGAGTTGCGGGCTCGTGCTGCCGGGCTGAAAGAGGAGAACAATCAGCTGTGCGCCCGTCTTGCCGGGCTGGAGGGGGAGAACGGGGCATTGCAGGAGGAGAACAAGGGCCTCCACCGCGAGGTCCTCCGCCAAGCGGAAATCTTCTTCTCTCCGGGCAACATCGAGCCCACCATCTCGTATAAGAGCCCAAGGATCTTTGGCGAGGCCGACGTTGCTGAAATGCTGCGGGTCAACTCGATCGCTTCTGCCGAGTGTACCCTTCAGATGATGAAAGAGACGGGGGTACTGGTGGAGGGATGTGAGGGGATCACTGCCCAGGATCTAATGCCGAGTCTGTTCCCGGCGATGCCGCCAAGCGAGAAGGAGGACAGCCTCGACCTGCTCTTCGGGAAGGGCTTCAAAGATGACATGTCCGGAGTGGAGGGTGGGGGGGGGGGGGGCGAAGATCGCCAATCTGAATCTGGGTGGGGGGGAGGCGAGAGCTGACTAGAGCCTTTTTCTTTTTTGTGTAATTATTCCCTTTTTGTAACCTCACCGAGGCGAGCTCTTTCTTGTGTAACAGAATTATACTTAATGAAAAGATATTTTTGCCAAATGAAGAGATATTTTTGCCATGGATTTTCTGTCTTATTTTTGCACCTTCTTACTTTGATGTACTCGCCCGCGAGCTCTCCCCTTTGGGAAATTTCGTTAGAACAGAACTTGCCGCTCGAATGCCTGTTAGGACTCGTACCCGTGGATAGACCCTGAGAGCTCATCCACCCTGCGCAGTTTGGAGGTGAACCACCCGCCATGCTGGGCTCGCCACCTCCCAGCTCGCCAGGCCTTCCTTTCCATTATCAAAAACCAGAGAATTTCACAAGTAAAACCTGAAGGGGGCAGAATGCGCTGCCGGAGCTCGCCCTCTTGCCAGATGTCGAGAACTCGGCTCGCCACCCATCTGCTGAGTTGTGTCCGCGAGCTCTGACTCACTTGTGAGGACTTTTCTACCCTTGTCCTTAAGTAAAAGGCCAGACTTTTTGAGTTACATCTGGAGTGGGTTGGCATTCCCCAAGTAACATCCAGCCCTGCTAGCTAGGTGAGAACCTGACAGCGAGATCTGCTCGGGGTCCGGGTAGACGCCATCGAGTGACATCCAGCCCTACTAGTTAGGTGAGAGCCTAGCAGCGGGATCTGCTTGAGGTCCGGGTAGACGCCATCAAGTGACATCCAGCCCTACTAGCTAGGTGAGAGCCTGACATCGGTATCTGCTCAGGGTCCGGGTAGACGCCATCAAGTGACATCCAGCCCTGCCAGGTAGGTGAGAGACTGTCAGCGGGATCTGCTCGGGGTCCGGGTAGACGCCACCGAGTGACATCCAGCCCTGCCAGCTAGGTGAGAGCCTGATAGCGGGATCTGCTCGGGGTCCGAGTAGATGCCATCGAGTGACATCCAGCCGTGCCAGTTATGTGAGAGCCTGGCAACGAGATATGTTAGGGGTATATCAAATGAACACCTCACCCTCTCACGCGAATTACTGCAGGAAGATTAGCACATCATAAAGCTTTATTAAAAACAAGGCATTACCTACATATCTCAAGGATAAAAACATTTCAAGTCATCACCGCTCCAGGTGAGACTTAGGGTCTCTCCTTCCACATTTTGGAGACGATACCCTCCTAATTTTAATGTTTCTTTTATAATGTACGGACCGTCCCAGTTGGGGTTTAGCTTCCCCACGGCTGCCGATCTTCCCGCCGCATCTACCTTTTTCAAGACCAAGCCCCCCTCCGCAAATTGTTTGATTCTGACGTGCTTGTCAAAGTACTTAGCCATTCTCCTCTTCACTTCTTCCTATCGGATGGTGAAGAGGTCGCGCAGCTCCTCTACCATCTCAAGGGAGAGTCGCAGCCCCTCCTCGTTTTTGGCCCTCCATTCTTCTCTACCTTCCTCTATCGTGACTACCCGAGGCGTTTGGACTTCAAATTCTATGGGGAGTACTGCCTAACATCCATGGGAGAGCTTGAAAGGGGTCACCCCTGTGGCTGTGTTGGGGGTGGTACTCAGGGCCCAGAGGACCGAGGGAAGCTGCTCCACCCAGCTCCCTTTCAGGTTTTCTACCTTCTTCTTCAGGAGGTCACAATGATCTTGTTCGCTGCCTCCACCTGCCCGTTGCTCCTGGGTGGTGGACTGATGCAAATCTGAGGTCAATTCCGAGCTGCTCGCAGAAGCAAGTGAATTCTTTGCTGGCGAACTGAGGCCCATTGTCCGTGACGATGGCCTGTGACAACCCATGGCGGCAGATGATCTCCCCCCCAAAAAAAATTTTCTGATGACCTGGGAAGTCACCTTGGCCAGCGCCTTCACTTCTAGCCACTTGGAAAAATAGTCAATCATTACTAGCAGGAACCTCCTCTACCCGCTGGCCTGGGGGAATGGTCCAACCAAGTCCATTCCCCAAATTGCAAAGGAACAGGGGGGCGTGATACTCTTGAGGCGTTAAGCAGGTTGTAGTTGGAGGGGGAAAACAACTGGCATTTATGACACCTTTTTGTGAATTCTGCAGCGTCGTGGCCCAAGGTTGGACAGAAGTACCTTTGTCTGAGAATCATCCCTTCCAGGGTCCGACTCCCTGAGTGGCTCCCACACTCCCTAGAGTGGAGTTCTTCCAAGATCCTCTGTACCTCCCTCTTGACCACGCAACGGGCCAACATCCTTGAGAGAGTCTTCCGATACAATTGCCCGTCCTAGAGGAGATAGTATGCCGACTTGTATCTGAACTTCTTCTTATCCATCCCCTCCGGATACTCCCTTGTGGAAAGGAAGGTCGTGAATGGATCCATCCACGAGGGGTGTTGATCCACCTCCATCAGCTCTCCCTCTTCGATGGAAGGGCGGAATAGATCAGTGATGGTACCCCCTACCCGGGGACCATGCTTTGTCAGCTAATCGACCTGCTCGTTCTCCTCCCTGGGCACGTGTCGGATGGAAAAAGTTTGGAATGTTTCGATGACCCGCTTTACTTTCGCTAAGTATAGCCGAAGGGTAGACTCTCTCGCCTCGAACTCCCCGTTGATCTGGGAAGCCACCACCATGGAGTCAGTGAGTACCTCCACGTCGAGCACCCCCAGCTCCCTGGCCAGGCGCAACCCCGCTATGATGACCTCGTACTCGGCCTGGTTGTTGGTGATGGGGAATTGCACCACTACCATTTGCTCGATCCTCGTCCCTTGGTGGCTTTCCAAGATTACTCCCACTCCCAAGGAATGTCTTCCCAAAGCGCCGTCTACCTTTACCTTCCACGAAGTCAGACGAGTAAGCTCTTCCTCCGCCACCTCGATCACGTAGTCGGCTAAGAAGTCGGCCATTGCTTGGGCCTTGATCGAGAAGCGGGGGACGAATGAGATGTCGAACTCACTCAGCTCCACCGACCAATTAGCTAGCCTGCCCGAATGCTCCACCCCCTCAAAGATGTTGCAGAGGGGATGGTCAGTCACCACTCGGATGGAGTGTGCCTGGAAGTAGGGCCGGAGCCTCCGGACCCAGATGATTAGAGCGAAGGTCAGCTTTTCCAAGATTGGGTATCAAAGTTCTTCCTTCGTGAGGACCCGACTCACGTAGTATATGGGGAGCTGCTTCTTCCCCTCTTCTCGGACCAGGACGGAGCTCAAGGCCTCCGCCCCGACCTCGAGATACAAATATAGATCCTCCCCCTCCTTTGGCCCTTGGAGCAGCGGAGCCTGGGTCAACTACCTTTTCAGGGCCTGGAATACCTCCTCGCACTCATTCGTCTACTAGAACTTTTGGCCCCCCCTTAATGTCTTGAAGAAGGTGGAGCACTTCTCCCCGGCCCGGGAGAGAAACATGCTCAAACCGGCCAGCTTCCCTGTTAGCCGTTGCACCTCTTTAACATTCCAAGGCGATCCCAGTTCCATGATGGCCTTGTCCTTGTCAGGATTTGGCTCGACCCCCGCGGTGGTGAGGACGTGCCCTAAGAACTTTCCCCTGCTGACCCAGAAAACGCACTTTAGGGGATTCAGCCTCATCTTATATTTGCGCAGGGTGGCGAAGGTTTCCTCCAGGTCCTGGAGGTGAGAGTACACGTCCTGACTCTTGATCATGAGGTCATCTACGTACACCTCCAGGTTCCTCCCCTTCTGATCTCGGAAGACCTTTTCCATCATCTTCTGGTATGTCGTCCCTGCAATCTTCACCCTGAAGAGCATCATTTTGTAGCAGTAACACCCATCTCCAGTGATGAACAAGACATCCTTGATGTGTGGGGGGTGCATCCTGATCTGGTGTTAACCTGAAAATGCATCTATGAAACTCATTACAGGAAAACCGACGGCTGAGTCAACCAGCGCGTCGATCCGAGGCAAGGGATAACAGTCCTTAGGGCATGGTTTATTAAGCAAACAAAAAGCAACACACATAAGCCACCAACCGTCTCATTTTTTAACCATAACTCTATTGGAGACCCAGCCGGGGTACTATATTTCAGATACAAAAACAGCTTTGAGGAGTTTCGCCACCTCCTCCGTGATGGGCTCAGCCAACTTGTCCGCGGTTGATCTCTTCTTCTGCTAGATGGGGCGGGCTCCCGGGTCCAGGTTGAGGCGGTGGCAAGCCACGTCCGCATCAATCCCCATCATCTTCGCTGCGCTCCATGCAAAGATGTCCACATTCTTTTGGATGCATGCCAATATCCTGCCCTGAGCTTCTGCGGTCAGGCCCCATCTGATGCGAACCTTCTCCACCCTGCCTCCAAGGGTAAGAACCTCCATCTCCTCGACCTCCTCTGCAGCCTCCAGCCTGCACTGCTCTCCCCATTCTTCGGCATCCCTCTCCTCCGGGACTCGGGCCTCTTCGGCTTCTACTGCTTCTCCCACGGCCATTGCCTCGACCTACTCCAAGGCTCCTCCTGACAAATCCACCTAGGTGTAGCTCTACACCTCCATCTCTTCTCCTCCCGCTTCCTGCTCCGCTTCCTCCATTCTCCGCCCCATCTCCTCGGCCCCATCCTGCCAGGAGATAGATTTTACGGTGGTGACGTAGCACTCCCTTGCTACTTTGGGGTCACCCCGAACCCGAACCTGGATCCCCTCGGCATTGAACTTCAGGCATTGGTGGAAGGACGAGGGGACGCAGCAGAAGGCGCTGATGAGGGGCCTTCTGAAGATGGCGTTGTAGCTACTGGGGGAGTCCACGATGAAAAACCGGCAGTTCTAGGATTGCCGCAACCCCAGAGTGACGTGGAGCCTCAGTCCTCCTTCTACCTCCTTCCTCTCCCCCGAGAACCCAAACAAGGGGCCATCTGATGCCATCACCCTCTTTGCCTCCACCTTCATCGCATTGAACGCCTTCTTAAAGATGACGTTGACGGAGCTCCCACTATCAATGAGGATCCTAGAGACGGTGAAATTTTCGATGACCATCTGTATGACCAGCGCATCGCAGAAGGGATCCTCATGGTCTGACATATTCTTCCTTGAGAAGGTGAACTTCTATTCTTGGGGCGGGGTCTTGGATGTGGAGCCAACGCTCCGACGGTGCATGGTGTGGAGAATCGCCTTCCGGGAAGCCTCAATCCCCACCCCTCATGGATCACTTCGATCCCTCCCCGGGTCCCAACGTCCGCCTGGTCTACACACCGATCCTCCTCCGCCCGAGGTAGGACTTCCTCGATTCTCACCTCCTGGCGACCCTGTTGTTGATACTGCTCCCTGTTTCTACTCCAGCACTGTTCACAATTATAGCAAAATTTAAAGTATTTATACGAGCTATTGATTTTTGTAAGAAAAAAATTTAATATCTCGCGAGCTAGTGTTATTAAGTGGTTTTTTAAAAAAAAATTATTTTGTGCTGGTTTGTATATAACCATTAGGTTTGTGTATAACAAATTTATATTTGCACTAGTTTGTATATAGTAATTGTTTGTATATAGCCAAAAGCGGTTTATATATAACATCACCCTTAGAAATATGCCGTCAACAAAAACATGCAGTAAGATTTGAACATTCTAATTATGTAGACCATATTAAAAGGAAAGAGTCATTTAAAAGTATATTGTCACTTCTCTGTTTACACATTTTGTTAGTGTTAGAAATGTTGGAAACATGTGTGGGTCCCTTAGCACCAATACCGCGCGGTCTCCCTCCTTGGCGACGACCAAGCTACCCGCGCGAGTTCCCTTCCGCAGGACAACTGCGGAGCGAGATCACCACTCCAAACCGCCACAAACCGCGCGACCTCACTCCCGCAGGCGAGTAGTCCACTCGCGAGATCAACCCTGCGAGCACACCAGCGAGCCTAACCCTTCTCGCGAGCTGCACACCTCTCGCGAGCACGCAAGCCGCGATCTTCCCCTTCTCGCGAGCTCCTCACCTATCCGCGAGCTGACACAGGCGAGATCAAACGCCTAACCTGCAAGCTCAAGCCGCCCGACTTGGTTGACAAGCCGCCCGGACAGAAGACACTCCAGCGCTGCAGCGCTTCTCTCTCTCTCTAAAACAGTAATAGGGATATGAGAGCTTCTCTCTCTTTTTCATCAATCTTAAAAGGAACTACAAATGACCTATTTATAGGCAAAGGAAAACAAGCAAAAAAAATCTCTCTCATAATAAATACAACCTCTCATCTACCCATTTAATACATACTCTCTCCTATTCATTAAAAACAAACATAAATGAAATGACAATTCCAACAACCTTGTGTGGCCCGGTCAACATGTCAATCCCGGTCAACTTAATAGCTCTAGCAAACTCCCCCTCAAACTTGGCAGACCATGCCGAGTTTGCTCTTTAGCTTCAGAAAAGTTTCTACTTTTAATGCCTTAGTGAAGATGTCCGCAACCTGCTCTCCGGTTGGGCAATACACCACCTCCACTGTCTTCTGTTCCACTTGTTCACGGAGGAAGTGATATTGAGTCTCGATATGCTTACTCCTCCCATGCAACACTGGGTTCTTAGCGAGCTGGATGGCAGACATGTTATCCACTAATACCGTCGTTGGTCCTTCCTGCGCATGATGCAACTCCCCCAGAAGATTCCGTAGCCAGATGGCTTGGCAGGCGCATGCCGCCTCTGCGATGTACTCCGCCTCGCAAGATGATAAGGCTATAGTAGCCTGCTTCTTAGAACTCCATGAGAACGCCGCAGTTCCCATGTTGAATGCATACCCGGAAGTGCTCTTCCGGTCGTTCACATCTCCTCCATAGTCGCTATCCGAGTAGCCGACTAGCTTCAACTCTCCTCCAGATGTGTACTTCAGGCCATGGTCCCGAGTCCCATTCACGTACCTCAGGATCCTCTTCGCTGCTGTGAAGTGGTCCTGCTTGGGCTCCTCCATGTGCCTGCTTACTACCCCGACCGCATACATGATGTCTGGTCGGGTGAAGGTCAAGTAGCGTAGACTCCCCACCAAGCTTTTGAATAGGGTGGGGTCCACCGCCCCTTCCTTCGACTCCTTAACTTCAGCCCTGGATCTGTAGGAGTGGAGATAGGCTTGCTACTCTCCATCCTAAATCTCTTCAGGATCTCTTCTGCGTACTTCCTCTGCGAAATTACGATGTCGTCTTCTCTCTGCTACACCTCTACTCCCAGAAAGTAGTTGAGCTCACCGAGATCCGTCATCTCGAACTCCTTCTTCATGGTTCTCTTGAACTCCTCAAACATTATGGGGCTGTTGCCGGTGAAGATCATGTCATCTACATATAGACATATGATCATCATGTCTCCACCCTTCTCCACCTTGGCGTACAAAGCATACTCATAGGAGCACTTCATATAACCGTGCTTCTGGAGGTAGGCATCAATCCTCCCATTCCAGGCGCGAGCCCCCTGCTTCAAACCATACAGAGCCTTGTCCAGCTTGCACACCTTCTTCTCTTGTCCCTTCACGACGTATCCTGGGGGTTGTTCGATGTACACATCCTCTTCTAGGTAGCCATTCAGGTAGGCAGAGACCACGTCCATCTGCATGATCTTCAACCCATGATGAGCTGCTAGTGCGATGATCATCTTGATAGTGTCGATCCTCGCCACTGAGGCAAAGACTTCATCATAATCCACCCCTTGGACTTGCCGGTAGCCCTTCACGACTAGCCGCGCCTTATGCTTCTCCACGCCTCCATCTTTATTTTTCTTCACCTTGTAGACCCACTTCACCCCGAGGGGTTTGTGCCCAGCTGGAGGGTCTACAAGCCTCCAGGTGTCATTCTTCTTGATGGAGGCTATCTCCACATCCATCGCCTTTCTCAAAGTTTTTTCTTTGGCGGCTTCTTCGTAAACCTGTGGCTCAACATCTGCAAACAAACAATATAAAGAAAAATTATTATGAGTTGGGGCCGTCTCTTCATAAATCTCCTCCAACCTCCTTGTCCGAGGGTGAGGACGATCATCCTTGGTTCCGCTGGTGCTTGCTCCACCAGATCTTCCTCTGCTCATACTTGCTTCACTTGAGTAAGGGGTGAGAGCTCCCCCTGACTCCCTGCTGGGTGGTGATGGTGGTTCAGCTCCACCCATCTCAGCTTCATCTCCCTGACCACCCTCTTCTTCATCATCATCGAAGAACATCCCCTTGATGCTCCTCACCTCTTCATCCCAGCTCCAGCAGCTGTCTTCCTCAAACACCACATCCCTTGAGATGATGGCCTTCTCCGTCACTGGGTTGTACAACTTGTACGCCTTGCTCGCAGGAGCAAAGCCTACAAAGACGCACTTCTCGCTGCGGTCATCCAGCTTCCTTCTCCTCTGGTCTGGGACATGGGCATAAGCCACACACCCGAAGACCCTTAGGTGCTTCACGCTCAGCTTCCACCCACACCATGCTTCGAACGGCGTCTTGAATTTTACACTCTTAGTTGGGCAACGGTTCAGTAAGTGCACTGCCACCTGTACTGCCTCCGCCCAATACTTCTTAAGCAACCCCTTGCCTTTTACCATACTCCTTGCCATATTCATGATGGTCAAGTTCTTTCTCTCTGCCACGCCGTTCTGCTGAGGTGAGTATGCCGCCGTCAGCTGATGAGATATCCCCCACTGCTTGCAGAATTCATCAAACAGCCTTGAGGTGTACTCCCCACCTCTATCTATCCTGAGCACCTTCAGTTGTCTCCCACTCTCCTTCTCAGCCATAGCTTTGAACTCCATGAACTTGTCTAGGGCCTCAGTCTTCTCCCTTAGAAAATATACCCAACACTTCCTGCTGAAGTCGTCGGTGAAGGTAATGTAGTACTTGCTACCTCCAACTGAGGTCGTCTCAAACGGACCTGCTATGTCCGAATGAACTAGCTCCAGCTGCCTTGTCGCCCTCCGAGACTTTCCACCCTCGAACGTTTCTCTCTTCTGCTTTCCTTTGGTACATGCCTCACATACCTTCTGTGGAGGCGAGATCATAGGCAACCCTTCTACCATCTTGGAGTGGGATAGTAACTTCAGGCCTGTGAACCCCAGATGGCCCATCCGGTGGTGCCACAGCCAAGCTTCCTCTTCTTCGCCTGTCTTTGCAAGACATGCCGCCTCCTTGGCATCCATACTTAGAGGAAAGAGGCGATTCGTCGCCATCTTTACTCTCACCACCTCTCTTCCTTGACTATCCTTCATAGCTAAGGCACTATCCCTTAACAGGACACGATAACCCTACTCTACCAGCTGCCCAAGACTTAGGATGTTACTCCTCAATCCTGGCACATAGAAGACATCGTTGATATGCACCTCCTTCCCATTCATCGTGACCGCTATCACACCTCTTCCTTCCACAGATATCTTCTAGGCGTCACCAAAGCTGACTTCACCACCGTTTGCCTCAAGGCTGGTGAACAGCACCTTTTCTCCACACATGTGGTTACTTGTGCCAGTGTCCAAGTACCACACTCCGTTCCTCCCTCCTGCAACACCTTGGATGGTAAGGAACATCATCGGGTCGCCACCTGTGTTACTTGCCTCAGTATAGTGGTTGACTTCTCCTCCCTTCCTTGGAGCCCAACAATCGTAGCTCATATGCCCGAACTTGTTACAATTGTAACATTGAGTCTGGGACATATCTCCTCTTCCTTGACCTCTTCCCTGGTCCCTTCCTTGTCCTCTGCCTTGGCCTCTCCCTTGGCCTCTTCCTCTTCCTCCTCCATCGTGTCTCCAACCCTGAGGTTGCTCTGCCTCCTTCTGGTTGTACTGAATTCTTCCGAAGTCTCTTCCACCTCTTCCTCCTCTACCTCTTCCTTGGTATCCTCGGCCACGCTTGCATTCTCTTCCTGAGCTCTCTCCAAAGTTAAGATGAGTCTGGAGTGCTTTCCCCAAGCCACTCGACTACTCGTCATCTTGTAGCATGCGGTACTCGTGGGCTTGCAGCAAGCCGACAAGTTCATCTACCGTCACCTTGGTGAGATCCTTCGACTCCTCAATGACCACTACCACATGTCTGAATTTCTTGGACATAGATCGCAGGAGCTTTTCCATGAAGCTAACATCATCTATTGTTTTCCCCATTCCTCTTCATCTTATTTGTGAGCGTCCGTAGACGTGTCACATAGTCACCAACCTTCTCCGAGCTTTGCATCCTCATCACCTCATACTGGGCTCGGACGGATTGTAACTTAACCTTCTTTGCTTTATCAACTCCCTGCATGGAGCGTTGTAGTATCTCCCAAGCCTCCTCGGATGTCCCAGCATCTGAGATCTTCTCAAACGTCGCCTCACCAACTCCTTGGTACAATAGGAATAGGGCCTTCTTGTCCCGCTTCTTTGCTTCCCTCAACACTGTCTTCTGAGCGTTAGTCAATGCTGCCTCCGCTTCAGCAGTAAGCGCCTCGACTCCCTCTTCAACTATCTCCCATAACTCTTTGGAGGCGAGTAGTACTCGCATCTGAATACTCCAGTTCCCGTAATTTGTCTTTGTCAACTTGGGGACTTGCCCCTGTAAGACCCCCCCCCCTTTTTTTTCTTTTTGAACACCGGGGTCTTAGGCCCAGAACGCCATTTTGCGGTGACTCCTTCACGCCCTGAAGGGTCATCACCACAAAGCGCCGATTCTGCCTGCCAAATTCGATCACAGAAAAGTAGTATAAACACGGTAAATGTTGTCTAGCAGTCCACAGGAAATCACATATCATAGTAAATAAATCTCCACGAAAGGAGTGTCCACAAAATAATACATCAGAGTGCTAAAATACGGGCTTATGCCTGGTACATCATATCCTCACTACAAAATCACTCATGCGGAAGCAAAAGCTGAAAAACTACTCAAGGTCGAGACTCACGGTCCCGGCTGTATGAACTCCGGAGCTAGACTGCCCCACCTCCAAGCGTACCGGTCTCTGTGGCTGCTCCTCCATGCTGGGCTCCACGATCCCCTAAATGATGCGGTTCGAAAACCGTTAGTCTAAAAGACTAAGCCCTATCATCCCCCGCCCCATCCCCCATGGTTCCTAGGCACCGAGCGGAGAGGAAGAAAGGGGAGGACTTGAAGGTGGAGAATAAACCAAAAGCAGATGGCAGCGGACCTACACTAGCAATTCTATAGTACATATGGCAGAAAAGCAAAGTGTGAAAATTAACCTTAACTTATACGAGATCATATAAGCAAGAGATCTTTTGCAGGGCTCCCATCGTATAAAAAGTCCCATACCAATTTATACGTTGGGGTGTCGGTTATCACAGAGCAATAAATAGATATATAACAAAATTGACCTTAATTTATAAACCTGCCCACACAAGCTTATAGACCAAGGGGTCGTTTTGCAGGTCCTAATGTATAAGCGTCCCGTTCCACTTATACATTAGGTGTCAGGGGTTAAATGAATCGATTATGCTATGACATGCAAGTGGGTATGATGGAACATGCAAGTGCAACACACACACCCGACTCTGTGCACACAGACCTTTAGTTCCCCCTTTCTGGAGCCGTAACCTCCCAGGATACCTCCGTAGTGGCAGACGGAAGCGGTGGGTTGGGCCTCGCCCACCTCTAAACCAGTAAAGCACTACCGGTCAGACCTATCATACGTCTCAACGCTTGGTGCACGAAGCGGACTCCTGCGTACTCTTGCCGGCTGGCGCACCGGACTTCTGTTGGCGAAGTGCTAACCACACTTGCCGAGTCAACGTATTGGCGTCGGTGCATCGACCCTCCAATACCGAAGACCCACCACCTTAATTTTTCCTTTCTTTTATGCACATGCAAATTTAGCGTAATTAAAAACCGAGCCGAAGCTCCCTGGACCAAAACGTCCGTCTCAAACAATCGAGCCGATGCTCCCCGGTCCCAAAGTCCGTCTTTTAACCATCCAAGCCAAAGCTCCCAACTATCATTCGGTGCTATCAGTGTTTGTGAAAGGTGCAACCCTAATTACTAAGTTACTCTTTTCAGCTTGTTAAAACAGTTTATGTTAACCCAGGACTGTCCCCGGTATTCCCTGTGAAGGGCTCTCAAGGGGCACTAGGAACTATGTTGGGATTACGCCAAGCATTCCCTTTCGCAAGCTACTTATTTTTGTTATTGGTTGATCCCCTTACCCATTACTTTCTCATGTTACGATAGGCTAATCCTAAGGTGATTTGACTCCACCTCACCTCGGGGAGGACGATCTTTCGTCGAACCCGAGCGCCTCTAAACCCTAGCCAAAGCACACCCTACTCACTTTATCTTCCAATGATGCATCTAACTCTATTTATCCTTCCCAGCAACCCAACAAAACCCAACACATGTGCTCTAATTCATATCCCAAATGATTTCCTGCAGTTTTGCTAAATGCAGACCACTTAAGCTATATGACCCGTAAAATGGGAAGTATACCAAATGATCATCCAGTGCTTATATAATAATTATTGAAGGACTACATTGGCATTTGTAGGCTGAATCCATAATTTCCTAATTTTCATAATTTAACCGATAATTTATTTATTTATTCTAAAAGCCAAAAGTTCCAAGTTTGAACATGAAGTACAAGTTTTATGCAAGATAAAATTCCACTAAATTTATAATAAATGCAACATGAATAATCATCTAAAAATCCAGAATCTCCTAATTTTTCAGCACGGTTTAGGCCCTTAAATTTTATTTCTAACTTATTCCATAATAAATCATTTAAAGGGGATGTACAACAAAAATACTTCCAAAAATTCAGAGAAAATTCCAAGATGATTATTAGGGTACACAAAACCTCCAAGTAAAGTTTCATAAATTTTTTTTGAAAGAATTATTCCCAGAATTAACTAAATTTCCAATTCTCAAATTTAGGGTCTTGTGAAGAAAGTTCTGTAAACAGACCTCTAAAAATTATAAATAAATTATTACAAGTACTTTTTGGCCTGAAAACATCAAAACCTAAGTCCCATGATTTTTCAACAGATATATCATCATTAATTGATTAAATTCTACCAAACCCCTTTCCAAAACCTGTGAAGGAAGTACTAAATAAACTCAAGTAAAAATTATAATAATATTCAGGGATGTTCACCTAGGCCTTTAAGATATTCTGACCAAGTTTCATTAGATTCAAATGCACAAGATAACCATATGAAATTCAAAAACCATTTTGGTCTTTTTGGTAATTAACAAATGAAGTACCAAGAATAAAATTCATAAAATTCCAAAGAAATTACCAGGGGTTCTAGATGACCTAAAACCTACTCTACCAAAGTTTCATAGCTTTTGGGAAGGTTTAGTGGCTGAATCTTCAAATTTGTGCTCCTACCCTAAAACTAGGGTTAGGGTTTTGAGGGGTCTACCTTGCTCCAACTCCTCTAAGGTTCCTACCAGAGAACTTATGTTACATTACCCTAAATTCTACTGGGTTTCCAAGGCCATGCAAGGGCATTTGCCCCCATGTCCTTCACAACCCCCAAAAGTCCTTCCTTAGGGTTTGAGGTTGAACCCTAGGGTAAATCAAGCCTAAATCATCCCATTTTCCTTAAGAGGGTGACATTGGCCATGCCAAGTCAGTGTCCAAAACCTCAGCCTCTGTTGAGGAGAGGGGACCACCCTAAGTCCATAGTGCACTTGTAATCAAAAATACCTCCTTAAAGCCAAACTAGGGTTTGGTGATTCCCTAACCAAAACATATCCAAATGAGTTAAAATTTTGTACAGAACTAGGTCTTGATGCCAGGGACCACTCGCCAAAATTTGGGAGGGTTTGGAGATATTTAGGACACCTATTTAATTTATTTATGGATTATTAAATTTTTATAAAAACTATAGAAATATTTTCTCCAAAAATTCCCATTTTTGGACATGCCCTAGGTATAGCTAGGGTAGACTCCCTGCCAAAATCTCAGGTCATTTGGACAAGGGATAAAGGGTGGGAATCCATTTGAATCTCAGGTTAGCCCTAGGTACAGGTCCCACCAAATTGGGTGCCCTGGTCCAGCCAGAGTGCCAAATTGGTCAAAATCAATTTTGAATTAAAGTAGACCCATAGGGCTACAACTTTCATATTGGAAAACCTGGTGGGCCTAAGTATTTGTAATATTTATTTTAAGATAGCCTAGTTTACAGGACAAAAATTCAGAAATCTAAACTTAATAAAATAAATGATCTGCACGGATCTTAAAGCAAATCGTGGGGCTCCTGGTCATCTTCTTCCTCCAGCCAAGGGCCATGATTGGACGAACCTGGAGCTTATTCCAAGAGCATTTCACGGCCACACGGCCACCTCCCTGGTCGGCCACCACCGCCACCACCTTCGTTGAGGTGGGGGCTATCGCCGGGCGGCGGCACGATCGCCGGATGGGTGGTTTCCGGCGAACCCGACCACCATTTTTTTTGGAAAAACCATGGAAATGAAAACTTGGATCGGCTCAATTGAGTCTGATTCTTGTCCTAAACGATTCCTAAGATCTACCCACGAAAGAAGGAGTAGAGGAGGACCTTTAACCGAGCTTGTCGTCGAGTGTGGTGGTGGTGCGCCATGGCCGGTGGTGGAGCTTTTCGATGCTTGCAACTTCACTACCAAACCGCCCGGTTTCTTTAGGTGAAGGGTGGAAACGATTTCTCTTGGCCCAGGGAAGCTTTTAAAAGCATCAAATGGGGGGGGGAGGGAGGGTCATGTCTTCAAATCCATTAATAGTCATGAATTGGAATTTCGGTTTTGGAGAAAATAAATGGAAATTCACCTCCCCTTTGTCCCAATTCGTTTGGAAACTTCTCAAAATTGATAGGGGAGATGAATACTAATTAATTGGTGAAGAATGGAGGGGTGATTCACTTTCCCCACCATGAATGACCTTCTCTTTCTTCTTTCTCTCTCTTCCATATTGGAGGAATTAAATTCAGCCACCTTGGGTGGCTGGTCATGACTATTAAACTCCTCAAAACTGATGAGGGGGAATGTATTCAGCCTTTGGAATCAATTGGAGAGGCCCATGATCTCCCTTGGCCATGAATGACCTCTTTTCTCACTTTCTCTCTCCTCCATTAAAGAGAAAAATGGATCTTTCTCTCTCCTACTCACCATGGCCGAATTTTGATCTCTCTTCCAGCCTATTGGCAGCCCACTAACTCATATTAATAATAAAATGAGGTTAGCCCAAGTGGGGGAAATGAGTTTGAGCTTGGGTTAGCCCATTTAGTCTAATTTGACCTAACACTAGAATAGAGTTGACCTTGGTCAACATGACCATTTGAGTTGACCCCAATGGGTCCTTGGTGACCCATTGGACTCCCTTAAGGTCTAGGAAGACTTGAGTTGGGTTGGTTGGTCATCTTGGGGGTCACATGTCCCTTGGTAAGGGCACTTTGACCACTTTAGGGCTAGAGTTGACTTGGGTCAACATGACCATTTGGTTTGACCCCAATGGGTCCTTGGTGACCCATTGGCCTCCCCTAAGGTCTAGGAAGGGTCATGTAGGGTTACCTTGCACTTTGGAGGTCACATACACTTAGTAAGGGTACTTTGACCAGATGAGGGGCCTAAGTTGACTTGGGTCAACTTGATCTCTAGGGTTGAACCCAATGTGTCCTTCGTGACCCATTGACCTCAATTTATGGTTAGGAGGTCATGGGTGGGGCCCACTTGGCTAGGGGAAGGTCAATTGACCCTAAATAGGCTAGTTTGACCCCTTTAGGGTTAGAGTTGACTTGGGTCAACTGAGTCTCTTTGATTGACCCCAATGGGTCCTTATGGCTCTAATGGGCCTCCCAAATTTTTGGGGGTATTGTGGTAGGGTCTTGGGGTCAAGGTGTAGCCCTATGGTCATCCTAAACTATTGTTTAGAATTTTACTATATGCAGACCATGATGATTTCCAACTTCATGCCTCCTATCTCTTGGCCCATTTCTGGTTTCCTGGGGTTTGTCATGACCTAGTCATGGACAAAACCACTCCTAGGGGTCTAGTTGGAAATGGGATGTTATAAATCCCAATAAACAAAACAAAGATTTCGTCCCCGAAATCAAGGTTAAGCCTGCGGGAATTTCTACCGTTGAAAGGAAACTTGTAACATCTCATCCCGACGCCATGTTTGCTAAATTAAGTTTTGAGGGAGACTTAGGTCTATACCCATTTCGCCTAATCGGTGAGCCAAGATCCCAATAAACAAAAGGTAAGCCCCCAATAAACAAAAGATAAGCCTCTACCTACGTAGAGCAGCCCTTACTAGTTTAAAGAAGGAAAATACATTAAACATCTTGAGGGGTTTGTGAGGTATACCTGACTGAACAGCTCTGGGTATCTTTGTCGCATCAGGTCCTACGGCTCCCAGGTATGCTCCTCCTGGCCGTGGTTCCTCCACAGGACCTTGAATAATGGGACCTTCTTGCGACGTAGGACCCGTACTCCTCTGTCGTCGATCCTAACCAGCTCCAAACGAACTGACCGGTCTGAAGCTACCGGCCCTTCGGTGGTCAAAATCTGCTGCTCCGGGCGTAGCAGAGCCCTCCTCAGCGAGGAAATGTGGAAGACGTCGTGTAGAGCTGCCAGCTCTGGTGGCAACTCCAGCTGGTAGGCTAGGGGCCCGATCCGCTCCAGGATCCTGTAAGGGCCCATGTACCTAGGGCTGAGCTTCTTCCTCTGACCACGCACCCGTGAGACTCCATGCATGGGCCGGATCTTCAAAAACACTTGGTCCCCCACCTGGAACTCCACCTGTCGATGCCGGGCGTCATAGTACTTAGCTTATCTGCTCTGCGCCTCTAGCATCCTGTCTCTGATCAGCCTCACCTGAGCCTCGGTGTCTTCAACAAAATCTGGTCCCAACACCTTCGGATCTTCGTCTTGAATCCAAGAAAGCGGGGTCCGACATTTCCTTCCATACAAGGCTTCGTAAGGCGCCATCCTGATGCTGGACTGGTAGCTGTTATTGTAGGAGAACTCGACCAGGGGTAAGAGCTTCTCCCACGGTTCCCCACAGTCCAAAATGCATAGCCTCAAAAGATCTTCCAGCGTCCGGTTGGTGCGTTCTGTCTGCCCGTCCGTCTGAGGATGTAATGCGGTGCTGAAGGTCAGTCGCGTGCCCAAGTAAGCTTGCACGGATCACCATTCCCGGTAAGTGAACCGGCCATCCCGATCTGACACGATCATCTTAGGCACTCTGTGATATCGAACGAACTACTCCACAAATCTCCGCACTAATAGACCCACGACGTCGTCCTTCCTGATCGGAATGAACCTGGCTACCTTTGTCAACCGATCGACGATGACCCAAATTGAGTCATTTCCCGTTCGTGATCGGGGAAGTCCGTGAATAAAGTCCATCGCAATGTCTTCAAACTTCCACTCTGGTACCGGGAGTGGTTGCAATAAACCCGCGGGGTTTTTGCACTCCGCCTTCACTAGCTGGCACGCCTCGTAGTGGGTAACAAAATGAGTGATATCCTTCTTCATGCTAGGCCAGTACATAGTCTTCTTCAAATCCACAGTCATCTTCGTGATCCCCGGGTGCACCGAGTATCTACTGTGGGGGGCCTCCGCCATAATATCTTCTCGGACCTGGCCTCCTTCCGGTATATATGTCCGACCTCTAAAGCATACCACACCATCCCTCATCGTGTAATCTCTTGCTGCACCGTTCTCCAAGGCCCAGAATATCGGCTCCAATTTGACATCTCTCCTCTGTCCGTCTCTGACTCTGTCCCGGATATCGTCTATAGCACTCACCGCAGCTAAATACTCCGTGTAAAGCTCAGGGTCCTCGGACGACACTAGCGTGATGTGCATATCCTCCAATCTCCTCACTAGCTCCATAGACATAACCTGGGGACCGGCCTCGGAAGTGGCAGCTCTCCAGCTCAACACGTCGGCCACCACGTTTGCCTTCCCTGGATGGTAGTGCATCTTATACTGATAATCTGCTAAGAACTCCACCCAGCGCCTCTGCCTGATGTTCAGTTCCTTCTCATTCTACCATTCTTGTGTTATACTCCTCCTGTATTCTCTTTAGGTATCTCCTTAGCTTAACCAAGTTCATACCCAAAGTCTATTTCAGACTAGGGCACACTATAAGTTATTGTGGTTAGTCATGTCTCCTAGTGGGTTGAGTCTAACTCGTTGACTAGAGAATTATAAGATGAGATTTTCGCAGCCGGAGGTGCTCCCTGCTGGGGGCAGGGTTTGCCGCAGGCTACAAAAAAAAGAATTCCAATTGCTAGCTGATGAACAAGTGGAATTAATGAAAAGGTGGACTTTACATGTGATTCCCCTTATGGCCACACCACTGCTTCCGCTGCTTAGTTTGTCCTCAAACTAAACTTGTGCGGGGGTGACCCAGGGTTGTGGACTGCTACTTTTCGATCGAGGTTTCCTCTGATACCACTTGTAAGACCCCCCCCCCTTTTTTTCCTTTTTGAACACCGGGGTCTTAGGCCCAGAACCGCCGTTTTGCGGTGACTCCTTCACGCCCTGAAGGGTCATCACCACAAAGCGCCGATTCTGCCGGCCAGATTCGATTACAGAAAAGTAGCATAAACACGGTAAATGATGTCTAGCAGTCCACAGAAAATCACATATCAAAGTAAATAAATCTCCACGAAGGGAGTGTCCACAGAATAATACATCAGAGTGCTAAAATACGGGCTTATGCCCGGTACATCATATCCTCACTACAAAATCACTCATGCGGAAGCAAAAGCTGAAAAACTACTCAAGGTCGAGACTCACGGTCCCGGCTGTATGAACTCCAGAGCTAGACTGCCCCACCTCCAAGCGTATCGGTCTCTGGGGCTGCTCCTCCATGCTGGGCTCCACGATCCCCTAAATGATGCGGTTTGAAAACCGTTAGTCTAAAAGACTAAGCCCTATCATCCCCCGCCCCTTCCCCCATGGTTCCTAGGCACCGAGCGGAGAGGAAGAAAGGGGAGGACTTGAAGGTGGAGAATAAACCAAAAGCAGATGGCAGCAGACCTACACTAGCAATTCTATAGTACATATGGCAGAAAAGCAAAGTGTGAAAATTTACCTTAACTTATACGGGATCATATAAGCAAGGGATCTTTTGCGGGGCTCCCATCGTAGAAAAAGTCTTATACCAATTTATACGTTGGGGTGTCGGTTATCACACAACAATAAATAGATATATAACAAAATTGACCTTAATTTATAAACCTGCCCACACAAGCTTATAGACCAAGGGGTCGTTTTGCAGGTCCTAATGTATAAGCGTCCCATTCCACTTATACATTAGGTGTCAGGGGTTAAATGAATCGATTATGCAATGTCATGCAAGTGGGTATGATGGAACATGCAAGTGCAACACACACACCCGACTCTGTGCACACAGACCTTTAGTTCCCCCTTTCTGGAGCCGTAACCTCCCATGATACCTCCGTAGTGGCAGACGGAAGCGGTGGGTTGGGCCTCGCCCACCTCTAAACCAGTAAAGCACTACCGGTCAGACCTATCGTACGCCTCAACGCTTGGTGCACGAAGCGGACTCCTGCGTACTCTTGCCGGCTGGCGCACCGGACTTCTGTTGGCGAAGTGCTAACCACACTTGCCGAGTCAACGTATTGGCGCCGGTGCATCGACCCTCCAATACCGAAGACCCACCACCTTAATTTTTCCTTTCTTTTATGCACATGCAAATTTAGCGTAATAAAAAACCGAGCCGAAGCTCCCCGGACCAAAACATCCGTCTCAAACAATCGAGCCGAAGCTCCCCGGACCCAAAGTCCGTCTTTTAACCATCCGAGCCGAAGCTCCCAACTATCATCCGGTGCTATCAGTGTTTGTGAAAGGTGCAACCCTAATTACTAAGTTACTCTTTTCAGCTTGTTAAAACAGTTTACGTTAACCCAGGACTGCCCCCGATATTTCCTGTGAAGGGCTCTCAAGGGGCACTAGGAACTATGTTGGGATTACGCCCAGCGTTCTCTTTCGCAAGCTACTTATTTTTGTTATTGGTTGATCCCCTTACCCATTACTTTCTCATGTTACGATAGGCTAATCCTAAGGTGATTTGACTCCACCTCACCTCGGGGAGGACGATCTTTCGTCGGACCCGAGCGCCTCTAAACCCTAGCCAAAGCACACCCTACTCACTTTATCTTCCAATGATGCATCTAACTCTATTTATCCTTCCCAGCAACCCAACAAAACCCAACACATGTGCTCTAATTCATATCCCAAATGATTTCCTGCAGTTTTGCTAAATGCAGACCACTTAAGCTATATGATCAGTAAAATGGGAAGTATACCAAATGATCATCCAGTGCTCATATAATAATTATTGGAGGACTATATTGGCATTTGTAGCCTGAATCCATAATTTCCTAATTTTCATAATTTAACCGATAATTTATTTATTTATTCTAAAAGCCAAAAGTTCTAAGTTTGAACATGAAGTGCAAGTTTTATGCAAGATAAAATTCCACTAAATTTATAATAAATGCAACATGAATAATCATCTAAAAATCTTGAATCTCCCAATTTTGCAGCAAGGTTTAGGCCCTTAAATTTTATTTCTAACTTATTCCATAATAAATCATTTAAAGGGGATGTACAACAAAAATACTTCCAAAAATTCAGAGAAAATTCCAGGATGATTATAAGGGTACACAAAACCTCCAAGTAAAGTTTCATAATTTTTTTTGAAAGAATTATTCCCAGAATTAACTAAATTTCCAATTCTCAAATTTAGGATCTTGTGAAGGAAGTTCTGTAAACAGACCTCTAAAAATTATAAATAAATTACTACAAGTACTTTTTGGCCTGAAAACATCAAAACCTAAGTCTCATGATTTTTCAATAGATATATCATCATTAATTGATTAAATTCTACTGAGCCCCTTTCCAAAACCTGTGAAGGAAGTACTAAATAAACTCAAGTAAAAATTATAATAATATTCAAGGATGTTCACCTAGGCCTTTAAGATATTCTTACCAAGTTTCATTAGATTCAAATGCACAGGATAACCATATGAAATTCAAAAATCATTTTGGTCTTTTTGGTAATTAACAAATGAAGTACCAAGAATAAAATTCATAAAATTACAAAGAAATTACCAGGGGTTCTAGATGACCTAAAACCTACTCTACCAAAGTTTCATAGCTTTTGGGAAGGTTTAGTGGCTGAATCTTCAAATTTGTGCTCCTACCCTAAAACTAGGGTTAGGGTTTTGAGGGGTCTACCTTGCTCCAACTCCTCTAAGGTTCCTACCAGAGAACTTAGGTTACATTACCCTAAATTCTACTTGGTTTCCAAGGCCATACAAGGGCATTTGCCCCCATGTCCTTCACAACCCCCAAAAGTCCTTCCTTAGGGTTTGAGGTTGAACCCTAGGGTAAATCAAACCTAAATCATCCCATTTTCCTTAAGAGGGTGACATTGGACATGCCAAGTCAGTGTCCAAAACCTCAGCCTCTGTTGAGAAGAGGGGACCACCCTAAGTCCATAGTGCACTTGTAATCAAAAATACCTCCTTAAAGCCAAACTAGAGTTTGGTGATTCCCTAACCAAAACATATCCAAATGAGTTAAAATTTTGTACAGAACTAGGTCTTGATGCCAGGGACCACTCGCCAAAATTTGGGAGGGTTTGGAGATATTTAGGACACCTATTTAATTTATTTATGGATTATTAAAGTTTTATAAAACTTATAGAAATATTTTCTCCAAAAATTCCCATTTTTGGACAGGCCCTAGGTATAGCTAGGGTAGACTCCCTGCCAAAATGTCAGGTCATTTGGACAAGGGATAAAGGGTGGGCATCCATTTTAATCTCAGGTTAGCCCTAGGTACAGGTCCCACCAAATTGGGTGCCCTGGTCCAACCAGAGGGCCAAATTGGTCCAAATCAATTTTGAATTAAAGTAGACCCATAGGGATACAACGTTAATATTGTCGGTTTTCCCACCTGTTGGGCCTAAGTATTTGTAATATTTATTTTAAGACAACCTAGTTTACAGGACAGAAATTCAGAAATCTAAACTTAATAAAATAAATGATCTGCACGGATCTTAAAGCAAATCGTGGGGCTCCTGGTCATCTTCTTCCTCCAGCCAAGGGCCATGATTGGAAGAACCTGGAGCTTATTCCAAGAGCATTTCCCGGCCACACGGCCACCTCCCTGGCCGGCCACCACCGCCACCACCTTCGTTGAGGTGGGGGCTATCGCCGGGCTGCGGCACGACCGCCGGATGGGTGGTTTCCGACGAACCCGACCACCATTTTTTTTGGAAAAACCATGGAAATGAAAACTTGGATCGACTCAATTGAGTCCGATTCTTGTCCTAAACGTTTCCTAAGATCTACCCACGGAAGGAGTAGAGGAGGACCTTTAACCGAGCTTGTCGTCGAGTGTGGTGGTGGTGCGCCATGGCTGGTGGTGGAGCTTTCCGATGCTTGCAACTTCACTACCAAACCGCCCGGTTTCTTTAGGTGAAGTGTGGAAACGATTTCTCTTGGCCCAGGGAAGCTTTTAAAAGCATCAAATGGGGGGGGGGAGAGGGAGGGTCATGGCTTCAAATCCATTAATGGTCATGAATTGGAATTTCGGTTTTGGAGAAAATCCATGGAAATTCACCTCCCCTTTGTCCCAATTCGTTTGGAAACTCCTGAAAACTGATAGGGGAGATGAATACTAATTAATTGGTGAAGAATGGAGGGGTGATTCACCTTCCCCACCATGAATGGCCTTCTCTTTCTTCTTTCTCTCTCTTCCCTATTGGAGGAATTAAATTCAGCCACCTTGGGTGGCTGGCCATGACTATTAAACTCCTCAAAACTGATGAGAGGGAATGTATTCAGGCTTTGGAATCAATTGGAGAGGCCCTTGATCTCCCTTGGCCATGAATGACCTCTTTTCTCACTTTCTCTCTCCTCCATTAAAGAGAAAAATGGAGCTTTCTCTCTCCTACTCACCATGACCGAATTTTGATCTCTCCTCCAGCCTATTGGCAGCCCACTAACTCATATTAATAATAAAATGAGGTTAGCCCAAGTGGGGGAAATGAGTTTGAGCTTGGGTTAGCCCATTTAGGCTAATTTGACCTAACACTAGAATAGAGTTGAACTTGGTCAACATGACCATTTGAGTTGACCCCAATGGGTCCTTGGTGACCCATTGGACTCCCTTAAGGTCTAGGAATACTTGAGTAGGGTTGGTTGGTCATCTTGGGGGTCACATGTCCCTTGGTAAGGGCACTTTGACCACTTTAGGGTTAGAGTTGACTTGGGTCAACATGACCATTTGGTTTGACCCCAATGGATCCTTGGTGACCCATTGGCCTCCACTAAGGTCTAGGAAGGGTCATGTAGGGTTACCTTGCACTTTGGAGGTCACATACCCTTAGTAAGGGTACTTTGATCAGATGAGGGGCCTAAGTTGACTTGGGTCAACTGATCTCTAGTGTTGAACCCAATGTGTCCTTCGTGACCCATTGACCTCACTTTAGGGTTAGGAGGTCATGGGTGGGGCCCACTTGGCTAGGGGAAGGTCAATTGACCCTAAATAGTCTAGTTTGACCCCTTTAGGGTTAGGGTTGACTTGGGTCAACTGAGTCTCTTTGATTGACCGCAATGGGTCCTTATGGCTCTAATGGGCCTCCCAAAATTTTTGGGGGTGTTGTGGTAGGGTCTTGGGGTCAAGGTGTAGCCCCATGGTCATCCTAAACTATTGTTTAGAATTCTACTATATGCAGACCATGATGATTTCCAACTTCATGCCTCCTATCTCTTGGCCCATTTATGGCTTCCTAGGATTTGTCATGACCTAGTCCTGGACAAAACCACTCCTAGGGGTCTAGTTGGAAATGGGTTTTTACAGCCCTGGCATGGCGCTTCCCATTTCCATCTCAACTCTTCACTGAACACTTCCAAGCAACTTCCAGGGGGTCGAACCTCCCTCTGATACCACTTGTTGGAAACGTGTGTGGGTTCCTTAGCACCAACACCGCACGGTCTCCCTCCTTGGCGACGACCAAGCTACCCGCGCGAGTTCCCTTCCGCAGGACAACAACAGAGCGAGATCACCACTCCAAACCGCCACAAACCGCGCGACCTCACTCCCGCGGGCGAGTAGTCCACTCGCGAGATCAACCCTGCGAGTACACCAACGAGCCTAACCCTTCTCGCGAGCTGCACACCTCTCGCGAGCACGCAAGCCGCGAGCTTCCCCTTCTCGCGAGCTCCTCACCTATCCGCGAGCTGACTCAGACGAGATCAAATGCCTAACTCGCAAGCTCAAGCCGCCCGAATTGGTTGACAAGCCGCCCGGACAGAAGACACTTCAGCGCTGCAGCGCTTCTCTCTCTCTCTAAAACAGGAACAGGGATATGGGAGCTTCTCTCTCTATTTCATCAATCCTAAAAGGAAGTACAAATGGCCTATTTATAGGCAAAGGAAAACAAGCAAAAAAATCTCTCTCCTAATAAATACAACCTCTCATCTACCCATTTAATACATACTCTCTCCTATTCATTAAAAGCAAACATCAATGAAATGGCAATTCCAACAATCTTGTGGGGCCCGGTCAACATGTCAATCCCGGTCAACTTAATAGCTCCAGCAAGAAATGCTGAAGAGACGCACACATGTCGACGAGACGTCGTGACGAGTTTGCACGTGGAAGCAAATGATGGCGGACCCATCTGGAAAAGGAGAGACTGAAGGAGCGCCTATGTCATGGTTTTCTTATTTGTATTCTGTTATGTTGTATGCTTTACAATTGACACCCATACAGTTGTTATCCGTACCCCACACCTATAAGCGGTTGTGTTGTACTTTTTATTATTATCTTTGGATAAATGTATTTTAGGGTTGCTCCATAGAGTTCTCTCGTTCTCTCCCTCCTCTTTCTCTCCTTGGCTTCGTTGTGCCTTCCCCATGCCGGATTCCTCTCCGAGAACGTATCATTTGGTCCGACCTGCCTCATCGCCCGCATATTGTAGTCGACAACTACCCCGATCCTCAACTGCGTAGTCCCGCTTGCGCCGATCTTTAGACTTCTCCTCCATCCATAGATCAATCCGCTCCCAAACCGATGCCGATCAATCCCGCTATCACAGCGACTGCATCGCTTCCGCTTGCGCCAATCTGACTTGTCTACTCTGATGCACCATCACTCAATGTCTTGATCCTGCGAGCGATTCATCGATCCTCAACCGCACATCGCTCGACGTCATGATCCCCCCGCAACACTTCCGCTTCTCCTTCGTCGTTGTCCCAGCCTTCTGTCTGGCACCTCCCTGTTACCGTGCCCTAAGCAGTCGCCGGAATGGCCCCAAACACTTGCACCACCAGTGATCTCCCTCCGGATGCAGCCACCAACGCCCTTAGTCGTCGCGTGGAGGCTCAAGAGCAACTTCTCGCCTCCATGCAAGCCTCCCCCCATCCTCCACAGATCAATCCGCCGTTCCCACCGCGTTCGGCTCTGGCTCACTCGCGAACGGCAGCTTTCTCCTCGATATTCCCTCTATTGTCATTGTTGAACCAATAGGTCGGATCGCCAAAGCGGAGCAATATTTCGACCTCAACAACACACCAGAGAAAGACAAGGTGTCTACGACTGTGATTAGCCTGGATGACTGGGACCTCCACTGGACTTGGTGACTACGCCAATCCAACTTGTGTCTCTCCTGGACTGAGCTCAAGCAGGAGATGATCCAGCGATATGACACCCGCTACTCCGACTTCTCCCCTATTGTGCATCTTTGCAGTGTCTGCCAGACAGCCGACCTGGACGACTATATTGATGAGTTCAACACCCTGGTGTCCCACGTCCCTGGGTTGCCGCCCGATCATTACTCGGGCTTCCTCATGTAGGGTCTACTGCCACACATCCGTTCTCGTTTCTGCATGCACCCCCCCCCCGACACACACACACAGTCTCTGAAGCTCCAGATTTGGCGCGTCTGGTGGAAGCCGGCCTCTCCCTCTTGTCTTTTGGCCGCCCGCAATCAGCCTCGGCCATCTTGGCGACCACTAGCCACAACTACTACTCTGCGTACTCCGCCTTGGGAAAACCAGTCGGGCCACCCACCGACCCCTCTGCGCCTCTCAAGCAGTGATTACAATAAGCTTCGCAGGCCGCAACAAGGGTCTATATTTTCAGTGTTGCCAACCCTACTTCCACAACCATGAGTGTTCCGTGAATGAGTTCCACGCCATCATCGACGACGTCCATCCTGAGGTTACCCTGGCCGACTTTGAGGCCCTGAAGCTCTTAGCGAAGGATACCCCTTTCGACTACACTATGGCAACGTTCCACCGCCTAGAGTTTTCTTGTGGCTCAGCGGAAGGGATCTCCTGCCAGCATACCATGCAGCTCTTGGGCACGCTGTAGGATCACTCGATCATCATCATGGCGGACAACGATGCAAGCCACAACCTCATCTCTGAGCGCTTGGTGCAGTAGCTCGGTTTTCTCTCAGTTCCCTATCCGAATTTTGCGATATGTCTGGGCGATGGGCGACTAAGATCGACTCACGGTTGTTGCTCTATCGTGTCTCTCTCTGTGGGGTCCTATTTTGTGACTGCAAACTTTTGCGCATTCGCACTAGTCAATATTGACGCCATTTAGGGGGTGGCTTGGCTCCGCATGCTCGACGATGTACACGTTAATTGGGCAACTATGACCATGCAGTTCTTCCACGGGGGCCAACCATGTTGCCTCAACAGTGACTCCGCTCTCCGATCTCCCACTGCACAATGCAGCAGACCACAGACATTGGCCTCTTCGTGGGGTTGTCGCCTCTCTCGAGCCTGTACAATGTGCCTTTCCCATTACTGATGGACATCCCAGTGCTTCCCACTATGCTTGCTGACATCATCCATCCTCCAACAGGATTGCCACCAACCCAGCCGACCGACCACACAAATTCCCTCCAGCCTAGGACCATAGTAGTCTCGGCGCAGCCATTCCGTTCTGACCATAGCCGGAAGGATGAGCTCGAGCCTATCACGACCCGTCTCGACAAAAGTCAGAGTGCGCTTCGGGCGGGCCGTGATGCCACAGGCATGGGCGAAACGAAACCATGCCTGCTAAGGCGGATACAGAGAAAATCAATGCACATGTATTTTCTTGAAAAAAAACTTTAATGCCACACAAAGTGGTGAATTAGAAGTACATGTAATGTCATAAAATAAAACGATTTAGTACATCAGAAACATCCTAGGAGCTGTCCATGATTCAAAAGAAAATGTTTTACCACAACTAGTACATGATAAACGAATAGATAGTAAATGATTTAAATACATAGAACCTGATACAAGCAACTACATAGGAAAAACCTCCAAGAAAAACTGCAGCTGAACAAGAGGTAGCTCAGGGGGCAGGCAGCGCAGTCACGAAACCTAAGGAAAATTTAAGACAGAAGAAAAATGCTTTAGAACTTAAGATTTAAACATGAGCAAGTTAATTAATTAAAATGTGAGCAAAAACAAACGGACATATTCGAGTACTGATCTATCTTGTACGAAGCTACCAAACATATCAAAAATCAGGTCAAACAGACATTTCTGAAAGATTAGCCTACTCCGGAGTATAGCCTAATGTAAAAAAAATGTTGTAAGTCGTGATCGATGAAGTGTAGGTGCTATAGCGGGCGCACATGGCTCACATTCAGATCTAGGTGCAAGTCTTATTAGAAAAGTAATCCTGCTTGTCGTGACCATGCCAGCAGACAGATGCCCTGTTAGACGCTACAATTCAAAGATTTGCTTACAACTACGGATTTCTCTTTATGTTTCATGCTTAGGTGGTTACTTATCATATTTTGTTATGTCAACATCATGAGAGTTCAGAATTTTGTAGAAAAAGCATTGTAAAAGGACAGGTATCCAGATTAAATCTAAAGTTTTGCAAGTGAGAGGGGGTTCTCTACTTGCCTTAATCTGACGTCAAAAGCGCTAGCGACAGCTAAATGGCGCAAGCGAGCTTAACGACTCTAGCTAAACCTGCTCCAAGATCAAAAATGTACTTCAAAGCAATAATAAGGTTCCTACACTTGCACACGCATTTGGTGACAGCGCTACACAATATGAAAGGAGTTAGGAATTTACCTCCCTCGAGAGTGATGGGAAAAGAGGCTACCGTGAGGGATCGTGGATTTTGGCGGCGTTTGGATGCGAAAAGCCCTAATTCGGAGAGGTCTTGGAGCGATTCCACCACCTAAATCCGAGGAGATGCACCGGAAAACACAAATAAATCTGGATTAGTCGAATAAACGACGAACACACGTTGAATTAACGTGATTCCATTGATTGGGGAGCGAAAATTAGCGTAAAAAAATTAGAGCAAACTGAAAATGGGAGTGAGGCGGAGTTCCTTACCCAAGGAGACCAGATTGGGCTCAGTAATCCACGAAAAGGGGGTTTCAAGCGAAACCCTAGGAGTCCCTCATGAAATCCACCGGCCGAAACCAGTAGGAGCTAGGGTTACCGGCGTAGAAACATCGTCTTTGCCCTCACTGGCGGGAGGAGGAGAAGATGAGGGGGAAAAAGGGGTGATTGTCCTCCTTGGAAGAAGCCGGCTACGAGAATGGTTTCTGCGGGAGTTACCGGCCAAGGGAAGCGTCGGAGACGGCGGGGAAGCAAGAGGAAGGGGCGCTGGGCCTGAAGAAGGGACTTGCCGGCCACTGGAGGCAGAGGAGAAGGCCGCCGGGTGCTCGGGAGATGGAGTCGGGGCCGACAGAGCGGGATCGGGGGAAATCGTGCGGGATACGGGTTGCGGGAATCCGTCGGCTCGGGTTCGCTTTTAAAAGAGGGGGGGGGGGGTAGGTTTATTTTTATAATTTTATTATTATTATTATTATGGGGGGGGGTAGGTATTAAGTTTATAAATTTATTATTATTATTATTATTATTATTATTATTATGGGGGGTGGGGTAGGTATTAAGTGAGGTTGTTACATTCTCCCCCACTTAGGAAGTTTCGTCCCGAAACTTTCCAGAGAATTCTCTGAATGATACTAAACAACGAAGTTTCAGATGACATATACTTCAGAAGTTTGCGGATAAAACGCATGAATGCTAACTATGAAAGATACTGAAATAACAAGGAAGTCATACTAAGAGACGTACCAAGATCAAGAGAAGAGTTGTGGATACTTGCTGCTCATATCAGATTCAAGTTCCCAAGTGTACGCCTCGGACTTGCCATGCAGCCAAAGTACCTTCACCATCGGAATGGTTCTCTTGCGAAGCTTGCGTTCTTGAAATTCGATGATCTTCGAAGGCTCGATCAGAAAAGACAGATTGGCTTCAGGAATCACTGGAACTTCTTCAAGAACAAGATTTGGATCGTGGATATATTTCCGAAGCTGGCTAACATGAAAGACGTCATGGACACCGACCAAAGAAGCAGGTAGTTCCAGACGATAGGCAGATCCTCCAACACGCTCTGAAATGGAGTACAGTCCCACGAACCTCGGGCTGAGCTTATGATGACGACCGAACCGTTTCACCCCAGGAGTAGGAGAAACCTTCAGGAACACTTGATCGCCAACAGCAAACTCTAACGGACGGCGGCGCTGATTTGCATACTTTCTCTGTCTCTCAATGACACGACTGAGCCGAAGACGAGTCTTCTTGGTGTCTTCTTCCATTTCATGAAGTAACTCTGGGCCCAACACCACCTTCTCGAGTCACGATCAGTGCCCAAAGCTTTCTGAAATCCCTTCCAGAAGTGAGATACAAATCTCGAGTCACGATCAGAAACAATCCGCAGAGGAATCCCATGGAGCCTAACAATCTCAGAAACATAAATCCGGGCCATCTTCTCGGTGGAATGACCCTCCTTATACGGGATGAAATGTGCCACTTTAGTCAGGCGGTCTACTATGACCCAAATCGCATCATGTGCCCTCGGAGTGCGGGGCAAACCCGTGATGAAGTCCATAGAGATATCTTCCCACTTCCATTCAGGAATAGGCAGAGGCTGCAAAAGTCCACCAGGACGCTGACGCTGAGCTTTCACCTTCTGGCATGTCAGACATCGAGAGATGAAGCGTGCAATATAGTTCTTCATACCAGGCCACCACACGATCTGCTTCAGGTCATGATACATCTTGTTGTTGCCAGGATGGCCAGATGTGCGGGACTTGTGAGCTTCTCGGCAAATACTATCCAGTAACTCAGGGACATCGGGAATACATAAGCGACCTCAGAAACGTAGAACATCGTCGGAGATAGAGAAATCGGGAAGAGTACCAAGTTCAATCTGTCTGCGAATACGCTGGAGTGCGGGATCAGATGGTTGCAGATCCTTCACCTGTTCTACCCATAATGTACCAGAGACTTCTCCTTGGCCGCCAGGTGAGAAGGATATGTCCATCTGCTCGAGGTCATCAATCAGGGCCGCGAGAGAAGCTGACATGGGTGCACATGTGGCAACTGAAGCCTGATGACTCAAAGCATCGGCCACTGAATTGGCTTTCCCGGTCACATAAGTGAGTTGTAGGTCAGAATCTGCTATGAATTCTAGCCATCTCCTCTGACGAAGATTGAGATCCTTCTGAGCGAAAATATACTTCAAACTTTGATGGTAAGTGAAGAAGTGACACTTCACGCCATAGAGGTAGTGACGCTAAAGCTTCAAAGTAAACACCACAGCAGCGAACTCCAGATCATGAGTGGGGTAGTTGCGTTCATGGGTCTTCAACTGTCTCGACCCATAAGCAATAACACGATATTCTTGCATCAGGACACATCCCAAGCCCACTCCGGAAGCATCGGTATAAACTGAAAAGTCCAACCCCTCTGAAGTAAGAGCTAAAACTAGCGCTGAACACAAATGTTGCTTCAATTCAGAAAAGGCATGCTCACATTGATTTGACCACTCGAATCGGGCATGTTCTTGGGTCAATTGTGTCATGGGAGCAGCAAGAGAGGAGAAGTCCTTGACGAAACGCCGGTAATAGCCCGCCAAACCAAGGAAACTGCGAATCTCAGTAGGGGTAGAAGGCTGCTTCCAGTCCATAACAGTGGAGACCTTGGCAGGATCAACGGAAAGTCCATTGCCTGAAATGTCATGTCCCAGAAAGGCAACACGATCCAGCCAGAACTCATTGTACAACCCCGTGTCCGGCGAGCAAGGTCAACAAGGGCCAAACTGATCAGGCTGAGAGCAGCTCGGCGAGCTCGGCGAGCTCGGCAGCAGCAGGCGAGCTCGGCAACAGCAGGAGCGGGCTGAGGCTCGCGCCCTCGCAGTGGAGCTCGGCAGCAGCTGGCGAGCAAAGCATGCCGAGGTGGCCAGGGGTCCCAGCTCGTCTGGGGGTCAGAGGTACTTTTTACTGTTTTACCCCTGCTGGTCTGCCCGTAGCCCTTCAAAACAGCGGAGTTTGGCTGTTGGCAGACCCAGCCGAGGGTTTTTTTGGTATTTTCAGGTCAGTTATTTTGGTTATTGGCAGTCCGGATTTCAAAAACTATAAATAGGACCCAAGGGGTACCCCTGAAAGCAAGTTAATTCCCTTGAGCTCCTCTCCCCAAATCCTCTAAGTGCTTTCTGAGGGTACCTTAGCTCGGCTTCAGGCTAAGGAGGGGAAGCGCTCTGAGATCTTCCGGGTTTGTGGTGGGACCTCCCTGCCGAGCCCTTGGGTCTGTTTCTCCTTGTCTTGTTGTTTTTTCTTGCAGGAGCGATGTAGGCGCGAGACCACCCCTTTCCCCAAGGGCGAGCTCCACAGGAGACCGGGTTCCGGTTTCAACATTTTGGTGCGGTGAGGGTGGAGCGTGGTCAGCACAGAAAAGTTCCCGCGAGTTCAATGACGGGACAAGGATCCGACAGGCCGACCTCGCCGCCCTCCCCCCCCCCCCCCCGCCTCTCGCAACAGTGGGAATGTTCGAAGACTTCAGAAGCGAGGTGCTGAATTTGGTCAAGTTCGCACTCGGCACGCGGGCCGAGTGCTCGACTCCGGCGAATCAGATCGCGGCCGCCCCCTCATTGGGCGAGGATGCGCCCAGCAGGCGAGCTGGGAAGGAAGTGGCCGAGGAAGGCCGAGGGTGCGAGCTCCCCGGGCGCGAGCTCTTCCCAGGCTCGGCAGGCCGAGGTCGCTTCGGCGAGCTGGGCTCGCGAGACTCGCCAGCTCGCCCAGTGGGAGGAGGGAGTCCTTTCAGCGAGCTGGTCTCTTCAGCTCCGGTTCCAGATGGGTTCAGGGAGCCTGAGATGTCCTATTACACTGGGAAGGGAGACCCGGTACAGCACGTCCAATGGTTCGAGGACGTGGTCTCCATCCGTCAGATGTCGGACGGATTCAAGTGCAGGCTCTTCGCCATCACACTCCGGGAAAAAGCGAGAGAGTGGTTCCACCAGCTGCCGGCCAGCTCCATCTATTGCTTCGAGGACTTGCGCCGAGGATTCATGCTGAGATTCACCACTTCGAAGAAGACGAAGAAGGAGTCTGAGTCCCTGTTTCACATCAAGCAGGGGGTGAACGAGACGCTGGGGAGCTACGTGGACCGATTCCAGGAGGAGGTTACTCAGGTCCAGGAGATGCCGGGCCATAGTCTGATGATGGCCTTTACCCTGGGCCTGCAGCAGGGATTCTTCTGAATGGAGCTGAAGAGAGTTCCCCCCTTCTCCTATGAGGAGTTGATGGAAAGAGCGGCGAGAGAGGTTGACGGGGAGGCGTCAAACCCGGAGTTTGCAAGGAAATTGGCCAGGTGGGCCACGGAGGAGGAGAGGGAGTCGAAGGGAGGAAGAGGTCAGGAAGAAAGAAGAGGGGAGCCCAGGCAGAGGGAACAGAGGCAGCTCCAAGGGCAGCAGCAGCCGGGGTGGGGGCGCCAGGAGCCCGACCGTCGGCTAGGCTGGAGGCCAGAGTGGCAGGGGCAGGGGCCTCAGAGGGGAAACTTCGGAAGAGGTCACTTCCAGGGGAGGCAAGACCAATTCCACCCCCCAGGTTGGAGGCAGGGCCAGAGGCCCCGGCTCCCGATCAAGAGGAGGCCATGGCCATAGCCTTGGGGGCCAGGAGAGGAGCGTGGAGGAGAAGGAGGAGGGAGGTTAGGGTAGAGCTGCCCTACTGCGACTTCCATCAGGAAGAAGGGCACGCAACAGCCACATGCCCGGAATTCTTGGAGATGAGGGGGAACAGGGAGCAGCAGCAGCAGGGGGCGCGACAGGAAGTGAGGATCGAGGAGGTCCTGCCTCGGGCGGAGGAGGATCGGTGTGAAGACCGGGTGGACGTGGGAACCCGAGGAGGGATCGGGATGATCCACGGGGGAGCAGGGATTGAGGCCTCCCGCAAGGCTAGCCTCCACACCATGTACCGGCGAAGCGTCGCCTCTACATCCCAAACCCCACCACCAGAGGAGAGGATCACCTTTTCCAGGAGTGATCTACCAGACCACGAGGACCCGTTCTGTGATGCGCTGGTCATCAAGACGGCCATCGAGAACTTCACCGTCTCACGGATCCTCGTGGACAACGGAAGTTCCGTCAACGTCGTCTTCAAAAAGGCGTTTGACGCAATGAAGGTGGAGGCGAGAAGAGTGCTGGCCTCAGATGGCCCCCTGTTCGGGTTTTCAGGAGAAAGGAAGGAGGTAGAAGGAGGAGTCGGACTCCATGTCACCTTGGGGGGGGCAGTCCCGAAATTGCAAGTTCGTCATTATGGACGCCCCCAGCAGCTACAACGCCATCTTTGGAAGGCCCCTGATCAGCGCCTTCCGCTGCGTCCCCTCGTCTTTTCATCAATGCTTGAAGTTCAACACCGAGGGGGTACAAGTCAGGGTTAGGGGAGACCCAAAGGTGGCGCGGGAGTGTTATGTCACTGCGGTGAACACCATCTCTTGGCAGGAGGGAGCCGAGGTGATGGGGCGAAGGATGGAGGAGGTCGAGGAGGAAGCCGAGGGGAAAGAGCTGGGAGAGAAGGGCTACGCAGAGGAGGCGGCCGGAGGAAGTTTGGAGGAGGTGACCGAGGTGAGGGTCGAGGAGGAGGCAATGGAGGTAGAGATCCCCGCTCCGGAGGAAGGGGACGCCGAAGGATGGGCGGAGCAATCCAGGCTGGAGGCAGCTGAGGAGGTGGTGGAGCTGGAGGTGCTCACCCGAGGAGGAAGGGTGGAAAAGATCTGCGTCAGCGGGGGGCTGACCCCGGAAGACCAGGGCAGGATGCTGGAGTGCATCCAGAAGAACGTGGATATCTTCGCCTGGAACGCCGCGGAGATGCCGGGGGTTGACGCGGATGTGGCCTGCCACCGCCTCAACTTGGACCCGGGAACACGCCCCGTTCAGCAAAAAAAGAGATCCACGGCGGACAAGCTAGCAGAACCCATCAGGGAGGAGGTGGCGAAACTTCTCAAAGCGGGCTTCGTGTCCGAAATTCAATACCCTGGCTGGGTCTCGAACGTTGTGATGGTCAAAAAGGGAGAGGGCCGCTGGCGGTTGTGTATCGATTTTTCCCTTCTTAATAAAGCTTTTCCTAAGGATTGTTATCCCTTGCCTCGGATCGACGCGCTGGTTGACTCAGCCGTCGGTTTTTCTGTAATGAGTTTTTTAGATGCATTTTCAGGTTACCATCAGATCAGGATGCACCCCCCGGACATAAAGGATGTCTCATTCATCACGGGGGACGGCTGCTACTGCTATAAGATGATGCCGTTCGGGCTGAAGAACGCTGGAGCCACCTACCAAAAAATGATGGATAGGGTCTTCAAGGAGCAGAGGGGGAGGAATCTGGAGGTATATGTAGATGACCTCATGATCAAGAGCCGGGATGTGGACTCCCACCTCCGGGACCTGGAGGAGACCTTTGCCACCCTGCGCAAGTACAAGATGCGATTGAACCCACTAAAATGTGTCTTTGGGGTCAGCAGGGGGAAGTTTCTGGGGCATCTCCTCACCCCCGCAGGGGTCGAGCCGAACCAAGACAAGGTCAAGGCCATCTTGGAGCTGGGATCCCCGCGGAATGCAAAGGAGGTCCAACGGTTGACAGGGAAGCTAGCAGGGCTGAGTCGCTTCCTCTCTCGGGCAGGGGAGAAATGTTCCCCCTTCTTCAAGACGCTAAGGGGGGGTCAGAGGTTTGAATGGAGCAGGGAGTGTGAAGAGGCCTTCCAGGCCCTCAAGGTGCAGTTGACACAGGCTCCGCTGCTCCAAGGACCGAAGGAGGGGGAGGATCTGTTCTTGTATTTGGGGGTCGGGACGGAGGCCTTGAGCTCGGTCCTGGTTCGAGAAGAAGGGAAGAGACAGCTCCCAGTCTATTATGTGAGCCGGGTCTTGAGGAAGGCCGAGCTCCGGCATCCGATCTTGGAGAAGCTTGCATTCGCCCTAATCATCTCGGCTCGGAGACTACGACCCTACTTCCAGGCACACTCAATCCGAGTGGTGACCGACCATCCCCTCCGCAACATCTTCGAGGGGGTGGAGCATTCAGGCAGATTGGCTAAGTGGTCAGTGGAGATGAGCGAGTTCGACGTCTCCTTCGTTCCGCGGCTCTCGATCAAAGCCCAGGCGATGGCCGACTTCCTTGCTGACTACGTGATTGAAGTGGCGGAAGAAGAGCTCACTCGCCCGGCTCCCTGGAAGGTGAGAGTGGATGGAGCATCGGGAAGGCATTCCTTAGGAGTAGGAGTGATCCTAGAAAGCCCCCAAGGGACCCGAATAGAGCAAACGGTGGTGGTGCACTTTCCCATTACCAACAACCAGGCCGAGTACGAGGCCGTGATAGCAGGGCTTCGCCTGGCCAGGGAGCTTGGAGTGTCAGATGTGGAGGTCCTCACAGACTCCATGATAATAGCCTCCCAAATCAACGGGGAGTTCGAGGCAAGGGAGCCCACCCTGCGATCGTACTTGGCCAAAGTAAAGGGGATCATTGGAACCTTCCAAACTTTCGCCATCCAACATGTGCCCAGGGAAGAGAATGAACAGGCCGATCAGTTGGCTAAGCATGGACCCCAGGTGGGGGGCACCATCACCGACCTGTTCCGCCCCTCCATCGAAGAAGGAGAGCTCATGGAGATCGATCAGCAAGCTTCATGGATGGACCCAGTGGTAGCTTTTCTCTCCGCAGGGGAGTATCCGGAGGGGGTAGACAAGAAGAAGCTGAGACACAAATCAGCATACTACCTCCTCCAGGACGGGCAGCTGTACAGAAAAACCCTCTTAGGGATGCTGGCCCGCTGCGTAACCGAGGGAGAAGTGCGAAGGATCTTGGAGGAGGTTCACTCCGGGGAGTGTGGAAGTCACTCCGGGAGTCGGACCCTGGAAGGAAGGATAGTCAGGCAAGGTTATTTTTGGCCCACCCTGGGCCGGGACGCTGCAGAATTCGCAAGAAGATGTCACAAGTGCCAACTGTTTGCCCCTCTCCAGCTGCAGCCGGCCCAACGGCTCCGTAGTATCACGGCCCCATGGCCCTTTGCAATCTGGGGAATGGATCTGGTTGGGCCGTTTCCCCAAGCCAGTGGTCAGAGGAGGTTCCTCCTAGTGATGATCGACTACTTCTCAAAGTGGATGGAGGTGAAAGCGTTGGCTAAGGTGACCTCCCAGGTGATCAGGAATTTTGTATGGGGGGAGATCATCTGTTGCCATGGGCTGCCCCAGGCCATTGTCACAGACAATGGGCCCCAGTTCGCCAGTGCCGAGTTCACCAGCTTTTGCGAACAGCTTGGGATCGATCTCAGGTTCGCCTCGGTTCATCACCCCAGGAGTAACGGACAAGTGGAGGCCGCAAACAAGATCATCGTCAACCTCCTCAAGAAAAAGGTGGAGAACCTGAAAGGGAGCTGGGTGGAGCAGCTCCCCGCGGTTCTTTGGGCCCTGAGGACCACCCCCAACACAGCTACAGGAGAGACCCCTTTCAAACTCTCCCACGGGTGCTAGGCAGTGCTCCCCATTGAATTCGAAGTCCAAACGCCGCGAGTCGTGGCAGCAAAGGAAGGCCGCGAGGAATGGCAAGCAGAGAATGAGGAGGAACTGAGGCTCTACCTTGACATGGTGGAAGAAGTAAGAGACCTTTCCGCCATCCGACAAGAGGAGGTAAAAAGAAGAATGGCCAAGTACTTTGACAAGCATGTCAGGATCAAGCAGTTCGTGGAGGGGGACTTGGTGTTGAAGAAAGTAGATGCAGCAGGGAGGTCAGCATCCGTGGGGAAACTCAATCCCAGCTGGGAGGGACCGTTCATAGTAAAGACGGCCTTGGGATCGGGGGGCTATCGACTCCAAAATGTAGAAGGCGAGACCTTGAGTCTCACCTGGAGTGGTGACGACCTCAAACGCTTTTTTCCCTGAACCATGTAAGCAACACTCTGATTATAATAAATTCTTTCAAGCTCTCTGATATCGTTGCAATTGGCCTGCATGGTGGAATGTGATGTATTATGGACCCCGAGCAGATCCCGCTGTCAGGCTCTCACCTAGCTGACAGGGCTGGAAGTCACTCGGTGTCATCCTTGGCCTCGAGCAGATCCCGCTGTCAGGCTCTCGCCTAGCTGACAGGGCTGGAAGTCACTCGATGGTAGTAGCAATGGACCACGAGCAGATCCCGCTGTCAGGCTCTCACCTAGCTGACAGGGCTGGAAGTCACTCGGTGTCATCCTTGGCCTCGAGCAGATCCCGCTGTCAGGCTCTCACCTAGCTGACAGGGCTGGAAGTCACTCGATGGTAGTAGCAATGGACCCCGAGCAGATCCCGCTGTCAGGCTCTCACCTAGCTGACAGGGCTGGATGTCACTCGGTGTCATCCTTGGCCTCGAGCAGATCCCGCTGTCAGGCTCTCACCTAGATGACAGGGCTGGAAGTCACTCGACGGTAGTAGTAAGGGACCCCGAGCAGATCCCGCTGTCAGGCTCTCACCTAGCTGACAGGGCTGGAAGTCACTCGGTGTCATCCTTGGCCTCGAGCAGATCCCGCTGCCAGGCTCACCTAGCTGGCAGGGCTGGAAGTCACTCGATGGTGGTATTAGTGGACCTCGAGCAGATCCCGCTGCCAGGCTCTCACCTAGCTAACATGGCTGGAAGTCACTCGACGGTAGTAGTAATGGACCCCGAGCAGATCCCGCTGTCAGGCTCTCACCTAGCTGACAGGGCTGGAAGTCACTCGGTGTCATCCTTGGCCTCGAGCAGATCCCGCTGCCAGGCTCTCACCTAGCTGGCAGGGCTGGAAGTCACTCGATGGTGGTATTAGAGGACCCCGAACAGATCCCGCTGTCAGGCTCCCCTAGCTAGCAGAGCCGGAGGTCACTCGGTGGTGCCGGCCTTGAAGTCGTTGGGAACAAGCCAAGGTCTGTGGCAGGGAGCAAGGGGAAAGGGTCCTGTCAGGGCGAGCTCGGGCTCGGCAAACTCAGCTCGGCGTAATCGAGAAGGCAGGCCGGACTGGAGGGCTCGGCATAGGCGAGTTCGAGCTCATCATTTTCGGCTCGGCATGGGAAAGCAGGCCGCGAGCCCGGGCCTCGCCAAAGACAAGCCAGACTAGGGCACCTCGCACCCCAGGCCCATCACACTTCGAAAAATTTCTGCTTCGATGGGCACAACCTGGGTGGCTCGCGTGCGAGTAGAGGTAGGCGGATAGAAGACAGGAGACCGCGCGCGAGCAGTAATGGCGTAATAAGGGCGGAGAGTAACTCACCGCGAAATCATTTGAGACTCGGCGAACGCTCCAAACACACTTCGCTCGCGTGCACGCTCTCATGATCACTCTGCTCGCAGAACCTGTCCCTGCGAGGTCGCGGGAGAAAAATACCCACATACATTCATAACACAATGAGCATAGTAAAAAAGAACACTGGTATGATCAAAACACTTTCATTTATTATTTATAAATGTACAGGGAGCTCGCCTCTGCGAGTTGTCAAAAAAGAAAAAAGAAAAACAAAAATACAGGGGCGTCAGCTGGCCTCGCCCCCTCCGCCGGACTGGTCCTCGCCGTCGCCCGAGCGGTCCTGGAAGCTCTTCCCGAACATAGCGTCCAGGCTATCCTCCTTCTCGCTGGGCGGCGTCGCCGGAAACAGACTCGGCATTAGGTCCCGAGCTGAGATCTCCCCGCATCCTTCCACCAGCACCCCTGAGTCCTTCATCATCGCAAGGGTGCACTCGGCGGTCTGAATGGAGTTGATCCGCAGTCTCTCAACGAGGTCCGCCTCGCCGAAGATGCGCGGGCACTTGTAGGGGAGAGTGGGATCGATGTCGTGCCCCGGGAAGAAGATCTCCGCCTGGCGACGCACATCGCCGAGAAGGTGCTGGTTCTCCCCCTTCAGCTTCGCGTTCGCGCTCTCCAACTCGCCGAGGTGTGCGCGCAGTTGGACGATCTCCTCCCCTCGCTCGACGTCGCGAGCCTGGAGCTCCCCAGCAGCGTCAGCATCCACGGCCAGCTGCGCGCGCAGGCGGCCGTTCTCCTCCTCTAGCTCAGTGTTGCGAGCCTGGAGCTCGCCCGCCGCCTTGGCATCCTGGAAAAAAGCTCACTTAGCAGCAGCACAAGAAATTTCCAAGTAAAAGAGAGTGGTGCGAGACACTTACCAGCCCGCCGACAGTCTTAGCGAGAAGGCTGTCCGCGATACCGAGCCGCCTCGCCTGATCAGCGACCTGCTCCTTGGCAAGGTCGCGAGCTTGCTCGGCCTTCTCGAGCTGGTGACTGAGGGCGAAGCTGCGGCGCGCCAGCATGTGGTGCAGCTCCAGAGTCCGCAGGTGGGACTGCAGGCCCTCATGGCCGAGCTGCCGGAGGGTCGCCCTCTTGTAAGCCTCGGCATCCTCCCGGCCATAGAGGCCAAAGCCGAGGGCGTAGGCGTGACCGGTGGCGGGTTCGCGGTCGTGCCAGGACGGGTGCAGGGTGGAGACGGAGACGCGATGAGCGAGCTCGTCCCACTGCAGCATGGGCTCGCCCGCGGAATCCTTCCAGCGCGCGCCGAAGTTGAAGAGGGGGTGTTGCTTCGGCGGCGCGCGCTCGCGGGCAGCCCTCTTCGCCGAGGGAGGAGGGGAGATCGCAGCCGAGGAAGAGGGGGCCTTGCCACCCTTTTTGCCCTTGCTGGTAGTCTCCTTCAGCGGGCTCCCCGGAGACACGTCGGGAGGAGTCTCCGACGAGCTGATGTACTTGGGGCTGGACTAATGTTGTTGTTGTTGTTGCCCCCGCGGAGCCAGCAGGGCTCTCCGCATCTTCTTCACCTGACGGGGGGCGGATGGCGGGTTCGACCCCGCGTCCTCAGGTCGCCTCTTGCTGGAAGAGGGCTGCGAGGAGTGCGCCTCGTCTCGGCAGGCCGCTGCCGCCGCCCTCTCGCGAGCAAGAGGGTCAGTGTCAAGCCCCGGGTCCGCAAAAGGCGGGTTCGCGGGGATTATTCGCTCCCCTGCAGAAAAATACTTGGGAAGGTTAGAAAACTCAGGGATGATAATGTGTCGAGTCCGCGAGTAGGCGAGCTCGGCAAGAGGAAGGAAGCATACCTTCGCCTGGCAGAACCGGGGGGGAGCGCGTCGAGGCCCCTCCGCAGGAAGGCGACCTCGAAATCTTTGTGGAGGAAGAATTTGTGGAGCTCGGCGTCGTTGTCGGACACGGCCGGCGGGCGGTACACCTCCTCGCCTTTTTGTTGCGGCGAGTAGGGGATGTTGCCGAGATCGCCCTTGATAAAGGCGATCTTGGTCATCCAGGTGTGGTGCTTGTTCGCGATCTCGCGAACTTTGATCAAGGAGCCGCCGAAGTAGGCGACCCCGTCCGTCGTCGCCTTATAGGAGAAGAGTTTCCTGAACACCGTCAGGTTAAACTCGATCCTCTCCCGCCGGAGATAGCTCGCGAACGCCACCATCATGGCGATGGCATTCGAGTTCAGTTGTGCGGGGACGGCCCCGTAGTATTTCAGGATCTGCCGGATCTCCGGCCACAAGGGAAGTCGCAGCCCCACCTCGAAGTGCGAGATGGGGAATGCGAGTTCGTTCTCATAGAACGTGTTGATTGCCTCGCCCGGCCCCGGCCTGCGCGCCTCAAAGCCCGGCGGCACATACAGGGCCTTGAATTCGGCGAGCTCCTCCTCGCTGGTGTGGCCGTCAAAGAAGCAATAATCCGCGAAGTGCTGCGCGCACTTGGAGCGGCCATCAGCGTCCGGATTAGTCTTGCCCATGGTCGCAGGAAAGAAGCAAAGCGCAGCGCGAGCAGAAGAGGGAAAAAAGCAGGAAGGGAAGCAGAGCAATAAAGACAGTACGGGGGTAGGTGAAAGGGGGGGGGCTATTTATAGAAAAGAGAATCTGAGGCAGGCTGTCACATCGGCGCATCTCGCCACCTCAGCTCGCCACCCCAGCTCACCACCCCAGCTCGCCGACTTCCGGCGCATCCTCACTGAGGCTAAGTCAAAACATTACAGCTTTTTATTTAAATAACAAATGAAAATGTTCTAAAAATTATTCACCCCAGCAGGGGAAAGTTCAAAACAGAAAACAAGGCGCGCGAGCAGGCAGGGCACCAGGATACGAGTGCCGGTCGGCTTGGCAGGGGAGCCCGCAAATTTACCTACCCCGGCCTCGCGATCCCCGCCCCCCAAGCTGCCGCGCGCGGAGAAGCTCGCGGATCCTCCCAGAGTTCCTTTGCGCGACTAAGAGACCATCATCTATTGATGCAGGTTAAAACTCCAAAATTATTTATGGTCACGCGGCGACCCGGCGGTTTTATTTGCGAAAAAAGGCGGAAGTGAATTTATTTAAGAAAACGGGTCGCGCGTATTTATTTTATTTATTTTGGATATAAAAAAGGTTTAGAAATCGAGTTTTAACGAAAGGAGGCAAGTGCACCTATCGTGAGTAGTACAGGATATTCCGGGTGGAATATCGAGGTCGTATTGTTCTCGGGTCCGGTTCGATTATTTCTACTCTTCCCTGGAGGGGACTATTATTTTACCGATAATACTTGTCGGGTATTTATATATATAAAAAAATGCAGAAATAAAAAGGCAGAAAGAAAATCAAAGCAATAAAAAGAAAGCTAGAAGGTGGTGCCGATGAAGAGCTTAGCTCGATGGCACCGAAAAAACAATTGAACTAAAATAGACTTTAAATAAAAAGAGCTCCTAAATTTCTAATTAATTAAGGCGGAGACTTGGCCGTGGAGGTTCCACTAAAATGAGCTCACCTATCTCTAGGACTATCGCTCACCTGAACGCTAAGACTATTCGACCGGGCTCTCGTCCGACGAAGGATTCCTCTTAACGCCCGCATTACGCTAAGAACCCCGCTATTGGGTGGGGAACCCAATCCGGTAGAGTTGGCGCGCCTCCTCTCTCGAGGGTTAGTGCGGAACTCTCTTTGCCAAGGGATGATCTGTCCATACGCACGGCCTCTCGGCGAGCGTATGGAAAACGGAAATAGGGCCCACACATCGATATGTGGTCCTACGCGTCGTTAACCCCGGGCAAACCTTAAGTGCTATTAATTAATTAGAAAGATACGACCTTTAGTTATTTTAAGCTATTTTATCTGTCCCAATGCTCTTCGATGGCGAGGGCTAAGAACTGTTAGCCACTCATCGGAATGGGGACGGCTTGCGAGGAAAGCAATAAATAAAGCAGGAAAGAAAGCTGAAAATGAAAGCAGTAAATGAAAGCAGTAAAGGAAAGCTGAAAATTGCAAGTTCTACCCAAACGAGTAGGACTGAAGAAAGCAGTAAATTGCGAGTCCCGGCGCAAATGCGTGGGCGGGAGAAAGAAAGCAGTAAAACGCACACACGCAAGTCCTACTCAAATGAGTAGGAGAAAATAAATACGGGTCCTACTCAAACGAGTAGGACAAAATAAATGCAACGCACGCACACACTCTCTCGACATAAATGAAAACACACACACTCTACCGAAATAAAAACCAGCCATTAAACTCAAGTGAGTAGGCGGAAAAAAGAAAAACTACAAACTCACGCACTCTACAGAAAGTAAAATAAGCAGGCGCCATTTAACTCTTAACGAGTAGGCGGAAATAAATGCGCAAGTACAAAAAATGTAAAAATACTAAGTTATCTAAAATTGAAAACAACTGCATTTCTACCGCTATAATGCGGTAGAAATGCATAAAAAGGGAAAATAAAAATTAAACGGGAAGAAAGTTTGCAAATAAAAATGAAAATGCAAGTGATCGAAAAATTAAAACGAATACATTTCTACCGCTAAAATGCGGTAGAAATGATTAAAAAGAAGACAGAAAAAATTAAAAGAGGAAAAAGGTTTGAAAATAAATGCAAAAACGTAAGTGTTTGGAAAAACAAAATAACAACATATTCATTCTTATAATGTTATAAAAATGCTTAAAAAGTGGTTGAAAAAGTAAAAGAAGGAAAAAAAGTTTACAAAACTAAACAAATCTAAGTAAAATGAAGAGAAAACAAACCCACTTTAAAACCCTTTTTATAACTTTATAAGGATGCATATTGGAACAAAAATAAATTAAGTACTATGAAGGAGAAAACAACTACTCAACCATAAAAAAAGAAATAACATTTTACTCTCATACACACACGCACGCGTATAAAGAAGAACGAAAAACTAAGTTAAAACAAAAGGAAAAATAAGATTGCTTAAGAGAGATTTGCATTCATCCATTCCAAAGGCATATTAAGAGAAGAAAAAAAAACACATTTTATTAAATAAAAGGACGAGTTACAAAGACACGAAAATAAAACTAAGTAGAGGGGGAGAAATTATCCCTTACATAAGCCTTGGAAGCATTCCTGCAGCACAACACCTAAGCAAAATGGTTCAAAAAGTGGAACAGGAATTCAAAGGAGACCCTCTGAATTTATAGACAAAATTTTCATGGGTCACGCCCTTGGTCACGGGCGTGATAGGGGGCGTGACAGTACTATTTGGAAGGCGGCCGGCGATTTGACGGGAAAGTTGACTTCGGGCTGGACACGTGGCAGTCTCGCAGTGGTCACGCCCTTGGTCACGGGCGTGACAGGCAGGTGGATCTGGGCGCGGTGCGTCAAAAAGTCGCCGCGCGGGTCTTGTCGGGCTAGCTGGAAAGGTCACGCCCCAGGTCACGGGCGTGACTCTGGGCGTGTCGGCAGGTGTCGACACTCGACGAATGTCGAGCTGAAAGTGTCGAGTTGAAAATCGTCGAGCGGAAAGAGGTGTCACGCCCTAGGTCACGGGCGTGACTCTAGGCGTGTCGGCTGGTTTCGACGATCGTTGAGCTGAAAACGTCGAGCGGGTGGACACGGGCATGGGTCACGCCCCGTGTCGGGTGACACGGGCGTGACCCCGGGCGTGTCAGGCTTTGGTCTTCAAAAATTGCTGATTCACGGGATTTTGACGTGTCACGCCCTGGTCACGGGCGTGACCAATATGTCACGGGCGTGACATGTCAATTTTTGGCAGATTTTCAATTTTTCCTGAAAAATAAAATAAACTAAGTTAGTATAATATTTACAAAAATAGGAGCATTTTATTGAATAAAAATAAGTAAAACGACAAAAATAAATGAAAACAACTAAATTAATGTACAGAAAAATAGGTATATTTACAACTTATCAAATACCCCCATACTTAAGCTTTTGCTATTCCAGAGCAAAAGTTGGAGATGAACTTATAAGGAATAAAAGAAATCCTAAGTTTAGCTACCGCTTGACTTAATTAAAAGGAAGATCAAAATAAACATCTGGGGTTAAAGAATTAAATCCTAATTTATGAAATGTTATGAATAGAGGAAGAGTTTCAAAAAGACTTCTAGAAAAAATAAAATAGAAAGCAAAAATTTATTTTTGTTAGTTTAACAAAGATGGATTGGATTTATATAAAAAACTTTAGCTTAAAAGAAGTTAAAGGAAATAATGCAATTTAAAAATTATGCTCTCAAAAAAAATTTTAAATTAAGTCTAGAATCATTGAAATGAGATAACTGGTTTGGTGGTTTATGAAGAAGGCTTGAATATTGAGGTGAGGTAATTTTTTCTCGAACCTCCAATTTTTTTTTTTGGATAGTTAGGAAAACGAAATCTTATTTTCCTAACACATAATAATTTTTTTTCTTTCTTCATAATAAATAAATAACTCAATGTATATTTGTAGGAGTAATGAATTTTATCCTCTTACTCCATATATAATCTTTTTAAATTATTGGGTGCCTATGTTTACGGAACGAAATCTTATTCCCATTGACATAGGATCTTTTAAGGGATAAAGGGGTAATCATGTCAAAGTAAGACATGAAAAAAAAGGAAGTGGGCTTATTATTTCAAAAAGAAAACTAGATTTTAATAAAAAAGTTTTGAGAGCAACCTTTTTAAAATGAACGTTCCGATATTTCTAAAAGCATGAAGTAGAAATAATTGAAATCCATAGAAGTTATTTTCTAACATAAAAAACGAGCTTCTATTTATAAAATTAGAAGTGGTGGTGAAAAACAAGTTCCCTATTATAAGGAAAAGACATAAAAAATTCTTTAAATCTTAACCCCAGACACTTAAATCTATCGAACCTTAATTAATAAACGAATAGTAAGCAAAGAATAACTAAAATTCGCATATAAATTAACTCGAAACTAGATTTTTGGAAAGCAAAAAGGGTTAAGAAATGGTATATTCGAATTATTTTGTTACATAATTTTAACAAAATATTTTTTGATTTTTTAGAGTTTTATCATTTTTTTTTGTGTTTTAATTATTATCTTTTTAAGATTTTTAGATTTTTTATTTTTTTGGGGTTTTTGGGTTTTTCTAATTTTTTTGATTTTTAGTTTTTTGTAGATAAGTAATTTACAAGAATGAGGAGAGAAAGAAGAGTTATTTACAAAGAAGATAGGGGGGAAAGAGAGATTTTTTTACAAAAAAAAAAAAGCAAAGTAAAAACTCGATTGCGGCCCCGCAAACAGACTCTTATTTGAATGGTTGGTTCGATGAGTCGACCGTCGCGGGCAGGCAAGACGCAAGTTTTTACAAAAAAAAAAAGTGGGGGGAAGAGAGAATTTTTTTTTTTTGTTTTTTTTTTTTTGAAGTTTTATGAAATAAAAACAAGGAAAAACAATAAAAAAAATTTAGTTTTTTTTTTTTTAATTTTTTTGATGTTTTTGTAATTTTATGCGTTTTTGTAAAGTGCAGAAATAAAGAAATACGAAAACACCCCCATACTTAAACCCAACATTGTCCCCAATGTTGCAATCTAAGTATGCGGAACAGATAATATACAAATTAAAAGAAGTACAAAAAGAAAAAAGGGAGGGTACGAGCTTCCCTAAGACGAGCGCGGGAGGCCCAGGTTGAAACCCTGCATTATTTAGAAAAGAAAAAAAAAAGCAAAAAGAATGGAAAAAACAACAACAAAAAAGATAAACTCGACCTAAAGATTGCGGGCGGTAGGGGGGGTGTGCGTGGGGGAGTCGGAGGTAGCTAAGGCCTTAGCGACCACTGCGCGATAAAAAAGTGATTCCCTAGCGCGCACAAGAGTGAAAAGCGCGCCGAAACAAAATAAAATATAATAAGTTAAATTAAATGAAAATATTATATTTTTTTTTTAAGTTTTTCAGTTTTTAGTTTTTTTTTTTGTTTTATTATTTTTTTTAATTAATTTTTTTTTTTTTTTTATTTGTTATTTTTTTCAAAAACAAGAATGAAAATAAAAATATTTTTTTTGTTAAGTTTTTTTGTTTTTCATTTTTTGGATTTTTAGTTTTTTTTTTAGTTTTTTTTTTTTTTTTTTTTTTAGTTTTGTTTTTAGTTTTATAGTTTTTTTCAAATTTTTAATTTTTAAGGTTTTTCAAATTTTTTTTTTGTTTTGAGTTTTTCAATTTTTTTTGGTTTTATAAATTTGTAAATATATATATTAGTTTTTATTATTATTATTATTATATTATAATTTTTTTTGAGTTGGCCAAACTATTCTATTTTTATTTTTTTTTTTTTAATATATATAGGTAAAATTAATAGATTTCCAGGGTTTAAAATAACGAACCTAAAAATTCCCCGGCAACGGCGCCAAAAACTTGATGCAGGTTAAAACTCCAAAATTATTTATGGTCACGCGGCGACCCGGCGGTTTTATTTGCGAAAAAAGGCGGAAGTGAATTTATTTAAGAAAACGGGTCGCGCGTATTTATTTTATTTATTTTGGATATAAAAAGGTTTAGAAATCGAGTTTTAACGAAAGGAGGCAAGTGCACCTATCGTGAGTAGTACAGGATATTCCGGGTGGAATATCGAGGTCGTATTGTTCTCGGGTCCGGTTCGATTATTTCTACTCTTCCCTGGAGGGGACTATTATTTTACCGATAATACTTGTCGGGTATTTATATATAAAAAAAATGCAGAAATAAAAAGGCAGAAAGAAAATCAAAGCAATAAAAAGAAAGCTAGAAGGTGGTGCCGATGAAGAGCTTAACTCGATCGCACCGAAAAAACAATTGAACTAAAATAGACTTTAAATAAAAAGAGCTCCTAAATTTCTAATTAATTAAGGCGGAGACTTGGCCGTGGAGGTTCCACTAAAATGAGCTCACCTATCTCTAGGACTATCGCTCACCTGAACGCTAAGACTATTCGACCGGGCTCTCGTCCGACGAAGGATTCCTCTTAACGCCCGCATTACGCTAAGAACCCCGCTATTGGGTGGGGAACCCAATCCGGTAGAGTTGGCGCGCCTCCTCTCTCGAGGGTTAGTGCGGAACTCTCTTTGCCAAGGGGTGATCTGTCCATACGCACGGCCTCTCGGCGAGCGTATGGAAAACAGAAATAGGGCCCACACATCGATATGTGGTCCTACGCGTCGTTAACCCCGGGCAAACCTTAAGTGCTATTAATTAATTAGAAAGATACGACCTTTAGTTATTTTAAGCTATTTTATCTGTCTCAATGCTCTTCGATGGCGAGGGCTAAGAACTGTTAGCCACTCATCGGAATGGGGACGGCTTGCGAGGAAAGCAATAAATAAAGCAGGAAAGAAAGCTGAAAATGAAAGCAGTAAATGAAAGCAGTAAAGGAAAGCTGAAAATTGCAAGTCCTACCCAAACGAGTAGGACTGAAGAAAGCAGTAAATTGCGAGTCCCGGCGCAAATGCGTGGGCGGGAGAAAGAAAGCAGTAAAACGCACACACGCAAGTCCTACTCAAATGAGTAGGAGAAAATAAATACGGGTCCTACTCAAACGAGTAGGACAAAATAAATGCAACGCACGCACACACTCTCTCGACATAAATGAAAACACACACACTCTACCGAAATAAAAACCAGCCATTAAACTCAAGTGAGTAGGCGGAAAAAAGAAAAACTACAAACTCACGCACTCTACAGAAAGTAAAATAAGCAGGCGCCATTTAACTCTTAACGAGTAGGCGGAAATAAATGCGCAAGTACAAAAAATGTAAAAATACTAAGTTATCTAAAATTGAAAACAACTGCATTTCTACCGCTATAATGCGGTAGAAATGCATAAAAAGGGAAAATAAAAATTAAACGGGAAGAAAGTTTGCAAATAAAAATGAAAATGCAAGTGATCGAAAAATTAAAACGAATACATTTCTACCGCTAAAATGCGGTAGAAATGATTAAAAAGAAGACAGAAAAAATTAAAAGAGGAAAAAGGTTTGAAAATAAATGCAAAAACGTAAGTGTTTGGAAAAACAAAATAACAACATATTCATTCTTATAATGTTATAAAAATGCTTAAAAAGTGGTTGAAAAAGTAAAAGAAGGAAAAAAAGTTTACAAAACTAAACAAATCTAAGTAAAATGAAGAAAAAACAAACCCACTTTAAAACCCTTTTTATAACTTTATAAGGATGCATATTGGAACAAAAATAAATTAAGTACTATGAAGGAGAAAACAACTACTCAACCATAAAAAAAGAAATAACATTTTACTCTCATACACACACGCACGCGTATAAAGAAGAACGAAAAACTAAGTTAAAACAAAAGGAAAAATAAGATTGCTTAAGAGAGATTTGCATTCATCCATTCCAAAGGCATATTAAGAGAAGAAAAAAAACACATTTTATTAAATAAAAGGACGAGTTACAAAGACACGAAAATAAAACTAAGTAGAGGGGGAGAAATTATCCCTTACATAAGCCTTGGAAGCATTCCTGCAGCACAACACCTAAGCAAAATGGTTCAAAAAGTGGAACAGGAATTCAAAGGAGACCCTCTGAATTTATAGACAAAATTTTCATGGGTCACGCCCTTGGTCACGGGCGTGACAGGGGGCATGACAGTACTATTTGGAAGGCGGCCGGCGATTTGACGGGAAAGTTGACTTCGGGCTGGACACGTGGCGGTCTCGCAGTGGTCACGCCCTTGGTCACGGGCGTGACAGGCAGGTGGATCTGGGCGCGGTGCGTCAAAAAGTCGCCGCGCGGGTCTTGTCGGGCTAGCTGGAAAGGTCACGCCCCAGGTCACGGGCGTGACTCAGGGCGTGTCGGCAGGTGTCGACACTCGACGAATGTCGAGCTGAAAGTGTCGAGTTGAAAATCGTCGAGCGGAAAGAGGTGTCACGCCCTAGGTCACGGGCGTGACTCTAGGCGTGTCGGCTGGTTTCGACGATCGTTGAGCTGAAAACATCGAGCGGGTGGACACGGGCTTGGGTCACGCCCCGTGTCGGGTGACACGGGCGTGACCCCGGGCGTGTCAGGCTTTGGTCTTCAAAAATTGCTGATTCACGGGATTTTGACGTGTCACGCCCTGGTCACGGGCGTGACCAATATGTCACGGGCGTGACATGTCAATTTTTTGGCAGATTTTCAATTTTTCCTGAAAAATAAAATAAACTAAGTTAGTATAATATTTACAAAAATAGGAGCATTTTATTGAATAAAAATAAGTAAAAACGACAAAAATAAATGAAAACAACTAAATTAATGTACAGAAAAATAGGTATGTTTACAACTTATCATCTATCTCATCCAGGAGTCGGGAAGGAGACATCAACTCGCCAGGTCGGCCGAGGCGCACCTCCTCAGCAAGGCGCGCATAGTCGCGCTGCAACGTCTCGTTGACTCCTTGCACCTCGCGCAGACCACCCACCAGCTTCTTGAGGAACTTGACCTCCCTCCTCATCAGCTCGCCTTGATCCACCTCTGGGCCCAGGTAAGAGTCCAGTGAGCTCGGAGACGGGAGGGGAGAGTGACGAGCTGCCCGCGAGGACTCCTCGGCAGCCGATTGACTGGGAAGGGCTGTAAAGGCAGATATCAGAAGAGCAAAAGCGGGTGAAGCACAGAGTTGCGAGGCAGACCTGAAGAGCTCGGCGGCTCAAAGGAGAGGCGAGGAGGGATGAACCTCAGGTCCTTCCCGCGACCCGGGCCGCGAGCCCCCGGCGAGACGGGCTCGAAGCCCGGGACAGGAATGGACCCCAGGCCCCCCCCCGGCAGACGCGTCAGTTTGCCGAGGAGGGGAGCCAGGTGGTGAAGCTAGCCTCTGCGAACTCACAGGCAGAATCCCGAAGAGGAGCGGCGGATCCCGTGGATGGTTGTCCGGGGGCGGGAGTTGTGAAGTGGCGAGCGTGACCTCGCCTCGCGGCGTAGGGACCCGCGGCACGGTCCCCTCGTCATCTGGAAGGCCGCCCTGATCGTCACCAACAACAACGACCTCCCTATCATTCTCCAGAATAGTTCGAGTTGAAGAGCCGGTCTCGCGGACCAAAGTGGCCCTCAGGTCGTGGAAGATGGGCTCAGCCGCTTCGAGAAATGGCCTTGACCTCTTGGAGCCCGGCTCGGCGGGATCAATTTGAGGGACCTTTGCGGGGACCGCCGTCAGCGCGGCAATGCGAGCCTCGGAAGCCCGGCGAGCTCGATCTACGAGCTCTTGAATCTCCTTAGGAAGGGGCATCTTAGCAAGGCAGCAGGGGGAATGGCAAGAGCCAGGTAGCAGAGCAGGTGCATATATATATAGCCGCAGGTGGCCCCCACCATAAGATTCCCTTCAACTCGCCAGCCGGAGCTCGCCGCACACTTCGGGTTGGATGTTTCTTTCCGAGCTTTTTGGCAAGCTCGAAAAGAGCGGGGATTGTGTACAACCCCGTGTCCGGCGAGCAAGGTCAACAAGGGCCAAACTGATCAGGCTGAGAGCAGCTCGGCGAGCTCGGCGAGCTCGGCAGCAGCAGGCGAGCTCGGCAACAGCAGGAGCGGGCTGAGGCTCGCGCCCTCGCAGTGGAGCTCGGCAGCAGCTGGCGAGCAAAGCATGCCGAGGTGGCCAGGGGTCCCAGCTCGCCTGGGGGTCAGAGGTACTTTTTACTGTTTTACCCCTGCTGGTCTGCCCGTAGCCCTTCAAAACAGCGGAGTTTGGCTGTTGGCAGACCCAGCCGAGGGTTTTTTGGTATTTTCAGGTCAGTTATTTTGGTTATTGGCAGTCCGGATTTCAAAAACTATAAATAGGACCCAAGGGGTACCCCTGAAAGCAAGTTTTTTCCCTTGAGCTCCTCTCCCCAAATCCTCTAAGTGCTTTCTGAGGGTACATTAGCTCGGCTTCAGGCTAAGGAGGGGAAGCGCTCTGAGATCTTCCGGGTTTGTTGTGGGACCTCCCTGCCGAGCCCTTGGGTCTGTTTCTCCTTGTCTTGTTGTTTTTTCTTGCAGGAGCGAAGTAGGCACGAGACCACCCCTTTCCCCAAGGGCGAGCTCCACAGGAGACCGGGTTCCGGTTTCAACACTCATATTTCACCAATTTGTCATAAAGCTGGTGTTGACGAAGAGTGGAGAGAGTGAGTTTAAGATGGGTTGCATGCTCCTCACGAGTCTTTGAGTAGACCAAGATATCATCAATGAAAACAATGATGAACTTATCCAGGTAGTCGCGGAAGACACAGTTCATCATATCTATGAAAGCAGAAGGGGCGTTAGTCAACCCAAAAGACATCACCAAAAATTCAAAATGTCCGTACCGAGTCCGAAAGGCTGTCCTGGGGATGTCAGATTCCTTGATCTTCAACTGACGGTAACCCGACCTGAGATCTATTTTGGAGAAGACGGTACTGCCTTTGAGCTGATCAAATAGGTCATCCACGTGTGGGAGGGGGTACTTATTCTTGATGGTTACTTTGTTCAGATCCCGATAGTCGATGCACAGTCTCATGGATCCGTCTTTCTTTTTAACGAAGAGAACGAGAGCTCCCCAAGGAGAAGAGCTGGGACGAATGTACCCACGCTCAAGCAACTCATCCAATTGCGACCTAAGCTCATCCAGTTCTCGCGGTGCCATGCGGTATGGAGCTTTAGATATGGGGCGCGTTCTAGGCTCTACATCGATGGAGAACTCTACTTCACGAACAGGAGGCATTCCAGGCAACTCGGCGGGGAACACGCCAGGGAACTCAGAAGTAATCGGGATAGACCCAAGTTGCGGTATGACATCATCCGAATGTGAAGCATAAACAAAGCAAGCAAAACATCCCTGGCTAAGAAGTCGAGAGGCGCGCACAGCAGAAATTACCTTCAGGTGGCTACGGGTGGTCTGAACATGTACACTGAAGTCCTTCCCATCGATACTGAGATTGACCCTCTTTGCCACACAGCCAGCTTTGCTCGATATGCGACCAGCCAGTTCATACCCAAGATTACGTCGAATTCTGTCATATCCAGGACTATGAGGTCGGCGAAGACTTGCAATTCGCCAAGCAGGATTGGACAATTGCAAATACCCCTGCTAGAAAGGTGCACATGACCGAGCACAGAGATCTCGAAAGGGACTTCGAATGGCGAAGTAGGCCAACTATGGAGATCCACGATATGACGCGCTATAAAAGAGTGAGATGCCCCAGAATCAAATAGGATCTGCATCCACTTGTTCTTGACCCTAAAACTCCCTAGAAATGAACATTACGGGCACATTCAAGATTATTTGACACTAAGGCAGCAAATGAAAAGATGCAGAAAATTAACAAAATAAACTTTACATAAAACATACCAGAGATGACAGAGGTAGATGCGAGCGCCTCGCCCTGAGTGGTGACGTTCAGCACAGCTTTGCCCTTATCTTGGGCACCAGAAATAGCCTGCAAAGGCTGAGCGGGGATCAGACTTTCCTTCACGGGACAATCTTTAATCTGATGTCCAAACTGCCCACATCTGAAGCAGGTATTCATCTTGCGGCTACAATCTCCCACCATGTGACCCGACTTCTTGCATTAAGTACAGACGGAGGAGGCAGAGGAATGCATAACTCGGGGTTGTTGTGCAGGCACAGTCATCTTCTGCTTCTTCAGGAGGGAGCGGAAGACTAGAATGGTATGGCCAACTTTATGGCAGTAGGCGCACACCTCCTGTGACTTGGGACCTTGCTCCTGAGGTGGATCACTCTTACGCTTGTGGTCAGGTGCAGCGGCATTGCCCGTACCATGCTGAACTTTCTTGGCAGTGCGGTCCAGCTCAATAGCCTCAACCTTCAAGGCGGCCCCAACAGTCTCGACATAGGTGGTGGCGCCGTTGGCTACCACATGCTGGCGGAAGTCATGTCGGAGGCTCTTCACGAATCGACTGATCTTCTTAGTCTCATCGGGCACGAACTCTGCTGCAAGGAGAGATAGGCGAGAGAACTCTATCTCATATTCAGTCACGGTCCTACCGGGTTACTGAAGGGACAGGAACCTCTCAGCTTACTTGTCTCGCTCCACGGACGAAAGAAACTTTTCCATGAGCGCATTCTTGAACTGTTCCCAGGTCATGGCGAAAGAATTGGGGAGACTGCGGTGCTGAAGCCACCAGGTGTATGCATCCTCAGTCAGCTGGTAGGACGCCAGATGAACCTTTTGTGCCTCAGGGACACCGACATACTCGAAGTGTTTTTCCATCTGGGAGAGCCACTCTGAAATAACGAAGAAATCACGACTACCATTGAAGGAAGGCGGATTCAGCCTCTTGAACATCAGCGTATCTGCCATCGCTACAGGAGGAGTAACTAGACCTGACATGAGCGGGACCACCAGTGTGTCAGTACGCAAGCCCATTCCTGAACCAGGTGCAAGAGGGGTAGTTCCAAGAGCGGCGGTAGCAGTGACTCCAGCTGTCCCTGCACTGCCAGAATCAGGAGCTGTGTCAGGAGTTTGACGATCTTCCTCTAAGAGAGTGAGACACTCGAGAATCTGCCTCAACAGCTGGGCAGTGGCGTCTCCATGAGCTGCCCCGGCGGGAGGGGTAGCCTTCTTGCACTGAGTTCTCTTAGGGGCCATCTAAACAGGAACACAAAGAAATCGATTAAGAGAGACGGTTACGTTAATCATAGAAGATTACGGAACAACATGTTCTAGCATTTTGATACTGTCGAATACATAAATCATATATTAGTTACAACATTTTCATTGGACAACTCTAGTTAATGCTTATGTTAAAATGACAAGAAATCACATGCAATGTCAAACAATTATTTTAAATTCATGTGTGTACAATCATCATCTGTTGTTCTTGGCTTAACATTTGTGTAATGAGTTATGTTATGCATGCAATGCAGTTATGTCTAAAATGTATTCCTACGAATGTTCATGAATGGATACACATGTCATGTTAAGCGCCCATACCACTTAACATGACATGCATATTATGATTCTAATGTCATCGCACTTGAAAATATTAAACCGCCCATACAATTTAATATTCGCAAGCGGTGTATAGACTAGTGGAAATTCATATGCACAAAAATGTTAAGTTTGCCCATAACCCCTTAACATTCGTGTGCATACTACTCATGATTATGAGTGAGTGTGTGCAATGTTTCAGTCGCGAACAACAAATAATGACAGGGTGAGTGAGATATGATGCATGTTCCTGTATGTACATAATAGCATTTAAAATATTTGATAATTTCAAAATACTTCATTTTCTTTTTAGAGCTAACCTAGATCTGATACCAACTGTCACGACCCGTCTCGACGAAAGTCAGAGTGCGCTTCGGGCGGGCCGTGATGCCACAGGCATGGGCAAAAAGAAACCATGCCTGCTAAGGCGGATACAGAGAAAATCAATGCACATGTATTTTCTTGAAAAAAAACTTTAATGCTACACAAAGTGGTGAATTAGAAGTACATGTAATGTCATAAAATAAAACGATTTAGTACATCAGAAACATCCTAGGAGCTGTCCATGATTCAAAAGAAAATGTTTTACCATAACTAGTACATGATAAACGAATAGACAGTAAATGATTTAAATACATAGAACCTGATACAAGCAACTACAAAGGAAAAACCTCCAAGCAAAACTGCAGCTGAACGAGAGGTAGCTCAGGGGGCAGGCGGCGCAGTCACGAAACCTAAGACAAATTTAAGACAGAAGAAAAATTCCTTAGAACTTAAGATTTAAACAGGAGCAAGTTAATTAATTAAAATGTGAGCAAAAACAAACAGACATATTCGAGTACTGATCTATCTTGTACGAAGCTACCAAACATATCAAAAATCAGGACAAACAGACATTTCTGAAAGATTAGCCTACTCCGGAGTATAGCCTAATGTAAAAAAAAATGTTGTAAGTCGTGATCGATGAAGTGTAGGTGCTATAGCGGGCGCATATGACTCACATTCAGATCTAGGTGCAAGTCTTATTAGAAAAGTAATCCTGCTTGCTGTTACCATGTCAGCAGACAGATGCCCTGTTAGACGCTACAATTCAAAGATTTGCTTACAACTACGGATTTGTCTTTATGTTTTATGCTTAGGTGGTTACTTATCATATTTTGTTATGTCAACATCATGAGAGTTCAGAATTTTGTAGAAAAAGCATTGTAAAAGGACAGGTATCCAAATTAAATCTAAAGTTTTGCAAGTGAGAGGGGGTTCTCTACTTGCCTTAATCTGACGTCGAAAGCGCTAGCGACAGTTAAATGGCGCAAGCGAGCTTAACGGCTCTAGCTAAACCTGCTCCAAGATCAAAAATGTACTTCAAAGCAATAATAAGGTTCCTACACTTGCACACGCATTTGGTGACAGCGCTACACAATATGAAAGGAGTTAGGAATTTACCTCCCTCGAGAGTGAGGGGAAAAGAGGCTACCGCGAGGGATCGGGGATTTTGGCAGCGTTTGGATGCGAAAAGCCCTAATTCGGAGAGGTCTTGGAGCGATTCCACCACCTAAATCCGAGGAGATGCACCAAAAAACACAAATAAATCTGGATTAGTCGAATAAACGACGAACACACGTTGAATTGATGTGATTCCATTGATTGGGGAGCAAAAATTAGTGTAAAAAAATTAGAGCAAACTGAAAATGGGAGTGAGGCGGAGTTCCTTACCCAAGGAGACCAGATTGGGCTCAGTAATCCACGAAAAGGGGGTTTCGAGCGAAACCCTAGGAGTCCCTCACGAAATCCACCGGCCGAAACGAGTAGGAGCTAGGGTTACCGGCATAGAAATGTTGTCTTTGCCCTCACTGGCCGGAGGAGGAGAAGAAGAGGGGGAAAAAGGGGTGATTGTCCTCCTTGGAAGAAGCCGTCCACGAGAATGGTTGCTGCGGGAGTTACCGGCCAAGGGAAGCATCGGAGACGGCGGGGAAGCAAGAGGAAGGGGCGCCGGGCCTGGAGAAGGGACTTGCCGGCCACTAGAGGCGGAGGAGAAGGCCGCCGGGTGCTCGGGAGACGGAGGCGGGGCCGACGGAGCGGGATCGGGGGAAATCGTGCGGGATGCGGGTTGCGGGAATCCGTCGGCTTGGGTTCGCTTTTAAAAGGGGGGGGGGTAGGTTTAGGTTTATAATTTTATTATTATTATTATTATGGGGGGTAGGTATTAAGTTTATAATTTTATTATTATTATTATTATGGGGGGTAGGTAAGTGAGGTTGTTACAGAGCCTATAGTGCAGGATAAGTTGATGGGAAGCTTTACCTGTTTTGGTGCAAGCCTATTTTCTAGCTAGGTTTTTCTGGTCCAGAAGAAAGACAATAGTTGGTGCCATACTACCCTGTCAAGATACTTGATCGTCGCTACAACCTTCAGGGGAACTCTGGTACACTGGAGGTCCTTGTTTGGTTTTACCATTCAGAGTCTGAAGCCATGTGACTTCCCCGGGATGACTTCTGCCGCACGTCCTCCAACAACTTCCTTGAGGACAAGACATTTTCTAGACGGTGGCATTATTACGGTTGCACATGCCAACGAGATGTCGTGGCAATTCTACACATGAAGTCAGACGATGACGGACCCGTTTGGAGGAGGAGAGACCAAAGACGCGCTTATGGCGTGATTATCTCATTTGTATTCTGTAATGTTGTATGCTTTACTATTGGCACCCATACTTTTATTATTCGCACCTCACACTGATAAGAGGTTGTGTTGTACTCTTTTTTTATAATCTTTGTGAAAGATAAATCTAAGGATAGTTAATCACCTACGGGGGGGGGGGGGGGGGTGAATAGGTGTATTTAAAATTCTTTGTCATTTGTACTTAATATTTCAACAAATACTTGAAAATAGATATTTATAAGAACCCAGCACAAGCAATACACAATACACAGAGATTTTTTAGTGATTCCCCTATGTGGGGTACATCCGCTTTCCCCCTTCTTCCTCATTAGTAATGTGTTAGATATGATTATATCTCATCCTCTTCAAACTCAGATCAATGATCTTACATGCTCAGTTTCTGTTAAGAAACCAACAACTAGTCCAATAGGTCCTATCTCAGAGATCCACCTAATCTCCTACCTCAAGTCCCTCAAGAACCCTACCTCAGCCTTATAACACAAGCTTACTCCTCAATGATCCCACACAAATCACCTACCTCAGGTCCCTCGAGAACCGTACATCAACCTTTATAAATCAGACTTACAACTCAAAGAATATATCTTCTACGCACTCAGATCTCAAAGAGATCTTATAGAATTATGAGGAAAATGAAAAAGAATGTAATCTCAGAAAATAACAACTCTGAGATTAACATATCTGAGAATTCTAATTCTTTAATTCAACAACACATGATAGATTCTTGATGAGCATACTGACTGAAATGATTCTTCTTTGGATCTGCAATGTTCTTGATGATGATCGGCTTGATTTCCTTAAAGAACTTGTAGAACAGATCTACCTTAATCCGCTGATCAATTTGTTGAAGGATCAGAAGACTTTCTTGAAGACTTGCATCTTCCTTCTTCTTGGAGTTGTCGCCCTCCTCTGAATTAGAAGAAATCAGAATGAGAGAATTGATTGATTTGTCTGATTGATAGATTCTGTGTAGACGACCCCTCTATTTGTAGCCTTCACGGGTTGTTGGTTTCTGATTGATGACGTCATCATTATGTCATCATATTCTAAGTCTTCCTTTAAACAGTTTCTGACGAGATATAAAGTTAATGTAGTTGACATGACACTTCTGACTTGAATTGACACTGCTGTGTTGACTCTGTACAACTTCATAATTATAAGTGTCGAGAAGTCCCAAGTGTCTCGACACAATAATACTTAGTTTAAACTACAAGGTGTTGAGACATCTTAGCAGTCTCGACACAACTGTCTGCTGGTGTCGACATCTTCTTTAAATCTTCACTGTGTCGAGACAGTTGACTTGTCTCAACACTACTGTCTCCTGGGTGTCGACATTTTTAATTCTGTACTTCAGTTATTCATTGTGTAGAGACAGTTGTATTGTCTCGACACTACTATCCTGAGCTTTAAGGTGTCGAGATATCTGACTTGTCTCGACACTGCTGACTTAATCTTCAAGGCGTTGAGATAACTGAATTGTCTCGACACAACTGACTTGATCCTTCAAGGTGTCGAGATAACTGACTTGTCTCGACACTGCTGTATTGAATCTTTAAGGTGTCGAGATAACTTAATTGTCTCGACACAGCTGACTTGATCTGTAGACACTTCTTCTACAAAGGTGTTGACATAGTTGTGAAGTGTGTCGACACTTTTGTACTTAGTCATTTCTTTCTTTGACTGTCCTGACTTCACTCAACAATATTAGTTGTATGGAGTTGAGTGAACTATCCTCACTCAATGCCTGTGGACTTAGTCAATTTTCTTCAACAACTGCCTTTCTAGTCAGCTTCTTTGAGTCCACCTATTAATGTCACTTGGACTACCTGTCCAATCAATATGACATAGGCTAACCTGCATGCATGAACTGAAACATACATCAAATACATACTTGTGTATATTATTGAGTTGAAAGAGCTTCTTCAAATCAAGTATATTTTTATGAATGTACCCAACAATTTCCCCCTATTTGGAGAAGTCATAAACTCAATTCAATGATATGCACTACAATACTAAAATAAGATAATTATGATGTAAATGTTAATTATTGTAACAGAAATACAAATCAAATGAAAACAACAAGACAAAATAGTAATGAGCCAATAAACTTTTCATTTCATTTTTGTTAGTGTTTAAATAGTAATATTACAAAATTACATAGTTTCTAGAAAAGAGAATAATCTAAGATTGTTCTGGCTTTTTGATGACAATGTCTTTTCTTGATTGTATCTTGGCTTTGACTTCAAGCACCTTATCATCAACAACCTTTTTCTTTCCCTTGGCATCTTTGACCTTTAAGATCTCTTCTTTCTTAAGCTTTTGCCTTTCAAAATAATAATAGGGCTTAGGGAAATACTTGTTGGGTTCAATAGAATAAGCGGGGATCTTCCCTTCCTTCAGATCTTTTCCTAATTTATGAATAATCTCCTGCTACTTTGTATGCTTGATCCATTCTTATTCTGAGTACCATTTAACTTCTTTTAGCCATATTGTTGTTAACTTCTTTCCATGCAGTGAGTATAATAGATCTAGAAGTTGGACTCCACTGCTCAAAATCTGTCTTTGCTTCAGCCTACTCCATGAATCTCTTTTTAGATAATTAAGCTTCTTTTTCCTTGAGCAAGGCAGCCAACTCCACCTCTTCACATACTACATTCTGAACCTTTGGTGGTGGGCTATACATAGTCTGTACTGTATTGTGAATAGCCTCAAACTGAGCCGGTTGGCAGCCAGAATCAGTTGTTTGATCTTCATCATACTTTATAGGAGGTAAGCCTGGAGTCTCTCTGATGCTATTGGAGGTCCAAATAGCCTGCTTAGAGCTTGACTTTATCATTGCTCTCTACCCCTTTATGACTTCTCTCTCAATATGATCTCTTAAGTCATTTTTATGAAATCTGATTTGGCCTTCTAGATGATTAATACCCGAGGACAAATGTTTTTTCACTTTGAGCAAGTGGTTATCTAGTTTTTTGCAAGAAGACTTGACTTCCTTAACCAAAGAGTCTGCATGTATAGATAGCTGAGATTCAACATCTTTGGAGGTAGAGGCTATCTTTGTTTTCAGAGTTGTAGTTTGCTCAGCTAGCTTTACTAGTGAAGTATCATGCATTACAATCATATTTTCATTCATTCTTGTCTGTTTTTAAGGACATATCCTTATTTAACAACTATTTCATCTAGAGTTTCCTTTGAGTCCTTCTGCTGTTGAGTAAGATAGACTACACCATTTGCTCCTTTTTGAAAGAAGTCAGTCACATCCTTCTTCAACAAGTTGACCTCAAATCTAATGGATTTGATTTCCTGTGCTAGCTAGAACTGTACCTGCTTAGTACTTTCATCTACATAATTTTCCAGTTGTCTTATTTATTGATCTAGCATTATTGCATTTGAATCAATAAGGAGTTGAAATCCAGAGGAGGAGGAGCTGATGTTGTTCCATATTGAATGGTCTTTTTATAGCTCCTGCTCCTTTTCTTAAGTTCCTCAATTTTCCTTTTCTTTAGCTGAGAGGCTTCCGCCTCATCAGAATCTGAAGAATTGACAACTTAACCAGAAGTAGGCTCTTTAGTTGCTTTAGTGTTTGGGGCAGATCTGTTATCTCCCCCTTAACCCTTATACCTACTTCACCAAGGTCGAGTTCCTCCATGGTTTCATTCTCTATTTGTGCTGAAGCATCAGAATAATGATCATCTGGGAGTGTATCCTGTAACTCCCCCAGGATATCAACTTCTTTATTCATTGGAAGTTCTTCCTTAGTTTCCTTAGAGACTGCATTCTCATTCTCTTTATCAGACATTTTAACATCTTGTGCTGGAACATTTTCTATGTCTGGAAGATCATTGGGGTTCTCCCCCTTAATGTGATCCATTTTGGTATTGTCTCCCCCTGCACCTGATCTCCAGTACCAGGAGAAGTCCTTGGAGAATTTTTTGGTGCAGCATAATCATGTTTGTTTGTGTTGGAGCTTCCTTGTTCTTCAGAATCACTGGAAGATTCTTCTTCCACAATCACTACTTTCTTCTTCTTCTCTTTCTTCTTATCTAGTACTGGTGTTTCTTTTGTTAATACTCTATCTCATCATGCTAGAATTCTCAGGTCCATTCGTCTCATGTAATTGATCTTAGATCCAATCTTGAGATTGAGATTATCACGAAGTGCTTGGAATAAATAAATGCTTATAATTCTTCCCATATTGGACTTCTTGATGCTCTCTGCTATTTCATCAAAGACAAATTTGCTCCAGTTGGTCTTCACTTTGAATATTATCCTTGTCCTTAGCTCAAACATTTAAATAGAGATTCTGTCAGGTGCTCCTGTTTTGCATAGCAGCACTTTTCCAATAATCTTTGACAGAAATTTACCTTGTGTATTCATTCCCTTCCTGACTAGGGTGCTTCTAATCTTTGTGGTTCGGGCCAATCCACACCATTCCAAAGCTTCGGCAGTCTTGGTGGAATCTAGGTCATCTTCTTGATCAATCCTTGACAAGTGTAATATCTTGGCCAGTTTTTTGGTTATGATTTTGACCTTTATTCCATTCACTTTGGACTTAATCTTCTTTGTGTTTGAGTCAAATTGTGCATTGGAAAAGAATTCAAGAACTTCTCATTTCCAGATATTTTAAGGTTCTAAAAGCAGATATTCCAATCTTGCTTCAGTGATTAGGGATATTACATTCTTAATTTTTTCATATGTCGAGTTGAATCTGTTTCAGACAAGTTCATAACCTTCGAAGATATTATCGTCACTTTTGGGCGCCACGAGAGTGAAGAAATCGAACAAGGTGTGTCAACGAAATGGAATTCTAGGTCTCGACACTCAGAAATCAATCTCTCAAGATCTCAAGAAAACGTAGTCACCTTCTATTCTCATACCCTATTTATAATCTAGGCTCTCCTGAAGTCGAAAAGAAGCGCTCCATTTTGACTATTCCAATTTTTAGGAAAAGAAAACCTAGTTGTACAACCTCGGGCTCGCGAGAGGCCCTCAAGACGCGAATAGGAAGAAGCGGGTGACAGGTGCAGATAGGCGAGTGGGACCACGTGGTCCACTCGCAGGCAGCGAGATGGGAGGTCTCTGCAGTAGGCGAGACGCCCCCTCTGGGGCGCGAGTAGGCCTTTATAGGCGAGAGGGTCCCCTAGCAAAGGATACCCGCGAGACGAGCGGGAAGGCCTGTCTCGCAACCAGGTGCTCTCCCACTCGCAGTACAGAAAAAAGGCCATTTTGGCAGATCTATATCCAAGGGGGTTTTACTCTTCTACCCTGGGTAATTTTACCCTTTTGCCCTTGATGGTCTGCATATAACTCTTCAGAATAGCGGAGTCTGGCTGTTGGCAGACCCAACCAAGGGTACTCTGGTAATTTCAGGTCAGCTCGGTATGGATATTGGCAGTTCAAATTCAGAAAACTATAAATAAGCCCATAGGGGTTCTTCAGAGGCAGACAGACTTTTGCCCGGGACTTGAGAGGATTTTTCTGTTCTTTCTGAGGAGCTCCAAGCCCAGCTTTTGGCTTTGGAGGGGAAGCTCTCAGAGATCTTTCGGGTAAGAGGTGGGACCTCCCTGCTGAGGCTTTAGGTCGGTTTCTAGTCCTTCATGACCAGTCGGAGGTCAGATCTTGGGACGAGTAGGTGTTGGCTACACCCCTATTTTTCGAACTTTTGTCGAAGTCAAATTTTGGCTTCAACACTAGTGTTGATACTGGTGTCTGTAGGGTACATTGCTTAAATGTACCTGATTTGAAGAAGCCTCACCCAACTCAATGATATACATCAAAATGTATTTGATGTGTTTTTGAGTTTACTTGTGCAGGTTAAGTATTTGCAGGACTGAAGCAAAAAGTTTCTAAGTCCATGTGTCGACACCCAGAGGGAAAATGTCGACACTTAAGAAAGCTTGTGTCGACACCCAGACAAGCAGTGTCGACACTTGGAGTCATTGTGTCGACACTTGGGATGCAGAGTCGACACCAGACAGAAAGTGTCAACAGAAGGAGCTGTATCGACACTCAGTGAAGAAAAGTGCAGTAAAGCAGAGTCGACACTTAACAGATGTGTCGACACCCAGTGAAGCTGAGTCTACACCAGAACAAAGTGTCGACACTTGGAGCTGTGTCGACACTCAGCAAAAGTCAGCAGAGACTAAGTATATGTGTCGACACCCAGAACAATGTGTCGACACTCAACAGAAGAGTCAGCACTTGAAGTATGTGTCGACACCCAGAACAATGTGTCTACAACACAACAGAAGACTCAACACTTGAAGAAAGTGTCGACACATGGAGCTGTGTCGACACTTAGCAAAGAATAGCAAGATCAACAAATTATTCTAAGTACAAGTGTCGACACTAAGGGAATGTATCGACACTCAGCTGAAGTCTCAACAAGAAGAAGTATGTGTCGACACAAGGAGCTGTGTCGACACTCAGCAAGTATCAACATTGAAGACTATGTGTCGACACCAAGAAGCAGTGTCGACACTTAACAGATTCAACACATGAAGATGTGTCGACACAAAGGAGATGTGTCGACACTTAGAAGAATTCAGCAAAATGCTGAAGATCAAGTACTTGTGTCGACACTTAATTTCAGTGTCGACACCCTAAGAAGAAACTGTGTCGAGACAGAGTATCTAGAACACAAGGAGTTGTGTCGACACCTTGTAGACTTGTGTCGACACCTAGACAACTTGTGTCGACACTTGGTCTATAAGTGTCGACACTTAAAGACAGAAAGTCTCAACACTTTCAGACAGTTAGAGAACTTTCAAGAACTGACTGGATGACTTGACAGCTGCTGTTCCAGCCGGTCTACATCACTTGTCAGAGATGTCAGAATTCAGTTATGAACCGGATCAGCCGGTTACCATGAATAGGTCTATAAATTAGGCTCATACAGTCTACAGAAAGTGGTTGTTGAACAAGTTGTTCATATTATTGATCAAGTATCTAACAAGAAGAAGATCTAGCTGTCCAAGTGAAGATCTAAGAAGTTGGAGAGAGAGAGGGCTCCATCCAAGAATTCAGCCGTTGTAACTAGGCTGAGAAGAAGGGTTCAGATTTATTCTGGATCTTAAGAAGCAGAGATCAAGGATCAACTGCAGGAGGATTCAATCTTATTCAGTTCTACTTTCAAGAAGCTTTGAAGAAAGCTAAGTCAGATTGATTCCAGCTAAGTTCTTCCAAGAACTCATCAAGAAACTCACAACTCCCCTCTCTTATTTCTGGGTTGCTGAGTTATCTATTGTAATATTCATTTTTATCTTGTAGGATCCTTTGGATCTGTGTTTTTGTAAGCCTGTATCTATAAAGGCTGAGTGTAGGGCTTGGGAGCCTGAGTGTAGGAGATTGAAATCTCTGAGTGTAGGCCTTGGTGGATGAGTGTAGGCTTTTGTGGCTGAGTGTAGGCTTTGTGGAGAAGCTGAGTTGTAAGGCCTTGGGCCTGAGGTGTAGAAACCAATTTGGGTTCTGAGATAGTGGAGAAGTTTGGCCGAATCTAGTACACTGCTAGATAGGCGAAGGGGGAAAGTGGATGTACCCAAAGCTTGGGGAACCACTATAAAACTCTGTGTCTGCTGTGATTGTGATTTGCTGTGTGATTGCTATGCAATAGTAGTTTACATTCTGTGTTATAAACTGATTGCTGCCATAAAAAATTAAAAAGTATTTAATCACCTATTCACCCCCCCCTCTAGGTGTTTGGGTACTAAATCTTTCAAGTGGTATCAGAGGGAGGTTCCTCAAAAAGGACTAATAGTGTGAGGAGATCCTGATTGGCAGATTCAGTCTAAGTCAAATTTCAGATTCAAGACAATCAAGAAACATGGGTTCCTCTGAGAATCACAAGGAATTGGGATCCATGAAATTACCTATATGTAGGAAAGAGATATTTGGGATCTGGAAGGAAAGGGTAAGGCTGTTTATGGAAGCCTCATACCCTAGAATTTACATCACAGTAAAGGAGGGGTCATATGTGCCCATGAAGATATCAGTTCTAGATGCAAATCAGAGAACCCCAAAGGATTTCTCTGAAATGTCAAAGGATGAGATTGTCCTAGCCACCATGAACAAAAGGGCTCAAAACATTATAGTAAGTGCCATAGATGATGCAACTTTCAGAATCTAATACACTGTAAGACAGCCAAAGAGATGTGGGATACTCTTATTGTGTATATGGATGGTTCTGAAGAGGTAAGGCAAGATAAAAAATCCTTGCTAAATCAAGAGTATGAAAGTTTTAGACAAGGAAAGGGTGATAGCATAACTGAGTGCTATAAGAAGTTCTACAGGATAGTGAATGAACTCATGTCTTATGGAAGAGATTTCAGTAATTATGAACTAAATGACAAGTTCCTAAGGTCCCTAACTAAAGATTGGGACACCAAGATCTGTGCCATTAGAGAAATGGCTAAGTTGGGAGAAATTCCTCCACCTACACTGTTTGGTAAATTGCTCTCTTATGAAATGCAATTGACAGTAAGGAAAGAGGAGGAAAAATCAACAAGAAATGAACATAAGGAAAGAACAGTAGCTTTCAAGACAGAAGTCCCCAGAAAATACAGAGGTAAGTCACCAACTCCACCTCCAAAGGTTGCTGAATCAGAGACAGATGAGTCAGTCAGCACAAAATCTGAAAGCAGTGAAAGTGATGAGGACTTTGCTGCCTTCACTAGACACTTTCAGAAGTTCTTGAAGAATAAACAGTGGAGGTCAAGACCTTCTACTTCAAAGGGAAAAGAAGACTTTTATCAGGATAAAAAGGCTTCAAAGAAGGACAGGAAGAGGACTAAATCTAGCAAGGCAACTGTTTCAAAAATAGTGTGCTATTGCTGCAATAGATAAGGCCATGTTGTTGCAGATTGTCCAAAAAAGAGAAAGGAGTCTAGTGACAGGAAGAAGACTCATTTCAACGGCAAGAAAGAGAAGTCTTTTGTTGCCAAAAAGGAGAAGACTCTGTCAGATATTTCATCTTCAGAAACTGAGTCAGATGCTGAGGCATACATAGGGCTGTTTGCTGAAGAAGAAGAAGAAGAAGAATTCATGCAGATTATGTATTCTATATATGAGCAAGAAGACTGTCAGTGCCAAGAGCTGATGGCATTGACTGGAAATGACAAAATCCTGGAGCAGCCAGGACCCAGTAAGGTACAAAGTTCAACTTTAAGTTCAGTTTCTTGTGCCAGTACAGAATCAGATTCATCATCATCTAGTGATGAGAGTGTATTTGAGTCTGAGGATGATATTCATCAGCTGATAGATGAATATAAGGTACTGTTGCAAGCTTATAAGAAGAGCAAGTCCCTAGCCAAAAGTCAGGCAAAGAAAATTGCTGATCTCAAAGCTGCTGCAACAGATTCTGAGAAGCTATTTGATCAAAAGCTTAATGAGATAGCCAAGCTGAAGCACATAACAGTGATTCAGATGGGTACTATATCATTTAAAAATGATCAAATCAAGAGTCTGGAGATTAATCTTCAGAAGGAGAAGGACTTAGTTGCTAGGTTTTCTAAACCTAAGTCAGTGTTACCCATAATTGATGAATTTGTTCATCATAAGGGTAAAGATGGACTGGGCTTTACTAGACCTGCAAGGACTGAGCAGTCCAAGTCCAAGGGCAAAGCCCCAGCATTCAACAAGTCAGCTGTAGATAAGACAGCAAAGGCAGTACCTAAGCAAAGGTACAATAAGTTTGAATGTTGGTGCTGTGGCAAGGTTGGCCATTTTGCAATGGACTGTTGGCACAATGCTAGTGCCAAAGTGGGTAGAAAACTACCTATTGGAAAGCCTGCAGGTAGCTTTGTCAGGTTGCAAACTAACAAGTACCAAGGACCCAAGAATTCTTTGGGTTCTAAGGTTCAGTAATCTGTTTTGCAGGTGAGTCCAAGTGGTCATACCCCAACATGGTACTTGGACAGTGGATGTTCCAGACATATGACTGGAACTAGAGGATTACTAATGGACTACATTCCAATAAAAGATGGTCCAAAAGTTACCTTTGGTGGTTCTGAAAAAGGAATCATCAAAGGATTTGGTAACATTTCTAGTAACTTGGTTACCATTACTCAAGTGGCTTATGTTAAAGGGTTGAAACACAACCTAATAAGTATAAGTCAATTAAGTGATGTAGGGTATGATATCTCATTTGTTAAAAATGGTTGTCATATCAAGAGGTCAACTGATCAAGAGATCATTTTGACTGGTTATAGGAAAAAGAATGTCTATTGCATAGACATTATGGTTGAGAACAATGGTTCTCCAGTGTGTCTTGTAGCTGATGAGACAGTCTCTCATTGTGTCAAATGGCACAAGAGGCTAGCCCATCTAAACTACAAGATAATTAGCAAACTCTTTAGCAAAGAGTTAGTGAGGAATGGTCCTCAAGTTAAGTGTGTTAAAGATGGTATTTGCTCAGCTTGTCAAAAGGGCAAGCAGACTAGATCCACCTTTAGAAGCATAGAAAACAAAGATGTTGTGAGGTGTTTATACCTCTTGCATATGGATCTCTTTGGTCCAATGCCAGTTCACAGCTTAGGTAGGAAGGTCTATACCTTTGTAGTTGTAGATGACTACTCAAGGTTTTCCTGAGTGTTCTTCTTAAGACAGAAATCTGAAACACCTAGTGTCTTCCATAGCTTTGTCAAGCAAATTCAGAATGAACTAAACAGTACAATGGTCAAGATTAGAAGTGACCATGGTACTGAATTTCAGTCTGATAGCATGACAAAACTATGTGAAGAATTTGGGATATTTCAAGAATTCTCTTCACCTAGAACACCTCAGCAAAATGGCATTGCTGAGAGGAAGAATATGACGTTGATAGAGGCTGGTAGTACCCTATTAAGTGATACATCACTACCAGAATATTTCTAGGCTGAAGTAGTTAACACTGCATGCCATGTTATAAATAGGGCTACCATCACTAAAGGCCTCAACAAGAACCCCTATGAAGTTGTGAAAGGCAGGAAACCAAACCTATCCTACTTCAGGATCTTTGGTTGCAAATGCTTCATACTTAACAATGGAAAGTCTTACCTGACCAAGTTTGCTGCCAAGTCCCAAGAGGGAATTTTTGTTGGGTACAGCAATAACAGTAAGGCTTATAGAGTCTACAACTTGTCTACACAAGTTGTAGAAGAATCTGTACATGTAGTTTTTGATGAGACTAAACTTATTAACAATGAGTTGTCTAGTAGTGTATGCAGCCCCACAGGTTTAACACAAAAGATGGACAAGCTTACTATAGAATAAATACCTACTGCAAGACAGCAAGTAGAAGACAGTGGTTGTTGTCCAGGGGGAGAACTACATGTACCAATTGCTGAAGAAGTTCAAGGAGTACAGCATTATGGAGATGCTGAAGAGGTTCAACTAGAAGTCAGGATGCCTCCAGCCAATAGGCATCTTAGAGATCATCCAGTAGAGCAGATTATTGGAGATCCAAGACAAGGAGTACAAACAAGGAGGAGAAATCTGAATGCAGCAATCCACTCCAGTTTTCTATCTCAAGTTGAACCAAAGAAGTTTGAATAAGCCATTCAAGATCCACAATGGACTGAAGCAATGCAAGAAGAGCTGAATCAGTTCAAGAGGTGCAAGGTCCGGGAACTTGTTCCTAAACCTAAAGACCACAATATAATAGGAACTAAGTGGATCTACAGGAATAAGATGGATGAACAAGGGGTCATCATTAAGAATAAAGCAAGATTGGTTGCTAAAGGATATAGGCAAGAAGAAGGTATTGACTTTGATCAAACCTTTGCTCCAGTAGCCAGACTGGAAGCCATAAGGATGTTTCTTGCCTATGCAACCTATCAAGGATTCAAGGTTTACCAAATGGATATCAAGTCAGCATTTCTGAATGGTAATCTTAAGGAAGAAGTCTATGTGGAACAGCCATCAGGTTTTGTTGATTCAACTCTACCTCATCATGTCTATAGACTTAGGAAAGCTTTATATGAGTTAAAGCAAGCCCCTAGGGCTTGGTATGAAACCCTATCTAGTTTCCTCATTGAGAACAAGTTCTCAAGGGGGAAAATAGATAAGACTCTATTCCTTAGGGAATCTAGAGGCAAAGTTATACTAGTCCAAATATATGTAGATGACATTATATTTGGGTCTACTGAAAGCAGCCTTTGCAAAAAGTTTGCAAAACTTATACAAGGTCAATTTGAGATGAGTAGTATGGGAGAGCTGAAGTTTTTCCTGGGTCTCCAAGTTAAACAGACGGAGAGTGGTTTATCCATATGTCAGTCCAAGTTCACCCTAGAACTCATAAGGAAGTATGGTATGGATTCATCCAGCACCATGAAGACTCCTATGGGGTCAAGTATGTCTCTTAGCAAGGATGATGCAAGGAAACCTGTAGATGAAACCTTGTATAGATGGATAGTTGGCTCCCTATTATACTTGACTGCTAGTAGACAAGATATCATGTATGCTACATGTGTCTGTGCAAGGTATCAAGCCTGCCCTAAAGAGTCTCATTTGACAGCAGTCAAAAGGATTTTGAGATATCTTAAGGGCACTCCCTATCTAGGCCTCTGGTACCCTAGGAATAGGGATTTTGAACTAACAGGTTATTCAGATGCAGACTTTGCAGGATGCAAAGAAGATAGAAAAAGCACTACTAGAACCTGTCAATTCCTAGGTGGGAGACTAATTTCATGGAGTAGCAAAAAGCAAACCAGTGTGGCTATCTCCACTGTAGAGTCAGAGTATGTGGCTGCAGGAAGTTGTTGTGCTCAACTTCTGTGGATACAACATCAGCTAGAGGACTATGGATTTCAGGTAAGTAGAACTCCACTCTTCTGTGATTCTACTAGTGCTATTTCAATAGCTAATAATCTTGTATCTCATAGTAGAACAAAACGTATTGAAATTAAATATCATTTTCTTAGGGAGCATGTAGAAAGAGAAGATATTTTACTTGAATATGTTAAAACTGATAATCAATTAGCTGATATGTATACTAAGCCCCTAGAAGAAGCTAAGTTCAATAGATTTAAAATTGAACTAGGAATGATAAACTTAGAGTAAGTGTTGGGTATACTATCCACAACGTACCTGATTTGAAGAAGCCCCTGGACAAGCTAAGGTAAATAGACAATGTATTTGACAAAATATTTCAAGTTGTGCTTGCAGTTATTCCACGCTAAGTGCACACCAATGTCAGGGTGCAGTAGGTCAATATACACGGGTCTGCACGACGTAATTCCTCGTTGAGCAGATCAGTGTGTTGGCCTACGTGTACTCTCTCTATTGGAGTGCACTTAATTTCAAGTACAGGGCTGTGTTAAGGAAAGAGCAGACAAGGAGCAAGGATGGGTCAAGGAGCAGCTATTGGATGGAAAGATGAAAAATCATCCAAGTAAGAATCGACGAGAATCACCAAGTGATTCTCGCAGATTCGGCAAGAATCACTAGTGATTCTCGCCGAATCGTCGAGAATCACTGGCTGATTCTCGCCGGCTAGAACAGCGTGCTTTCAAGGCAAATTCGACGAGAATCCCTTTGTGATTCTCGACGAATCGTCGAGAATCACTTTGCGATTCTCGCCGAATCGTCGAGAATCACCCTTGATTCTCGACGATTTGACGAGAATCACATGTGATTCTCGCCGATTTTGACTTGGCAATTTTTCTGGAACCCCCTGAACCGGATTCTGCCGCGGGTACCATTTTGAACCAGATTTCAGGTTTTCTCTTGTGGGACCCACAACGGTCTTTAAGGTACTTACTTGTGTATATATGCGGGTATTTTTCAACAGTAAAAACACAGAAAAGAAGCCGAGCAAAAATACCTTGCCCTAAAATAGCGATCTCCACTCCTCCGCCGCCGTCGCGCTCGAGCTAGTTGGTCGCCGCCTGTGATCGAGATTTCTTCGTGATCTTCTGGCGACAGAAGCATAGCCAAGCTTATAGTCTCACGTGTCTATCCAGAGATCCCTTGTCTCTCGATTTGTTGATCGGGAAAAACTTCCCCGTCCGAATCGATCGAGACGACCGATCCTCGTGTGACCGTTGGTAGACCTAGCTTGCTTCGCTACAAAGTTTGGATCTCCAAAGAAGAGCAGCCTCACATCGTTGTTGTCGCCGATCCCGTGAACCTAGCCGCCGCTCATCTCACCGCCACCGGGTTCGGGGAGATCCTCTCCAAGAGAGATCTAGGGTAGTGGACTCTTTGTGGACTTCAAGAACACATCGTCAACAAAGAGGGACACCTTAGTCTCCATACGTAGTTTGTATCTCTTATACATTCTAGTTTTTCTCTTGTTGTAAAGGAACGTTTGTTCCGTGTTGTAAGGGTTGGGTGCAACCCGTTTTGTGAGAGTGTTGACTCCTACGTGTGGAAGGGTTCCTTCCGATAGTGCAGGGATTGGATTTCAATCCTGTTGGAGAAGAGACCGAGTCGTCCCTTGGTGGGAGATAGGTCGAAGGGGGAATGTGGATGTACCCAAGTCGGGGAACCACTATAAATTGCTTGTGTATTCTGTGTGCTGTGCTGTTTATTTTTATTGTGCAGGTACATTCTTAAATTCCGCAAATACGCTGCACGTCACCTATCCCCCCCCCCCCATAGGTGAAACTAGTTGACACTAGGTGGACTTTCAAGTGGTATCAGAGCGAGGTTACTCATCAAAAAGGTTAACACCTTGAGTTGAATCCTGCCGCCAGTGTCAAGAAGAAGACAAACATCTACTATGGACGGGCTCAAGTTCAGTGGCAAGATCCCCGTGTGCACCAGGCTCAACTTTCCTATCTGGAAGGAAAGGATCAGATTCTACATGGAGGCAGTTGATCCCAGACTCTACATGATCGTGGAGGAGGGACCCTATGTCCCCACTAAGGTCTCCACCATTGATCCTTCCAAGAAAGTGCCGAAGAAACTTTCTGAAATGGACAAGGACGAGATGGTGCTAGTGGGACTTGATAAGAAGGCGCAAAACATTCTGGTCAGCGCAGTTGATGACTCAATGATGCAGAACTTTTGCCACTGCAGGACAGCACAGGAGATCTGGCACGGCCTGATCACCCTGATGGAGGGGACTGATGAAGTGAGGGATGATCGGAGATCCCTCCTGAACCAGAAATATGAGGCCTTCAGACAATGGCCTAAGGAAGAGATCGGAGTCACCTACGAGAACTTCCTCAAGATTGTCAACGCCCTCAAAGGATATGGAAGAGTGTTCACTAATGGTGAACTCAATGATAAATTCCTTAGGTCCCTTACTAAGGAATGGGACACAAAGATCTGCGCCATCCGAGAGTTTGGCAGACTAGCTGAAACAGACCCACAAATTCTGTTTGGGAAGCTAATGTCTTATGAGCTTCAACTGAACACCAGGAAAGCAGAGGAAGAAGCAGAGAAGGCTGCTGCCAAAGAAAAGACTATGGCTCTAAAAGCCAGTCGCTCCAGAAAAGGCAAGGGTGCAGTTTCATACCATGCCAGGAATAAGGAAGAGGAGGAGGACTCCGAGCCATGCTCCTCCAGCTCAGAGCTGTCGGAGGAGGATTTCTCCCTCATCACCCGAGAGTTCAAGAAGTTCCTCAAGATGAGGAATCAAAGAAAGAAAGACGGCTCCTCCTCCAGGCATCAGAAGAAAAATTATTCTTCTGACAGGTATGCATCTAAACCTAACAAACATCGCTCTTCTGACATTATTTGCTTTGGATGCAATAAGCCAGGACACGTCGTGGCCGACTGCTATCAAGGCAAAAGAGAAAAAGGGAAAGGAGAGGAGCACAAATCCTCCAGAGATAAGAAGAAGGAGCGGAGCTACATCTCCAAACGGCCAAAGACACTAAGTGAGTCTGATTCCTCAGACTCCAGTGATGATGAGGAAGCCTACTTTGGACTAGTGGGTCGCTCCGACTCAGAAGGAGAATGTCCCCCATTTACTGGGAAGGTAAAAGCTCACAGCCCTCTCTCCGACTCTGACTCTGATCCTGAGTCTCAGGATGATGAACCTGAGGATAGCCTTTTGGCCCGTGAAGCTGAGCTCCTCGAGAAGTATGAGCTTCTGCTCAACACTTTCGAGGAGTGCCGAAAGAGATTGAAGGCTGAGAAAAAGGAAGTAAAATTCCTTAAGGGTGAATGTGTTTCCCTAAGGGAAGAGGTCACCAGCTTGATTTCTCTCCGACAGAAGCACCTTGACCTGACTTCAAAGCACTCAGAGTCTCTTAAGCTCCTTGATCTTAAGCAGGAGGAAGTCGACAAGTTGGAAGAACAACTTGCGGCAGAAAGGAAGATCGTCAAGAGCTTCTCTATGCCAAAAACTGTTCTTCCAGTAGTTGATACCTTCTCTGCTCAGGCCAAAGGAGCTGGCTTGGGGCATGTTGGGGTATCTGGTTCCTCATCCAGGAGAAACAGGAACCAGAGGAAGAATAAGGCCGCCAAGAAGGCCTCTGCCGCTGAAAAGGGAAAGGCTCCGCTGTTAGAAAGTAGAGACAAGAAGCGAAAAGTAGAGAACAAGCGAATAAACTTTTGAATAATTGAAATTTTATTATCCAAAAAAGATATCATTTACAAAGGTATGGCCTCCATTATATAGAATGGAGGAGATAAGAAAGAGAGTATACAAACAATATGGGACTAAACATTTACAGTACTGAGCGGCTAGAATAATGGAGACCGCATAGGCCGCGCGGTTAGACAGATGGGCTAACCGCTCGGCAACTCCAACAGGATAGAACAGGCCGCAGAGGTAGACCGCTAGACCGCCCGGTATCCAGGCACCAGAGAGACCGCTAGACCGCTCGGTCAACAAACCGCTGGATCAGACCGCTAAGCCGCCCGGTCTAATACTTCAACACTCCCCCTCAAGCTGGAGCATAGATGTCAATCATGCCCAGCTTGTCACAAATGCGGAAGAAGGAAGTAGAAACCGGCTTGGTGAAGATATCTGCCAACTCCTTGTCAGAGGTGACAAAAGGAGTACAAATCTGTTTCTTCAAAATCTCCTCCCGAATGAAGTGACAGTCAACCTCTATATGCTTCGTTCTCTCATGGAAGACCGGATTTCTGGATATGTGTATAGCGCCCTTGTTGTCACAGAACATAGGGAGAGGACAATCATATACCTCGCCCAGGTCAAGCATGAGAGCCCGCAACCACTTTAACTCACACGTAGTTGACGCCATACTCCGGTATTCTGCTTCGGCACTGGATCTGGAAACAACAGACTGTTTCTTGCTCTTCCAACTCACGAGATTACCTCCAACAAAGGTACAAAAACCTGACGTGGATTTACGATCGCCTTTGTCATCCGCGTAACTTGAATCTGAGTAGGCCTCAACCCTCAGATGGCCATTCTTCTGGAAGAGTAACCCTCTGCCCGGTGCTGCTTTGATATACTCTAAAATCTTCAGGGCGGACTGAAGATGACACTCCCTGGGAGCTTGCATAAACTGACTGACCTTTCCTACAGCGTAGGCGATGTCGGGTCTAGTCACCGTGAGATAGATGAGTTTGCCTACCAAACGTCTGTACCGTGTGACATCAGATAGAGGAGGCGATTCATCCGTCCACGTTTTGTCTTCTCCAACAGCCATGGGAAGATGAGCTGGTTTGGCACCTGTCAAGCCTGCTTCTCGAAGAAGATCAAGGGCATACTTCCGTTGAGAGAGAACCAAGGAGTCAGGTTTCCGAGAGATTTTTATCCCCAAAAAGTATTTTGGGGAGCCCATATCCTTCGTGACCAAGTGCTGACGGAGGTGCTTCTTCGTCAAGTCCACCCCATCTCGGTCATCACCAGTAAGGAGAATATCATCCACATATACGGCCAAAACCACCAGTCCCGAGGCCGTTTTGCGAATGAATAAGGAGTGATCGGCCGAACTCCTTTGAAAGCCGATGGTTGCCACAATACCAATGAATTTTTCGAACCATGCCCGAGGGCTCTGCTTTAGGCCATAAATGGCCTTCTTCAAATGACAGACACGTGTCTCCCCCTGAGCAACATACCCAGGAGGTTGCTCCATATAGACGTCCTCCTGAAGATCGCCATAGAGAAAGGCATTCTTCACATCAAGCTGGGAAATAGCCCAAGCCCGGTTAACAGCCACAGAAAAGAGAACCCGGATGGTGCTGAGGCGAGCAACTGGAGAGAAGGTATCAAAGTAATCAACGCCATAAGTCTGAGTAAAGCCCTTGGCCACCAGCCGTGCTTTGTAGCGATCCACAGTGCCGTCGGGGCGAAACTTCACAACAAAGACCCAGCGACAGCCAACCACATCAGTGCCCACGGGAGGAGGAACCAGGGTCCAGGTACCCCGTTCAGTAAGAGTAGACATCTCCTCATCCATGGCAGACTTCCAATGATGGAGAGCGAGAGCCTCCTGGTAGGTACGGGGAGTAGAAGTAGCAGAGATAGCCAAGGCAAAACACCTGCGAGAAGGAGAAAGCTGATCATAAGAAACAACAGCCGTGAGCGGGTGTTGAGTACACGCCCGCACCCCTTTGCGAAGGGCAATGGGAACATCCAGATCATCGGGAGCGTCGGCGACGGGAGCGTCAGCGACCGGAGCGTCTGTGGCGGAGAAGGCTGGCCCGGGACTAGAGAGAGACGGCAGCGGAGAGGAGGGTGGAGGGGTGGGTGGGGAGACGGACTGGGAAGGAGTGGGTGGAGGAGGAGACGAAGGTGGGAAAATGTGGAGAGGTGTGGAAGGAACGGAGATATCAGAAGGAAGAGAAGGAAGAGAAGAGGAAGGAGAGAAATAGGAAGCATTTTCGAAAAAAGTCACATCTGCGGAGACAAACTGCTTGCAGAGAAGGGGGTCAAAGCAGCAATAGCCTTTTTGAGTGGTAGAGTACCCCAAAAAGACACACTTGGTGGAACGGGGGGAAAGCTTGTCGCGGGTAGCGGAGGGAGCGTGAACAAAGGCCGTACAACCAAAGATACGGAGAGGAAGAGGAAAAGGTTCCTGGTGGGGGTAGAGAAGGGAGAAGGGAGTCCGGCCGTGGAGGACCGTGGAGGAAATGCGATTGATGAGATAGCAAGCGAGGAGCACAGCGTAGCCCCAGTAGGAGCGAGGGACGTGCATCTGCGTCATGAGAGTACGCGCAACATCAAGCAGGTGACGGTTTTTACGCTCCGCCACCCCATTCTGTTGGGAGGTGTAAACACAAGTCGTTTGATGAATGAGGCCGTGTTGGTGAAAGAACGCGGAGAACTCATGAGATAGATATTCCTTGGCATTATCAGAACGTAAGACTTTAATAGAAATAGCAAATTGAGTTTTAATCATAAAGTAAAAAGATTGCCAAACAGAAAATAGTTCAGAGCAATCCTTTAATAGATACACCCAGGTACATCGAGTAAAATCATCGATAAAAGTGACAAAATAGGAACTGCCCCGACCAACTGTGAGGGTAGGAGCAGGACCCCATACATCAGAATGAATAAGATCAAAAATGCGAGAGGAGCCACGGCCTTGCTTCGGTGGGAAGGAGGAGCGATGATGTTTGCCAAGCTGACACGCATCACAGTTGAGCAGAGAACTGGTGGGAGGTAAGTGGGGCAGAAGCTGACGAATAAGCCGAGGAGGAGGATGTCCAAGACGAAGATGCCACTGAAGGAGATCGGTGGAGGAGGAGTAGGCAGAAAGAGCTGAAACATCGTCGAGGAAGTAGAGGCCGCCGCTCTCAGTCCCAGTAGCAATCGTCCGCTGGGTCCTCGGGTCCTGAAAAGAACAAGTAGTGGGAGTGAATAAAACGGAGCACTGAAGTTGCCGGCATAAAGTAGTAACTGATAACAAATTGCACGGGAACTTCGGGACATAGAGGGTATCCTCCAAGCAAAGCGATGGAGTGAGTTGAACCATGCCCGTCCCATGAACCGGAGACGGGGAACAATCCGCCACACGAACTGGGGGTAAGCGGTCATGGGTCTCAAGACGGGAGAAGCAATGAGGGTTGCCCGTCATATGATTGGTGGCACCGGAGTCAATCAGCCATTTACCTTGGGTAACGACGTGGGCACTACCTGACGTCATGGCCACAGAGGCAGACGGCCTAAAAGAGGCGGAGGCCGAAGGAGCATCACCGGAAGGGCGAAGATGAGGATGTTTCTGCCAGCAGCGGTCAACAGTATGGCCAGTACGACTACAGTGAGAGCAGAAGAACCGGGAGGAACCCCGTCCGCCAGAGGAGCCACGGCCACTCGGGCCCCCCCCCCCCCCCCCCCCCCCCGCTGAGCTTGGTGAGCAAAGGAGTCCTGGGAAGGGGGGGAGGCCAATAGAGGCCGCTGGAGGAGCGAAGTAACGGCGGCAATGCGAGCCGCAGTGGCATCCAAAGTAGGAGATTCCGCCTCACCCAAGATCTGCTGGTGGATCATATCATAAGAGACGCGAAGACGAAGAAGATAACAAACAACCAGGAGTTCCTGGAAGTGTTTGTGCTGGTCGGCCAAGTCCGCGGAGAAGGGGCGATTCTGGAGGATTTCAGCCCCAAGAGCCTGAACCTGCTGATAAGCCGCAGCTGGGGACATGGAAGGGCGGGCGAAGAGGTCCGCATAGAGAGTATAAATGCGGGACGTCTGGCCCCCCTTAGAATAGAGAGCAGCGAGGTGAAGCCATGCGGCCTTGACCGTCTCATCATGGCGAATGACGGGAAGGCACTCATCAGAAAGGCTGTTTGCCAGCCAGGTGCGAACAAGAGCATCACTCGCATCCCAGTCATCAAACTTAGGAGAGGTGCGAGGAGGAGGGTCATCGGTGAGGTGATGACGCTTGCGTTGAGAACGAAGGAGAAAGGTGAAAGAAACGCTCCAATCGGGATAGTTGGAGCCCACAAGCTTGGAAAGGGTGCCAAGGTTGCCCGAAGGAGGAGGAGGAGAAGGAGCTGCAGGAGTAGTGGTGACACCGGAGGTAGTCATAGAACCCGGAAGCAGAAGAAGCCGCACGAACAGAAGCGGTTAGAAAACAGAGGAAGCCGCGCGAACAGTAGCGGCTAGAAAGAGGCACTGCGGGGAAGAGGTCGCGCGGACTGAAAAGGCCGAGCGAACAGAAGAGAGGAGAAGAGCAGGTGACCGCGACCAAGATGCGGGTAAGAAAGAGACAACCCGCATGGTCAGGCAGATCACAGCAGCGGCTAGAAGGCGGTCAAAGGCACGGCGGGGAAGAAGTCGCACGAACTGAGAAGCCCGAGCGAACAGAAAAGAGGAGAAGAGCTGGCGACCGCGACCAAGATGCGGGTGAGAAAGGAACAACCCGCACGGTCAGGCAGATCACAGCAACAAACCGCGAGTAGAGAGACAACACACACGCGGACAGGGACAGACCGCAACGACTAGGAAGTCGGAGAGGCAAGAAAGAACAAGGAGCGCGGCGACAACGAAACAGGTCGCTGCGACAAAGAGTAGTAGGAGAAGAGAACCAAGAAGGAGCAAGCCGCGCGAACAGGTCGGCGGACAAAAACAAGCCGCGCGGATAGAAACAAGCCGCGCGGATAGAAGAGAGGGCAAGCCGCGAATCAAGTCGCAGAACGCGGAAAAGAAGTCGCGAACAACAGAGGGCGCACAGAATCAGGAGGAAATGACCGTGTGCTCTGATACCATGTTAGAAAGTAGAGACAAGAAGCGAAAAGTAGAGAACAAGCGAATAAACTTTTGAATAATTGAAATTTTATTATCCAAAAAAGATATCATTTACAAAGGTATGGCCTCCCTTATATAGAATGGAGGAGATAAGAAAGAGAGTATACAAACAATGTGGGACTAAACATTTACAGTACTGAGCGGCTAGAATAATGGAGACCGCATAGGCCGCGCGGTTAGACAGATGGGCTAACCGCTCGGCAACTCCAGCAGGATAGAACAGGCCGCAGAGGTAGACCGCTAGACCGCCCGGTATCCAGGCACCAGAGAGACCGCCAGACCGCTCGGTCAACAAACCGCTGGATTAGACCGCTAAGCCGCCCGGTCTAATACTTCAACATCCGCTGAGCCCGGTTGCGTTCAGAAAGTCTGGCTTTCCTTGCAACCAACACGACTTTGAATCAACATTTGGTCATCATTTTCGGCCCTCGGTTGCAAAGCCAAAGAGCCGATATGACAGTTGGACCTTTCCCCGGAATTTCGGTGAGAGTGCCTTCAAGGCACCTTATGAGGAAATCCACATGGGAAATTATGGTAAATTCTCTAGTGGCCATAATGGAAAGCAGGCACCAAAAGCCAAGCCTGTTATACAGAAGGTGATGATGTCTTGTGACTGCAATCACTGTGAGGCCCCCACCTCCAAATCCAAAGCCCCGGCTGTACCCACCGTTCCCAGGGTAAGGCAGGAGCCTAGGAAGAGGTACAACAGATTTGACTGTTGGTGCTGTGGCAAAGTCGGTCACTTTGCCGTGGATTGCTGGTTTAATCCAAGGTATCACAAGACTCCCTATGTTAGCAATGCGAGGCCGACCACTCGTAGGGTTAACCAACCGAGGGGGAGTATGCTAACCAGGAATTTAGGACCCAAGTTCGATTGGGTTCCTATGGGAAATTAATTTTGTTTTGCAGGAATGTCCAAAGGCCACCAAAACGCCGATCTGGTATTTGGACAGTGGATGCTCCCGGCACATGACCGGGACAAGAAGCCTGCTGCGTGATTACAATCCAGTCGAGAATGGACCCAAAGTCATCTTTGGAGGGTCAGATCGAGGAGTCACCAGAGGTTACGGTATGATTTCCAACGGTATAATCTCTATCACCAACGTGCCTTATGTTGAAGGGTTAAACCATAACCTGATCAGTGTAAGTCAGTTATGTGACAAAGGTTATGACGTTAAGTTCTGCAAGGATAAATGTATGATAATTTCACGTACCTCTTCTGAGATGGTATTATCAGGCATTAGGAGCAGAAATATCTTCTTCTTAGATTTTCTCAGTGTAGATTCATCTACCCTCGTATGCCTTGTGGCAACAGGCAGTGCATCTCTTTGTGATCAATGGCACAAGTGATTGGCACATATTAATTTCAAGACAATTAATATGCTGTTTTCTAAGAACTTAGTAAGGGATGCACCCAGTATCAAGTGCATCAAAGGTAGCCCCTGTCCTGCATGCCAGATGGGCAAACAGACTCGAGCTACCTTTAAGAGCATCGCAGACAAAGACTCTTCCCGATGTCTTTACCTTTTACATATGGACTTGTTTGGTCCAATGCAAGTTCATAGCTTGGGAGGCAAGTCCTATACGCTAGTAATAGTTGATGATCATTCTCGGTTTACATGGGTGTTCTTTTTGAAACGAAAGTCAGATACGTTTGACATCTTCACTAGTTTTGTCAAGCAGGTTCAGAACGAATTTAACTGCTCAGTGGTCAAAATCAGAAGTGACCATGGAACAGAATTCAAATCTGGTGCTATGACAGAATTTTGTGAAGAACAAGGTATCTTTCATGAGTTTTCCTCCCCGCGCACTCCTCAGCAAAATGGAGTGGCGGAGAGGAGAAATAGAACTCTCATTGAAGCCTGCACGACAATGTTGAAAGACGCTTCTCTCCCGGAATACTTCTGGGCAGAGGCTGTCAATACAGCTTGTCATGTACAAAACCGGGCTTTGATCAACAAGCATCATCGAAAGACGCCTTACGAGCTACTGAAAGGCAGGAAACCAACCATGTCCTACTTGAGGATTTTTGGTAGCAGATGCTTTGTACTGAATAATGGGAAGTACCCGCGTACTAAATTTGGTGAAAAATGCTTTGAAGGCATATTCATGGGCTATAGTTCCCATAGTCGGGCATATAGGGTCTTCAATAAGAAAACCCTAGTGGTAGAAGAATCAATAAATGTTGTATTTGATGAAGGAAGTTTGCTTAACAGCAATTCTTCCAGTGGTATTCTTGTAGATGCAGGTGCACGACTTGAACAGCTGAGTCTGGATGAGACCGCTAAAGATGACACTCCTAAGTACGTCAAAGTTTCCACCTCCACGTCATCTGAAAATGTTGAAGATCAAAATGGAACAAATCTCTTAGAAGAAGGCGAAGCCCAAGAAGTAGTCGAAGCTCCAGATGCCAGACTTCTAGAGCTCCGGCATGTGAGGGATCATCCTAGAGATCAGATCATCGGAGATCCTCGTGTCGGTGTTAGAACTCGAAGAGGTACTATTAACGAAGTTTTGCATCTTAGCTTCCTGTCGCAGGTTGAGCCAAAGAAGTTCGACGAGGCGAACCAAGACTCGGCATGGATTTTGGCCATGCAAGATGAACTACACCAATTCGAACGATGCAACGTTTGGACGCTGATCCCCAGACCACAGAAGCAGAATGTGATTGGCACCAAGTGGATCTTCAGAAACAAACTGGATGAACATCGTGTCATCATAAAGAACAAGGCCAGGCTGGTAGCTCAAGGTTACAGACAGGAGGAGGGGATTGACTTCGACCAGACCTTTGCACCAGTGGCAAGGCTCGAGGCAATCAGACTGTTCCTGGCGTATGCTTCGCACAAAGGATTCACAGTCTATCAAATGGATGTGAAATCGGCATTCCTGAACGGAGACCTGAAGGAGGAAGTATACGTCACTCAACCCCCAGGTTTTGTCAATCCTACTTATCCCAATCATGTATACTTTCTTAATAAAGCTTTATATGGGTTAAAACAACCTCCACGAGCTTGGTATGAGACTTTATCTAGTTTTCTTCTTGAGAACAAGTTCTCTAGAGGCAAAATAGATAAGACATTGTTTCTCAGGGAAGTCAAAGGCAAGATTTTGCTGGTGCAAATCTATGTCGATGACATAATATTCGGGTCAACGGACAACAATCTTTGCAAAACGTTTTCCAAACTTATGCAAGGAAAGTTTGAAATGAGCAGTATGGGAGAGCTCAAGTAATTCTTGGGACTTCAAGTGAAACAGTCTGAGGATGGAATCTTCATCTCTCAGACGAAGTTCACAAATGAACTCCTTAAGAAATTCGGGATGGAGAATGCAACCTCTATGAGGACTCCAATGGGATCCACTATGTCTCTGGATAAGGATGAGAAAGGTAAACCTTTCGATGAAACCAAATACAGAAGCATCATTGGATCCCTGCTCTACCTTACTGCCAGTAGACCGGATATTATGTTCTCCACATGTGTCTATGCCCGGTATCAGGTGAACACTAAGGAATCTCACTATGTCGCTGCAAAGCGAATTCTAAGATACCTCAAAGGTACTCCCAATCTTGGCTTGTGGTACCCGAGAAACAATGATGTCGAGCTAATAGGATTTTTAGATGCTGATTTTACAGGGAGTAGAGATGACAGGAAAAGCACTTCCGGGACGTGTCAATTCCTCGGAAGAAGGCTTATCTCTTGGAACAGCAAGAAGCAGAATTGTGTAGCTACCTCCACTACAGAGTCTGAGTACATCTCGGCCGGCAGTTGTTGCGCACAACTCCTATGGATCAGAAACCAGTTAGCCGACTACGACCTTCAGTTCAAGGAAGTGTCGATGTACTGCGACTCCTCCAGTGTTATTGAGATTGCCAACAATCCGGTATCGCACAGCAGAACGAAGCATATTGAAGTGCGCTACCACTTCATTCGGGAGCACGTGGAGAACAAGGACATCTCTCTCTGTTATGTCCCCACGGACAAGCAGATTGCAGATATATTCACAAAACCCCTAGACGAAGCCAAGTTCAGTTTTTTCAAAACTGAATTGGGCATGCTCAACTATGAGGAATGAAGACTACAGAAGCTCCAAGCTTGTGCAAGAACTGAGGGGGAGCAAGGGACTCAAGTGTGCGCACAGATGCAAGAACTGAGGGGGAGCAAGGGACTCAAGTGTGCGCATAGATGCAAGAACTGAGGGGGAGCAAGGGATCAAATACTACAGACCCAGATTTGCAGAAGACGAAAAGGGGGAGATTACCCTCTCGGCTATGGCTAAGGTGGCTCTAAAGTTTGCTCACACGGAATTGGTATCGGTAATGAATACCTCACTCAACTCAATTTCAAATATAGGATTTTCTTTCCCATATGCTCTATTCACCTTAGCTTGTAGGGTTTAGGCTTCTTCAAATAGGGGGAGATTGTTGGGTATAGTATCCATAACGTACCTGATTTGAAGAAGCCCCTGGACAAGCTAAGGTAAATAAACAATGTATTTGACAAAATATTTCAAGTTGTGCTTGCAGTTATTCCACGCTAAGTGCACACCAATGTCAGGGTGCAGTAGGTCAATATACACGGGTCTGCACGACGTAATCCCTCATTGAGCAGATCAGTGTGTTGGCCTACGTGTACGCTCTCTATTGGAGTGCACTTAATTTCAAGTACAGGGCTGTGTTAAGGCAAGAGCAGACAAGGAGCAAGGATGGGTCAAGGAGCAGCTATTGGATGGAAAGATGAAAAATCATCCAAGTAAGAATCGACGAGAATCACTGGCTGATTCTCGCCGGCTAGAACATCGTGCTTTCAAGGCAAATTCGACGAGAATCCCTTTGTGATTCTCGACGAATCGTCGAGAATCACTTTGCGATTCTCGCCGAATCGTCGAGAATCACCCTTGATTCTCGACGATTCGACGAGAATCACAGGTGATTCTCGCCGATTTTGACTTGGCAATTTTTCTGGAACCCCCTGAACCGGATTCTGCCGCGGGTACCATTTTGAACCAGATTTAGGGTTTTCTCTTGTGGGACCCACAACGGTCTTTAAGGTACTTACTTGTGTATATATATACGGGTATTTTTCAACAGTAAAAACACAGAAAAGAAGCCGAGCAAAAATACCTTGCCCTAAAATCGCGATCTCCACTCCGCCGCCACCGTCGCGCTCGACCTAGTTGGTCGCCGCCTGTGATCGAGATTTCTTCGTGATCTTCCGGCGACAGAAGCTTAGCCAAGCTTAGAGTCTCACGTGTCTATCCAGAGATCCCTTGTCTCTCGATTTGTTGATCGGGAAAAACTTCCCCGTCCGAATCGATCGAGACGACCGATCCTCGTGTGACCGTTGGTAGACCTAGCTTGCTTCGCTACGAAGTTTGGATCTCCAAAGAAGAGCAGCCTCACATCGTTGTTGCCGCCGATCCCATGAACCTAGCCTCCGCTCATCTCACCGCCACCGGGTTCATGGAGATCCTCTCCAAGAGAGATCTAGGGTAGTGGACTCTTTGTGGACTTCAAGAACACGTCGTCAACAAAGAGGGACACCTTAGTCTCCATACGTAGTTTGTATCTCTTGTACATTCTAGTTATACTCTTGTTGTAAAGGAACATTTGTTCCATGTTGTAAGGGTTGGGTGCAACCCGTTTTGTGGGAGTGTTGACTCCTACGTGTGGAAGGGTTCCTTCCGATAGTGCAGGGATTGGATTTCAATCCTGTTGGAGAAGAGACCGAGTCGTCCCTTGGTGGGAGATAGGTCGAAGGGGGAAAGTGGATGTACCCAAGTCGGGGAACCACTATAAATTGCTTGTGTATTCTGTGTGCTGTGCTGTTTATTTTTATTGTGCAGGTACATTCTTAAATTCCGCAAATACATTGCACGTTACCTATCCCCCCCATAGGTGAAACTAGTTGACACTAGGTGGACTTTCAGTAAGTTTACAGAATTGAAATTGGCCAAGTAAAAAGGTGTCGACACATAGAGATTTTTGTGTCGACACAGAAAAGTGGTGTCGACACTTCAGGAAAAAGGTGTCGACACATCTAGGAAGTTGGTGTCGACACTTCAGAATGTTATTGTCGACACATGTCAAGTAGGTGTCGACACATCCAATGTGGTGTCAACACTTAAGTTTTACTCAGAATTTTCTAAGTAAAGTCTCGACTAAGTGTCGAGTAGAATGGTGTCGACACATAAACAAGTGTCGACACATAATATCTGTTGACTAAACTTGTGTCGACACATATGTGTCGCGACATTATAAGTCAGTGTCGACACTTATTGCCAGTGTCGACACAATTTAAGTTAGCTGTCCCGCCTGTTCATCTTCAAAATTAGAAAGGTATAAATAGGGTTTTGTCTTAGTTTGTCGACACGCTTTCAAAGTTTCGAGACTAAAACTTCTGTGTCGACACCTCTCTTCTCTCAAGACAAATTCTACAAACCCTAATGGCTCCTAAGCTAGAGGAGAATGTCAACGCAGGATATGAGCTGGTGCGCGGCGCTTTTGAGGATGCTGATCAAGAAATCCAGTCTATCGTAACCCTAGTTGTCGATTCAGGATTGGAATATCTTGTTTCTGAACCTACTAAGATATGGAAGAAAGAGGTACTTGAATTCCTCAATGGAGCTGAAGTGGACGAATCTGGATACAAGATCAAATCCAGAGTTCATGGAACAAAGGTCAAGATTTCACCAAAAAGTCTGAGGAAGATTCTACAGCTTCCAAGAACTAAAGAGGAAGTTGAGGTTACTGCTTCAAAGACTAGGGAAGCTCTAACCTGGTGTGGACTAGATTCTACAATGAAGATTAGTTTTGTGTTTAACAGGAAGGGCATGAACAATCAAGGCAAATTCATGTCTGAGATTGTTGGTAAGGTCATACTCAGCAAGCTAGGAGGGCATGACAGAGTGTCTGCCCATATGTTTAGTATAATGACAAGGATAATCTTCACTCTACAAACTGACTGGTCTATGGTAGTTTATGAGAAGATTAAAGAAAGCTTGAAGAAGCCCAATCTGGGCAGAATCATAAGTCTATACCTAGCTGGTGTGATTCCAGAGGTATTGAGTACTGCTGTTGGAACTAAAATAAATCACATGAGGAAAATGGACATGAGGTTATTCTCAAGATGGGACAGGGTGTTGACTAAGGAGATGTCAACCCCTGAGAAACTAGTTCCTGAGAAAGAAAATCCACCAAAGAAGAAGAGGAAAACTGCTCCAGTGGCACAAGTGTGCACTAGCAGCTCAGATAGTGAAGAACAAGTTGTTTTCACTCCTGATGAGCATGAGGAAGGACCTACTGAAAATCTACTGCTCCTCAAGACGATGCTGAGATCCAGGGGGAGCTACCACAAGCAAGCCCCATCCACAAGGATCAAAGCCAGAGGGAGCTTCCAGTTGTAGAAGAACCCACTACACTGGAAAGTGAACAAGCCACCAACACTATACTAGAGGTACTCACTGAACTAAATACTTTGGATTTTCCTATAGAAGATACTGATTTGTCTGATGTTCATCCGCAAATTCAGCTGGATAACCAAGTCTCAGATGCTGTCATAGAAGACACATCTGCTGTTGTTCAAGATGTTACTGATCCAGTGGTTGAAGAGACCAGAATTTCTCCAGCTCCTTCACCACAAGAGTTTACAATGGAAGATCTATTTCTGAATCTGGATCAACAAGATTTTTCAAAAGAAACTACTGCTGCTGAAGAAGATAATGCTCCAATTGAGGGGGAGCAAGTGCAAATTCAGGAAGAGCCTGTAAGGCAGGAAACTGAGAAGGTACCTGATGTGCAGAAAGATAAGCCTCCAAGCCCTAAGGAGAGGGTGGAAATAGCCAGCACATCTGCCTCTGAAGATGAGGAGATTGCAAAGGCAAAGAAAAAGAAGTTTCAGGTATTCAGGAGAAGAAGCCAGAGTTACAAGAAGGCTCTCCAAACTGTTGCACCACAGCCTCCAGTTCAGCATGCACCATCAATAGACTATAATGATCTGATGGTTGCCATGCAGCTCAAGTTGGATGAGCATAGAAAAGCTCTAGAAACTTATGTGGATGTAGGGAAGAAATCATTGCAATTTGATCTGGCCCAAGATATCAAATCCATAAGGTTTGAAATGAACCAAAACAAGAAAGAGATGACAGACTGTTTCCATAAGGGTGGGAATGCAGTGGTGTACTTGGCTACACACCAGGAAAAGATAAAAGCACAAGTAGATGACATGGCTGTGAAACGAGGTTATGTACTTGAAAATCAGATAAGAATGAATGACAATCTTACTGTATCTCACAATGCCATTGTAACAGAACTAAAGAATATAGTTGCAGGGCAGACTCCAGCTATAGTAAAGGCAAATTTTGACAAAGTATTCCTAGAAGAACTCACTGCTCTTAAGACTGCTATTCAAGATTCTCAAAAGCATATCATTGACAAACTCCAAAGGTTAAAACCTTTCTTCAAAGATGGAGTTAATTACTTGGATAATCAGGTGAGATTTCAAAAGGATGATGTGAGAGATCATATAGAACGAGAAGTCATAAAGGTGGAGAGAGTGTTAGTCAAGGCCAACTCTGATCATGCCAAATGGATATCAAATTCTATCAGATCTACACTGGGTTATCCTCCTCTTTGTGATGATGACAATGTGGCAGAATCTGGAATTCAACCTACATATCTAGGAGGAGAGCAACCTGAAGTGGCTCAAGTCATATACCCTCCTCCAGATTTTGACATGATTCATGCAGATGTACTGTCCATGTATAGCCCACCTGGGAGCAAGGACAATGTTATTATTGAAAAGGTTGTTCAGCCTATTTCTGAAGCCATGCAAGAGGCAATGCAGAAAGAAGAAGAGACAAGATTGTCTAAGAAGAGGTTTAGGGAACAAGCTGAATAGAGACCAGACTTTGAACAGTGGAGCCCTACCTCTAGAAACATTATATTAACTGCCTGGAAAGCTGCCAAGGATAACATTCAAGACAGGAACAAATGGTTTTCTGAAACTGAATGGAGAAAACATGAAACCAGACAGGAAGCAATTGTTTAATACAGAAGGAAGGCCAAGATGGGAAAGCTACCTCCTACTGCTCAGGAGCCTAGCAAGTACTTTCCAAAGTCATACCATTACTTTGAAAGGCAGAAGATTAAAGCTGAAGAGCTTAAGAAGAAAGATCTGAAAGGAAAGAAGCCTGCTAATGCTGAAGTTGCTGATGCTCCTGTTCAAGCTAAAGTTCAAGCTAGAAAAGGCATAGTGATTAAGGAGCCAGAACTGAAATAGATTTAGAATTTTCTTGAAGTTTACTTTGTAATCTTTTTGATGTAAAACTTTTCGTGAACTTCTGAAAATGTATAAGACAGATATTAGAACAATATGTTGTATGATTAATCTATTTCATGATTGTTCTGTGATAATATCTATGTCTATTTCATATTTGTTCTGTGATGTTGTATTTGTATACATGTGTGATTAATACATGTTTATGTTTACCCTGCTGTATATAATCATGCTTTACATCATTTTGTAATTTTAATTATGAATGGTGTATATCATTGACTTAGGGTTATGACTTCTCCAAATAGGGGGAGATTGTTGGGTACATTGGTTAAATGTACCTGATTTGAAGAAGCCTCACCCAACTCAATGATATACATCAAAATGTATTTGATGTGTTTTTGAGTTTACTTGTGCAGGTTAAGTATTTGAAGGACTGAAGCAAAAAATTTCTAAGTCCATGTGTCGACACCCAGAGGGAAAGTGTCGACACTTAAGAAAGCTTGTGTCGACACCCAGACAAGCAGTGTCGACACTTGGAGTCATTGTGTCGACACTTGGGATGCAGAGTCGACACCAGACAGAAAGTGTCGACACAAGGAGCTGTGTCGACACTCAGTGAAGAAAAGTGCAGTAAAGCAGAGTCGACACTTAACAGATGTGTCGACACCTAGTGAAGCTGAGTCTACACCAGAACAAAGTGTCGACACTTGGAGCTGTGTCGACACTCAGCAAAAGTCAGCAGAGACTAAGTATATGTGTCGACACCCAGAACAATGTGTCGACACTCAACAGAAGAGTCAGCACTTGAAGTATGTGTCGACACCCAGAACAATGTGTCGACAACACAACAGAAGACTCAACACTTGAAGAAAGTGTCGACACATGGAGCTGTGTCGACACTTAGCAAAGAATAGCAAGATCAACAAATTATTCTAAGTACAAGTGTCGACACTAAGGGAATGTATCGACACTCAGCTGAAGTCTCAACAAGAAGAAGTATGTGTCGACACAAGGAGCTGTGACGACACTCAGCAAGTATCAACATTGAAGACTATGTGTCGACACCAAGAAGCAGTGTCGACACTTAACAGATTCAACACATGAATATGTGTCGACACAAAGGAGATGTGTCGACACTTAGAAGAATTCAGCAAAATGCTGAAGATCAAGTACTTGTGTCGACACTCAATTTCAGTGTCGACACCTAAAGAAGAAACTGTGTCGAGACATAGTATATACAATACAAGGAGTTGTGTCGACACCTTGTAGACTTGTGTCGACATCTAGACAACTTGTGTCGACACTTGGTCTATAAGTGTCGACACTTAAAGACAGAAAGTCTCAACACTTTCAGACAGTTAGAGAACTTTCAAGAACTGACTGGATGACTTGACAGCTGCCGTTCCAGCCGGTCTATAGCACTTGTCAGAGATGTCAGAATTCAGTTATGAACCGGATCAGCCGGTTACCATGAAGAAGGTCTATAAATAGGCTCATACAGTCTACAGAAAGTGGTTGTTGAACAAGTTGTTCATATTATTGATCAAGTATCTAACAAGAAGAAGATCTAGCTGTCCAAGTGAAGATCTAAGAAGTTGGAGAGAGAGAGGGCTCCATCCAAGAATTCAGCCATTGGAACTAGGCTGAGAAGAAGGGTTCAGATTTATTCTGGATCTTAAGAAGCAGAGATCAAGGATCAACTGCAGGAGGATTCAATCTTATTCAGTTCTACTTTCAAGAAGCTTTGAAGAAAGCTAAGTCAGATTGATTCCATCTAAGTTCTTCCAAGAACTCATCAAGAAACTCACAACTCCCCTCTCTTATTTCTGGGTTGCTGAGTTATCTATTGTAATATTCATTTTTATCTTGTAGGATCCTTTGGATCTGTGTTTTTGTAAGCCTGTATATATAAAGGCTGAGTGTAGGGCTTGGGAGCCTGAGTGTAGGAGATTGAAATCTCTGAGTGTAGGCCTTGGTGGCTGAGTGTAGGCCTTTGTGGCTAAGTGTAGGCTTTGTGGAGAAGCTGAGTTGTAGGGCCTTGGGCCGGAGGTGTAGGAACCAATTTGGGTTCTGAGATAGTGGAGAAGTTTGGCCGAATCTAGTACACTGCTAGATAGGCGAAGGGGGAAAGTGGATGTACCCAAAGCTTGGGGAACCACTATAAAACTCTATGTCTGCTGTGATTGTGATTTGCTGTGTGATTGCTGTGCAATAGTAGTTTACATTCTGTGTTATAAACTGATTGCTGCCATAAAAAATTAAAAAGTATTTAATCACCTATTCACCCCCCCTCTAGGTGTTTGGGTACTAAATCTTTCAGTGTCCTAAGCACTCGACGATCGTCGACCCAATTTTGTTGACCACTCGTCGACTGTTCCTCATGAACGTAGGACATGCCTTAGGACACCACCGTGTCCCAGGCCTTGTCACCCCAAAAACTTTGCCTGCTGAAAATGGGCTGTTACAACCCTCCCCTCCTATAAGAAATTTCGTCCTCGAAATTCGTATACAGGAAGGCAACTAGCAACCAAAAATTAGAACATCAAAATATTTTGTTAAAACAAAATTTTCACTATCCAATCAGTTACAGAAACAGCTCGGGAAACTCCGCTCGCATGGTCTGCTCTAGCTCCCATGTAAGCTCCTCACGGCCGCAGTTGTCCCACCAGACTTTAACCATCCCGACCGTCTTGTTCCGTAACTGTTTCTCGGCTCGATTTCGATCTGAATGGGTCTAACTCTCGTTGTTAGCCCATACTCCACCGGCACACGATCATGCATGATCACTTGAGCTGGATCTTTAACGGCCTTCCGAAGCACCGAGATGTGAAACACATCATGTAGGCCACCCAAGTCTGCCAAAAGAGCTAGCTGATACGCATCTTATCTGATTCGCTCAACCACTTCAAATGGACCCAAATATCTGGGACTCAACTTTTTCAAACGTCGAATCCTGTATACACCTTTTAAGGGCTTGATCTTCAAGTAGACCCAATCGCCTACCACAAACTCCACGTTCCGGTGCTTGTCGTTGTAGTACTTCGCTTGATGATCTTGGGCTATGAGTATCCTCTCGTGAATAGTATGAATGGTTGAGTTTGCTTCATCGACTTCATTATGATTATAAACTCTAGCTTCGCCCGCTTCTACCCAAGCTAAGGGAGTACGACGCTTCCTTCCATATAGAGCTTCATACGGTGCCATCCCGATGCTTGCTTGGTAGCTGTTATTATAAGCAAACTCCACCATATAGAGATGCTCTTCCCATCTCTTCCCAAAGTCGAGGGTGCACATTCGGAGCATGTCCTCCATTGTTCTGTTGGTTCGTTCAGTTTGGCCATCCGTTTGGGGATAAAAGGCCGTTCTAAAAGTCAACTTCATGCCCAATAGCTGGTGAACTAGCCTCCAATCCTTTGACATGAATCGCCCATCTCGATCACTCACGATGCTCTGAGGAACACCGTGAAGCTGGACAATCTGTTCCACGTATAGCTTTGCCAAACTTTCTACCGAATCATCTCGCTTGTTCGGTAGGAAATGTGCCACTTTTGTCAGCCGATCAACAATCACCCAGATGGAATCGTTCCCTCGTTGAGATCTCGGCAACCCATGCACGAAATCCATAGAAATATCGTCAAATTTCCACTCTGGAATTGGCAACGTCTTCAAATAACCACCCGGTATCTGGCATTCCGCCTTCACCATAGTATAGGTTTGGCATTGGGCCACATAAAGAGCAACATATTTCTTTAGCCCTGGCCACCAAAATAGCTTTGTCATATCTCTGAACATCTTCGTGCTCCCTGGGTGGATTGAGTTCTTTGTATAGTGCGCTTCATACAGCAGTTCTTCCCTCAATTTACCCACATTTGGGACGCAGAAACGACCCTCTTTCCGCAAAAGACCATCTTTCCAGGAGAACTTTCCTTCTGGCCCAGCTATCGCATAGCGTAGGAGATCTTCATCCAACTCCGTTGCCCGTCGAATTCGGTCCGTAAGGTCACATTGCACCTCCGTCCAGTTCAAACATGCATTGGTAATGGAATTCTTGTCAACACAAGAAATCTCTAACACTTCCAGCTCCTGGATGAGACGTTCATCATGCCTCTGCAACCAAGCTGCTCTTGCCGGAGCCCGCAGACTCAAGGCATCCGCGACAACATTCCCCTTTCCGAGAGTATAGTGAATCTCAAAGGTATAGTCCCCGAGGAACTCCAACCACCTTCGTCGTCGCATATTCAAGTCCTTCTGCTCCAATATGTACTTCATGCTCTTGTGATCTGTATAGATCTCCACCTTCACACCATAAAGATAGTGTCGCCACAGCTTTAGTGCAAAGATCACCGCCGCCAACTCAAGATCATGGACAGGATAGTTCTGCTCGTACACTTTCAGTTGGCGTGAGCCATAAGCAATCACCTTTTCATTTTGCAGAAGCACGTAGCCTAAGCCGCTAACTGAAGCATTACTATAGATTACAAATCCATCAGTACCACATGACGATGACAACACAGGCGCTGTGGTCAACCGAAGCTTCAGCTCTTCAAAAGCTCGCGCGTACTCTGGCGACCAAACGAACTTCTGTTCTTTTCGCGTCAACATGGTTAGCGGCAGAGCAATCCGCGAGTAGTTTTCAACAAATATTCGGTATTAGCCTGCTAGTTCAAGGAAGCTCCTGACCTCGGCCACTGAAGACAACACTGGCCACTCCTCTATGGCCCTTATCTTCGCTGGATCCACTGCTATGCCTGCTCCACTCACTACATGGCCCAGAAAAGCCACCGACGATAGCCAAAACTCGCACTTCGAGAACTTGACATAGAGCTGATTCTGCCTCAATGTAGTCAACACCAACCGCAAATGTTTCTCATGATCGGCTTCCGATTTCGAGTACACCAGGATATCATCAATGAACACTATTACGAACAGATCCAGGTACTCACGAAATATTCGGTGCATCAAGTCCATAAATACTGAGGGCGCATTGCACAGCCTAAACGGCATGACCGTGAACTCGTAGTGTCCGTACCGTGTTCCAAATGCGGTTTTAGGAATATCTTCTTCACGGATCCTCAATTGGTAATAACCAGATTTCAAGTCCAACTTCGAGTAGACGGACGATCCCACTAGCTGATCAAACAGCTCATCAATCCGCGGAATCGAATATTTATTCTTCTCGGTCAGCTTATTCAATTCGCTGTAATAAATGCATAGCCGCAAGCCACCATCTTTCTTCTTCACAAAAAGCACAGGGGCGCTCCAAGGAGACATGCTTGGGTGTATATACCCATACACCATTTCCTTAGGCGCGACGCGATATGGCGAGCGGGCCACAGGTTTCGCACCTGACACCAACTCGATCGTGAAGTCAATATCACGGTGGGGTGGTAGCCCAGGTAGATCCTTGGGAAATACATCTGCAAATTCCAACACAATCAGAACATCACCCACACTGGCCTTAGGCTCAACAGCCTAAATCAGGGCGAAGTAGCACTCCGCACCCTTCCAAACAGCCTTCAAGACTTGGAGTGCAGACAACAATGTCCCGCTCACTCCTCGCATACCTGTGAAATTTGTCTCCTGTTCGGTCTTCTGGCCTAACGTGATCTCTTTGGACTGACAATCAATCAAGGCATGCTGCTCCGCAAGCCAATTCATACCAAATATCACGTCGAATTCCGATATCGGCAATACAGATGCAGTCAAACTGAAATCCCGACTTCCTATTTGGACCGCCACATCGCAAGCGTGATCCGCAAGCATCCAACAGCCATTCGGAAACACCACTTTGACACTATCTGTCTTCACACGACTAGGTAACCCAAGCCCCGTTATAAACTCGCGAGACAGAAAAGAATGTGATGCACTTGTATCAAACAGTGCTTGTGTCAGCGTGTCCCGAATCATCAAAAAACCTGTGACAAGCATGTCACACACACAAGCCGCATACACATATGCCTTAAGCAAAACATACAAGCAATATAATACGCAAAAACTTAACTCGTACCTGTGACGACGTCACTCTACTTGATGGCCTCCTGCAGGCCAAGATTGTAGACCCAGGGCTGCGCCTGAGAGGCAGAGGATTCCACCACCGCCTTTCCTTTTTCCGCACATGACGCTCCCGCCTTCTTTTCACTCTTGGGAGGCACCCGACATTCCCGAGCTATATGCCTCACCTATCCACAATTGAAGCACGTACGAGTATCCGACTTTGAGGTGGCCCCCGACATTGCTCCTGATGCAACTGAAGAAGGAGCTTGTCCCTCCGTCTTGGGCCTCTTGCCACATTTCTTCTTATAAAATGACTTCGTCGGTCGGGCCACTTTAAACTCTGGTTGTGACACAGCCAAGGCACTCTTCCCCTGCACCCTTTTCATGTCTTTTTGTAGCGCGCTTGCAGTGTCGATCAATGCCTGGAAGCCTTGGTTCACAGAACTAGAAAGCAGGAACCTCAACTCATCCCGCAGTCCTTCATATAACCTATTCGTCTTCCTTTGCTCATCAGCAAAAATCGAACCCGCATACCGCCCCAAGTGTGTAAATTCATGCAGGTACGCATCCACACTGCCATCACATTGTGTCAGTCGTTGGAATTCATTCTCCATGGCAATCTGTTGCGCCGTAGGAAGTTGCTTCGATAGGAAGAGTGGAGATAATTCTTCCATCGATACTTATGTTAAGGGACGAGCAGCCAAGTGATGCAACTCCATCTCGTCTCACCACAATCTAGCCTCTCCTTCAAGAAGGAAGGTAGCTAAGGTGAATTTCTTATGCTCTTCCGTTCCAATCGCCGTCATGATCCGCTTTACGTGCGCTAACCAATCCTCAACCTGTGCAGGAGCTCCCACTCCTGAGAACATCGGCGGGTGAAAACTCATAAACTGCGTCAACTGCATCTCAGCGGTTCGAGGATTCACAGCTACAATAGGTTCTGGTCTCACGGCCGGCTACGCCTGCCCTTGCGCCTGCCCAACCGGCTGTCCTTGAACCATAGCAAACAAAGCCTCAGCAATTTGTCGCACAGTTTCTACAGACGGCGGAGGGGTAGGCACCTTAGCTGGTGTCGTACTTTCATCCAAACGTTGGGGCTCTGATTGCCCCGCATCACTCTGAGTCACCTAAAGGGACAAGACACACACATTAGCGGCCTGACACAAGCAAACAGCACAAAATAGGAACATGCAGGTTCCTCAGACACAACAATCATTCTTATCAAGGACATTCAGGAGTTCAAACGTGTTAACGTGGTTTGCATAGACACGTGCTCGCCACCCCACAAAAGAAGGCGACCACAGCTTCGAGAGGTAAATACCAAGACATCTGATACAAAAAATGTAACAAACCCATATGTTCATATAATATATACTAGAAGGTCTGGCCGGGGCCCCACAACATATACCACAAAACATACGAATGAAGCTACGGAGTGATACCAGAGTAGCGCAGCGCACCTAACACATTGCATTCTAGCGGAAGCATACAACACACCTGAACTCCACTCTTGAATGTCCAACATATACAAATGCCATAGTTTATATATCATAGGAATGTCTTACAAAACACATAAAGAGTTGTCCTTATGGCCTTACAAGGCTTTCAAATAGTGGCCCAAACATTGCAACGCAGGCCGGGCACATCAAACGAAAACATAACATTTATTTCCAAATTAGCCTTCGAGGGCTAGCTGCGGCAGCAGCAAAAGCAGCATGGACATCAACCCTTTTTCGTCCCGCTTGGCTCTCCAGCATCTATACAGGGACAATCCACCCAACGGTGGCAAACAAAAGCAACGGTCAGCATTCAGCTGACCAATTTATAACGACCCGACCCCTTTTTCAGGGCAGCGGTAAACTTCCATGCAGGCATATCATATCACAAGCATGGATATATATCTCAAATATGTGCTTTCACGTACACATGTCATCACAACCGTCAGCCACCCGACCCAACGGTCCGTGCACTCAGGGCACATTCTTGGTGTACTGGTAAATCAGTTGCTCACCACCGTATCAGGGTCACACCCCAAAGGCAACTCACTTGAGCATTTCCTCCATGACGTGCAGCCGGAGTTTTATAGTCTTAGTGAACCGGGATTAGACCGTAGCCCCCCATTGTATCACGGCGCGTTGGACTAAGACACTTGCTATGCGCTCCAAGAGATTGCACCTTCTAGTCTCACGTCGGACAGACATAACGCAGGTCGGATCCTCCACCCCCTGTTGCTCAAATCGCCTTGCCATCACCGAGTACGGTGTACTCGCAGCTAACTAAAGGTGCGGGTAGGTCTCACTGATCCTGTTCTAGCATTCAAGACTGGGTATTTCTCTTACACCCATTCATCTCACAACATTAGCGGGTCTTTCCTGGGCACACCAGTACTTCCTCCTACTCTCTTCACAGGTGGACACTGCAAATGCCACAAATGTCAGGGGTCTTTCCTAGCTACCATGCCAGTACTTCCTGTTACTCTCTTCACAGGTGGACTCCCCATAAACATTAAGCATTACAAAGGGTATTTCCTGGACTTCAAATCCAGTACTTCCTGCTACTTCTTTTCATAGGTCGCACCCAATAGCACAAGCAGCACAAGCCTTCTACGGGTATTTTCCTGGACAACCACTCCAGTAGTTCCTGCTACTTTCTTTCACAGGTCTAACCCGTTGACTCCTAAAGTACATGTTTATCATGGAGTCTTCTCCGGTTCTTATGCAACATCACCAATCCAGACCAAACTGTTCAGATGGGCTTCACACAGCATGCATATTCCGTATTCCATTTCCGGATCTATATGCCAACAAAAGGGGATTCCATGAATTAACCCAAAGACTCCCACAATCAGCCACCTTTTGGTGGGGGAATCACAAACAGATGCCAAAAAGGAAGCCTTCACATGGCTAGGAAGAAAGGTCGTTACCCTTGAAGACCGTTTCGGTGCCATGAACGCAAGCTGGCTCGAAAGAACGACAAAAGCTTTTCCTCCGCAACGCCGGCCTCGGATCTCTCGTCGGAATACCGCAGCAGCACCAGTGACCAGTGCCTTTCCTCCTCCTCCTTCTTCCTCTCCATTTCTCTCACTAGGAATGTAGAAAGAGAAGACCAAATGCAAAATGAGATTTCCCTTCTCATCCACGGCCTTAAGGAAACAGGGAGGCAGCTCAGCCATTTTATCCTAGCTGACAGAACTAACGACCACGAATTTGTCAAAAAAGCACAAATTTGCCTGACACGGCCTGTGACACGCCCGTGTCCCAGGCCGTGTGCCTTAAGCGGCACTCAACCGACTTATCCAATCCAGTGACATGCCCATGTGACACGCTCGTGTCACGGGCCGTGTCACCCGACATGCCTTCAGACACGCCCATGTCTGTGGCCGTGTACATCAGGCTGAAAAATCTCAAAATCACCCGAGACTCACATGGCCTTTGACACGCCCGTGTCTCAGGCCGTGTGCCTATACACGGCACTAGTCACACCCGAGCTCAAATTCATCGGGCTGAGTTCGTCGACCGCGCTGACACGTCCTGTGACACGCCCGTGTCACAGGCCGTGTCCTAAGCACTCGACGATCGTCGACCCAATTTTGTTGACCACTCGTCGACTATTCCTCCCGAACGTAGGATACGCCCTGTGACACGCCCGTGTCCCAGGACGTGTCACCCCAAAAACTTTGCCTGCTGAAAAATGGGTTGTTACATCATGTGCCTGGAATAACCACTGTCCAAGTACCATTTAGGGGATGTGTTACTTGAAATAACCTTAAAAGAATACAAATCACCTTACCTTAGGACCCCAATATTTGTTGGGTCCTAGGTTCACATTAGTCTTAAAATAACCATGCCTTCCTACAGAATTCCTGACAGGTTGGCAACCTCTGTACACGGAGGGATTATGCCAGCAATCTACAGCATAGTGGCCCATTTGCCACAACACTAGCACTCATAGATATTATATCTCCTTTTCTGTTTGGGACCAGCATTTGTCTGTACTACTTCCTGAATAGTGGGGAGATGTGCTGCTCTATACTTCTGTCTTATTTCAGCAGCTGTTTTACTGAAGGACAGTCTTTCAGCTGGCTGTTTTGGTCTTCTCTGAGAACCATTAGCAACATGTCTCTTTTCAGCTAACATGCATCTGATAGAATCTGAGATTGCCATTCCAACCCTGCTAGAAGACTCACCTTGAGTCACTGCTTTTGCTGGATGATTTAGATTCATTGCAGCAAAATTATCTTTGAGTTTTGGGGCTAGGGCACCAAAAAGAAATGATCCAGGATTGGCCATTTGAATTTCATCATGGGCAGCCTTAAAGGCTTTCGCATGGTTGTACCTACCACCATGCTTGGGGCCACATTGGTCCATACCAGTGGATCTGCCGTTCTCCCAGTGACCATAACAGCTTTCATGATAATACATGTTATAAGACAACAACACTCTCTGAAAAGGAATATGAGGCAATGAGGCTAGAGGCACAACTGGTGCCATCCCTTTTCCCTTTCCTTTTGGATTGGAAGGTCTAGCAGGTCCCTTAAATCCTAACCCTTTCTAACCAGCTTGGGTAAGGTGGGTGTTAATTAAGGGCAGCACAGTGCTTGGCTTAGAAAATTTTGTCACCAGCAATTTCTCATTTTGAGAGATCATTTTCAAGTTTCTGGATAAGTTTCTGATTTGAGACTCTTACCACAGACTCACTGTCAATGATCTCCTTGAGCTGGGCTGCATGTGTAGCCATGTTAGTGAGCACTTTTTCTTAATCTTCACACTTGCTTTTAAGATAAAGAAGCTCTTTTGCCTGGCTCTTGGCAAGTAGCTTGCATTTCTTGAAAGCCTCAAGAAGTTCTCCATAATTGACAATTATGGAATTGAAATCATCCTCAGAGTCTGAATCCCCTTCATCTCTTGATGATTGTGCTTCAGAGTCTGAGCCATCCTCATGACTAAAAATAAAAGAATATGGTTTAGTATTTATATGCGTCTGACCAGGCAAATCCTCACTGCTTTCTTCATCTGTCATTGTCATTAATCCATGGCACTAAGCATCTTCTTCTTCATCTTCATCCAACTCTGAGTCACTATCAGAGTGTGATAGAGGGGCCCTAATCCCTATTCTAGCAGTAGGGTATTCTTCGGGTTCCTCTTCAGCAATAGCAATAAGCCTAATGTAGGCTTCTTCTTCTTTACTGTCTGACTCAGAGGAAGAGTCAGACCAGGTCTTCTCCTTCTTGTCCACAAGGGACTTCTCTTTCTTCTTTCCCTTGTGGTGCTTCTTCACTCCTTCTTCTTTCCTCTTCATTGGGCAGTCAGCAACTACATGCCCAGGTTTGCTGCAGTAGAAATAAATAATGTTAGAGGAAGATTGTTTATTAGAGTTTAGAGCATTCCTGTCCTCCTTAGAGGATTTCCTTATGTGCTGAGAGGAGGGAGGTGTCATTCTGTTCTTCCAATGCCCCTTCTTTATGAATTTCTGAAACTGCCTGGAGAAGACAGCAAGGTCCTCATCATATGTATGGCTGTCAGATGAGCTGGTCATTGAGCTCTCAGATTCTAACACTGCAGTTAACCTCACTGGAGAGATCTTCTTTCTGCTCCTAGTTGAAGCATCAGCTTTGAAAGCCACAGATTTCTCCTTGCTCTGTGACTTAGTGCCCTTATCTTCTTCTTCCTTCCTTATTGCAAGCTACATCTCATAAGACAGTATATTTCCAAACAGGGTTGGAGGTGGAGTGTTAGTTAGCTTGCCCATCTCCCTGATGGCACAAATCTTTGTGTCCCAATCCTTTATGAGGGACCTGAGAAATTTATCATTCAGCTCATAGGTGCTGAAGACCCTTCCATATGTTCTCTGTTCATTATCAGTTCTGAAAAATCTTTCAAAACTTTCAGCAATGTCGTCAAACTTTTCTTGTCCGAAGTCCTCATACGCCTGGTTGAGCATGGATTTTTTGACATCCCTCACCTTTTCTGAACCATCCATGAACACAACTAGGGTGTCCCACATCTCCTCGGAGGTCTTATAGTTCTCCAGATTCTGGAATATAGAATCATCTACAGCACTGACAATGATATTTTGAGCTATCTTGTCATTGAAGGCAAGGAGGAGCTCATCTTTGTTCATTTCTTTATATGATTTAGGAGTCTGGATGTTAACATCCAAAACCGAGATCTTCATGGGGATGAAGGGTCTGTCTTGGACTATGATGTAGATCCTATAATTAGCAGCTTCCATTAATCGCCTAACCCTTTCCTTCCTGATCCCAAACCCTTACTTTGTGCATATTTGCAACTTCATGACACTCAATTCCTTATAGTTTACGCTAGACCCCATTCTATACCTTATAGCTAACCTTGGAGGTATACTCAGATTATTAAATCCTCTTTGAGTAACCTCCCTCTGATACCACTTTAAAGTTATTTAACTTAAGGTTAGCTAATCACCTAGAGGGGGGGGGGGTGAATAGGTCTTAGAGCTTTTATTAAATATTTTGTTCATTTCAAGTTGTTCTAACTAGAGCTTGTCCTTAAATCCTAAAATAACATAGGGAAACAAGCACACAACAAACACAAGGATTTATAGTGGTTCCCCAATTGGGTACATCAACTTTCGCTCCCACCTATCCAACTTATTTGTTGGACTCGGCACAAACTCCTCCACTATGCTCCTGAGAACTTACACCTCAGGCCCTCAGCATTACACACAAATTCTTCACAGAAACCAACTCAGAACCACAAGGGTTCCTTCCTCGGAGCTCTGTAAAACTCCTACATCTCAGTGATCCACTGATCACCGACCATTGCATTATTTCTAAGGCCTAAACTCAGGCTCTTCAGCCATACAGCTTTAGGCACACAACCTTACTCTCAGAGTGTTGCAGCACTCCTACAACTCAGTACCCTTACAGGTACCTACAGATCAGCCTCCTCCAAGGCCTACAACTCAGTGACACACTTGTCACATACAACTCAATGACTCTTCAGTAACCTACCTCAGGCACAAGGCCCTACACTCAGGCTAGGAGGACAGCCCTTCCTCAGATCCACACTTGGATCCTACCTCAGAGAGGAACACTCTCCTACTTCAGGTACTTAAGTACTATAGCTCAGGTACTCACTTGGATACTACCTTCATGACAAATTTGTCACCTACCTCAGGCACAAAGTGCCCTACACTCAGATTCAGGAAACATGAATCCTATAGGAAGTTGATATAGTATGTAGAAGAAAATAAAAGACCTGAGTCAGAGAAATATCTCTCAGTCAACTTTGCTGGACTGAGCAGATTTCAGTCCAGCCCACTTGTTGTAGAAGGAATCGGTCTTTTTCTACAACTATCACTTTTCTGCTGGACAGGTGAGCAGTCGTCGGCTTGCTGATGAGATGAATCAGCTACACTGTTCTGTTGAGAACTAACTTGCTGAGCTTTGAAGTGCTTCAACTATCTTTCTTTTCCTTCAGGCTATCTTGGCAGGTCTTTAGCTTTCAAGCTTGATGGGGAAGAAGATGTCAAGCCGCCTCATTCTTTTTCTCTTTCTATATTTTCTGCGTGTCATCCCCAGGTATTTGTTCGTTTGTTTACCCTAATCATTTTACTGTTTCCTTTTTATATGTATTGATTTGAATCAACGGCACAAATAGTATGTGGGCCACCAAGGATTGGTGAGCACCAACTCCATCAAAAAAAGACAAAACAACTTTCGGCTCTATAGTAGCTTTCTCGCAACGGCTTACTGTAATTTTGACTTTGATGACGTCAGCAGTGGTCATCAACATTTGGACTTAGAAAATATTCCAGAAATCCATGAAGATTTGAGTGATGTTAAGTCACTCAATGCCATATTCCTTGGCTCTCAGCGTCTCTGGACTTAGAAATTTTCCTGGCTTTTTCTCAGCAGTTATGTCTCTGCAGTCTCAGTGGTTTTTCATTATCAGCTGAAACAGGCCATTGTCGCAGTGTTTTCTTCTTATCAACTGTCTTAGCGGTTTTTGCTCTTAACTGTCTCAACGGTTTTCCTCTTAACAGTCTCAGCGCTTCCTTCTTTATTAGAAGCGTTGAGTGAACCTGCTTCACTCAGTGCTTCTGGACTTAGAGAAATACAACCAGTTTTGTCTTAGCTATCTCAGCGGTCTCAACGCTATCTTCTTAGCTGTATCAACTGTCTCAGCGATCTCAATGCCTTCTTCTCAGCGTTCTTAGCGCTTGTTGCCCTAGACAGAGTTTTCTGGCTTTAGCTGCGTTCGACGATCTGTATGCTGAGCTTGACGAACTCTGATCTTCTCAGCGGTCTCAGCGCTTTTTGCCTTAGTCAATTTTTCTGGATTTATCTTGACAAGCATTGAGCTGAGCTCGACAAACTGTAAGCTACGCTTGACGAACTTTGATCTTCTAAATCGGTCTCTGTGCTTTTTTCCTTAGTCAATTTTTCTCTTGCTTTAGCTTGACAAGCGTTGAGCTAAGCTTGACGAACTGTAACCTAAGCTCGATGAACTTCGAGATGAGCTCGACGAATTTTGAATCATTAGCTCTTAAGCTTAACCCATAGAATGTTGAGTTGAGCTCGACGATTAGTGAGCTGAGTATGACGAACTCTAAGCTGAGTTCGACGAAATTTGAGTTTATTGCACAACTTATTTTCCTTCACTTGTCCAATCATGGACTACCTGCATGCAAGAACTAGAACACACATCAAATACATTATGTGTGTATGTCATTGACCCATTTGACTTCTTACAAATCCGGGATATTGAGATCAATAGACCCAACAGATCTATTACATATCCACTGATTTTGAAAGAGAAATAATAATTTGACTTAAGAGAAATTGCTCCCTGAGTCAATTTCTTCCCGGGCTAAGAAAATCTCAGTGTTGAAGCCAGGAAAAATCCTAACCTCAAAAATAAGATCAAGGCAGCCTAAGGTTACTGATTCTATGATTTGACGTCACAATTCAAATGGCTAGAGAGAAAGAGAGGAAACTATCTACAAGCATACCCAAGTGCTCCAGCAGGGAGGTCCCACCACGTAGCCGAAATCTTAGAAGAAGCTTCCCCTTCGCAACCAAAAGGCTGGGCGAGGTACTAGGCAGGCATGGACTGGGCGAGTATCCACTTGGGGGAACCACGTCCTCTTCCAAGAGTGTCATTTCCAGTACCCCTGGGGGGCTATTTATAGAGAAATCCTGGGGGGGGGGGTATAGGAGAGTATCCGGTTTCTACCTGCAAGTTCCAAGGGATACTCGCTCGTACTCGCGATTTGCTCGCCCAAGCTCGCCAGTGCTCGACCAAGCTCGCAACTGCTTGCCACAGCTCGTCTCTGCTCGCCCAAGCTCGTCACTGCTCGCCACAACTCGCCTCTACTAACCCAAGCTCGCCACTACTCGCCACAGTCTCCTTTGCTCGCCCAAGCTCGCCACAGCTCGCCTCTGCTCGCCCAAGCTCGCCACAGCTCGTCTCTGCTCGCCAAAGCTCGCCACTGCTCGGCACAGCTCGCCTCTGCTCGCCCAAGCTCGCCACTGCTCGCCACAGCTCATCTCTGCTCGCCCATGCTCATCACTGCTCGCCATAGCTCGCCTCTTCTCTCCACTACTCTCCATAGCTCTCCTCTGCTCGGCCAAGCTCGCCACTGCTCGCCACAACTCGAATCTGCTCGCCCAAGCTTGCCACAGCTCGTCTTTGCTCACCAAAGCTCATCTCTGCTCGCCCAAGCTCGCCATAGCTCGCCACAGCTCGCCAAATGGTCTGCGAATAGCAGTCTTCTGGGGTACGTCTGATCTCGACAAATTACGGGTTATACACAATCCCCGCTTTTTTTGAGCTCGACACGAGCTTGGAAAAATAATGTTGAATCTGTTGTTCGGAGAGATGACGCTTGACGATGCACTGTGCGAGGTCCTTCCTAGGAGTGGAGCTCAACTAAAAGGGGAGAGAAGGTTGATACCTCATAGGAACCAAGTTCAACTAATTGTAGAAGAGGTCGACAACTCGCAGGAGAAAGCTCAACCGGAGGTACAGAATATGGTCGACACCAAGCAGGAGCCGAGCTCAACAGGAGGTGGAGAGTCGACACCTCACAAGAGTCGAGCACAACTAAAGGTGGAGAAAAATGTCGACACCTAGTAGGAGCCGAGCTCAACTAAAGGTGGAGAAAAGAGGTCGACACCTCGCAAGATCCGAGCTCAACTGGACGTGGAGAAAAGAGGTCGACACCTCGTAAAAGCCGAGCTCAACTGGAGATGGAGAGTATAATCAACACCTAGCAGGAGCCGAGCACAACTGGAGGTGGAGAGAAGAGGTCAACACCTCGCAGTAGCCGAGCTCAACTAGAGGTGGAGAAGAGGTCGAAACCTCACAGGAGGAAGCTCAACTGGAGGTGGATAATATGGTCAACACCTAGCAGGATCCGAGCTCAACTGAAGGTGGAGAAAAGAGGTCGACACCTCGCAAGATGAAGCTCAACTAGAGGCAGAGAAGAGGTCGACACCTCACAGGAGGAAGCCCAACTGGAGGTGGAGAGAAGAGGCTGACACTTCGTAGGAACCCAACTCAACTGGAGGTGGAGAAAAAGGTCAACACCTAGCAGGAGCCGAGCTCAACTGAAGGTGGAGATAATAGGTCGAAACCTCGCAGGATTTGAGCTCAACTGAAGGTGGATAAAAGAGTTTGACACCTCGCAGGAGCCGAGCTCAACTGGAGGTGGAGATTATAGTCGACACCTAGCAGGAGCCGAGCTTAACTGGAGGTGGGAATCAGTTGACACCCAGCAGGAGCCAAGCTCAACTGGGGGTGGGAATCAGTCGACTCAGGGAGGTAAGTAGTAGGTATGTAGGAGAGGAGCTCGTACAGAGATCTCGAACTATGACATCACTCCAACGAGGAACTTGATCTCACTCGAGGAGGTCTTTTTCCAATATGCAGGAGCGGAGCTCGTGTAGAGACTTGGACTTACGACGATACTACCACTCGAGGACTTCAAATGTTGTAGTCGACAGCTCTCAGGAGCCCTGCTCAACTAGAGTGGTGTAAGTTGACTCGGGGAGGCAAGTTGTCGGTCTACAGGACAGGAGCTCGTACTGAGATCTCTGACTACTGCATCACTCCAACGAGGATCTTGAACTCACTCGATGAGGTCCTTGGCCAATATGCAGGAGAGAAGCTCGTGTATGGACTTGGACTTATGGCGACACTATCACTCGAGGACTAGATATACTGTTGGAGTAATTTTCCTGTTGCTTTAAGAGATTGACAATGAATCAAGTGTATCAATATCTTTGAGTATGAAGAAATTACAAATAGAGCGATGATCTCGCCGATGTCGACTTGGGAGGTTGGCTTCCAACCCTGTTCCTAATAGTTCCTCCAGTCGGAGGACAAATGCAATCAGGGGTAGCTAGGCCGACATGCAAGGGGGGAGCTGATCTCGGCCGTCCATGCAGGGGTCCGGTCTTACATTGATGCTTACATCCCGAGGCATCATCCCATCTTCCATACTAGGCTATCTAGGAGAAACAGGTCGAAGGCATGTTTTCCAATCCAACGGTTGAAAAAGTTTTCAGCTCTACCACTTGGCTACGAAGGTCAGCGTACAAGCGAAGGGAAATGGCCCTCGGGGGGTCCCACGGGACATACACTCGAGCCCACCATCCTTCTGTGAACTTGTACTTCTCAGAGCTCGGTAGGTTATACTGCTTTGGTAACAATAGATGCGCGTCCTACTTACAGGACAAACATTCGCTAAGAGCGGGTCATTTAGTCTTCTCAAAGACCGATGATGCCTTTGTATAAGCCATCACTTTGTGATGTCGATCCTTTATCGAGTTTATGAGGTTAGTGTTTAGACATGTTCCTAATATTTCCTCCAGTCAGAGGAGAGAAGCAATCGGGGGTAGTTAGGCCGACATGCAAGGGGGGAGCTGATCTCGGCCGTCAATGTAGGGGCTCGGTATTACAAGGATGTTTAAATCCTGAGGCATCGTCTGCCCTGGGCTAAATAGGAGAAATAAGTCGAGCACAGGTTTCCTAAATCGATCGTGGAGTTGAACTTCACTGCTCCTAGCTATCTTGAGATGAATCAACACAAAGAACACAACTTGCATTAACCCGCGACTCCATGGGTGAGGAAATGTATAAACAACTTAGAAACAATGTTACAGGTAAGAAATACATGTTACCGCTAGGGGCAGAACCTTTTTAGGTCATCCTCGCTTCAGATATTTCTGGAGATGAAATGAATAGCATTGCATCCCGGTTGCTGAAGTGATAGCCTCACGCATATAAACTCGTAGAATTCGAATACCACAGTTTCTCGTGAGTATGGAACTCGCGGAATTGAAGAGAGCACCAAGTAAGCATGAAGAGCATCACGAGTAGGAGCTCGTAGAATACTAGTTGAAATATGTCATGAGTAAGTCATCTCATGTAATGTAGGTTGTCGGCAGAGATCATCGCAAGTCATCTCATGGACTCATGGAATTAAAGGAGAGCACCATAGCAGTAGAAGAGATGACCTATTGAGTATGAAACTCGCGGAATTGAAGAGAGCACCAAGTAAGCATGAAGATCATCACGAGTAGGAGCTCGTAGAATACTAGCTGAAAGATGCCAAGAGTAAGCCGTCTCCTGTAATGTAGGTTGTCGGAGGAGATCATAGCAATTCATCTCATGGACTCATGGAATTAAAGGAGAGCACCATAGCTGTTGAAGAGATGACCTCGCGAGTATGGAACTAGCATAATTGAAGAGAGCATCTAGTAAGCATGAAGAGCATTGCGAGTAGGAGCTCGCAGAATACTAGCTGAAAGATGCCATGAGTAAGCCGTCTCATGGAATGTAGGTTGTCGGAGGAGATCATTGCAAGTAGGAGCACTTCGTATGTTTTTCCCTGGTGGTGAACACGCCGTGATTCAGCCTGTTTGTTAGTCATACAAAAAGTACTCACGGGTTTTACCAAAGCACCTGTAAGTATGAACATGTATGAAAAACGCCATTATTGAAATAGGAGATGAATCGGGCGGAGGTTAAGTGTCACTCTTGACATTAGAACCCCTACGCAGAGTTTTCGGGGGTTCCGCTGCTGGGTCAGCGGACGGGTGTCAAGGGGGCAGCGGCCCTATAAATTTTTAATTTTCCACTCCCAAATCCCCTAGATTCCGAGCTATCCCGGCTTGCGAGCTAGCCACCCGCGAACTCGCCTATGGGCGAGTAACAAAGATACTAGCCACTTCAACTCGCCTTTGGGCGAGTAATAAAGATACATGCTTCTTCACCTACAGAACTCGCATATTGGTGAGTAAGAAAGATAATATCCTCTTCAAAATCGCCAATCTTGACCATACTCGCCTATGGGCGAGTAACAAGGAAGCTCGCCAACCTGTAATTAGGACACCTGCAAGTTGATTTGGAGCTCGTTGTATGAAGCTCGCTAGAGAATATCTCCACCTACAACTCGCCTGCATGAACTCGTTTGCATATACTTGATAAATTTAGTCGTCATCTGGAACTCGCCTAAGGAGGTCGTGATCTGGAACTCACTTATGAGCGAGTAATAGGCAAGCTTGCCCATGAAGCCATTGAGTCTGAAAGTCGCCTTCATAAAGTCGCCTATGGGTGAGTAATCAAGAAGCTCACCCACCTTGCCGAGAACTCGCCCACCTTGCGGAGAACTTGCCCACCTTGCCAAGAACTTGCCCACCATGCCCAGAACTCGCCAACCTTGCTGAATGCTTGCGAGTTCATACCTTTGGTCTCCAGCTCTCCATCTTAAACTATGAAGTCTTCTCGCAAAAATTTCTTCCTCGGCTACTATCCACGCTCACCGCACCAAGTGTTGAAGCCAGGAAAAATCCTAACGTCAGAAATAGGATCAAGGCAGCCTAAGGTTACTGATTCTACGATCCGACGTCACAATTAAAATGGCTAGCGAGGAAGAGAGGAAACTATCCACAAGCACACCCCATGTGCTCCAGCGGGGAGGTCCCACAACGGACCCGGAAGCTTAGAAGAAGCTTCCCCTCTGCAACCAAAAGGCTGGGCAAGGTACTAGGCAGGCATGTACTGGGCGAGTATCCACTTGGGGGGACCTCATCCTCTCCCAAAAGTTCCATTTCCAGTACCCCTTGGGGCTATTTATAGAGAAATCATGGGTGGGGTATAGGAGAGTATACAGCTTCTACCAGCGAGTTCCAAGGGAAACTCGCCCATACTAGCGAGTTGCTCGCCCAAGCTCACCACTGCTCGCCACTGCTCTTCCCTGCTCGCCCAAGCTCACCACAGCTCGCATTTGCTCACCCAAGCTCGCCACTTCTCTCCACAGCTCTCCTCTACTCGCCTAATCCCTCCACTGCTTGCCACAGCTCGCCTCTGCTAGCCCAAGCTCGCCATAGCTAGTCTCTACTCGCCAAAGATTGCCACTGCTCGCCATGGCTTGCCTCTACTCTCCCAAGCTCTCCACTGCTCACCACAGCTCATATCTGCTCGCCCAAGCTCGCCACTGCTTGCCACAGCTCGCCTCTGCTCACCCAAGCTTGCCACTGCTCTCCATAGCTCTCCTCTACTCGACCAAGCTCGCCACTGCTCGCCACAGCTCGTCCAAGCTCGACACAGCTCGTCTCTGCTCGCCAAAGCTCGTCTCTGCTCGCCCAAGCTCACCACTGCTCGCCACAGCTCAGCAAATGGTCTGTGAATAGCCGTTTGCTAGGGTACTTCTGATCTCGATGAATTACAGGTTATACACTCAGCCCTATCTAATTCACAGTAAAAAGAATGACAATCTTCGACTATATGTTGCTTGTGTTGGAAGTTACCTCAGGACCATGATAATGTTCTTGCTGATGAAAGGGAAGATCAAGAATGAATGTCTTCAACTAGCTAAAATTTATTGGTAGAAAATGAGTTGATTTACCTCTCCTTTTGTCCAGAGAAAACTCTGTACAAATATCTTCTTCTTCTTCAATAATCCAGGGAATGATCTTCAGATTTGGCTCTGCTTGGATCCTGAATCAACTTCAGCTAGGGCTTGCCTAGACTAATTTGTCTTCCTCAGAGATATCCTTTGTACTTGTTGTAGTAGATGTTGATTGCACCGGCGAACTCAGAAACACTTCGAATTTATCAATTTGAAGTTCTTGGCTCTATAACAACGACGGATGAAGTCGACGAACTCCCGCTTCTCGTTTTTATAATTAATTCATTCATTAATTTTTAATCTCGATATCAGCTGCTATTTATAATTTAGTCGATTTGCTGGATGGTTGATACGTGTCCCAATTTTAATGGTGGCTAAAACCTCAGCTTAATCAAATTGAGATTCACTGTAGACTGACTGCAACGTTAATGTCAAATTGCAGCATTTAAATAACGAATATGAAATTTGTTGACTTGTTGACTCTGCTGACGTAAGCATCATTTTGGACTTAGGAAAATCAAACATCATTCCAGAAATCCTCAGTTCGACGAACTCAAATCTCAGTTCAACTAACCTAGAGCTCAGCTCGACGAAAAGGTGAAAGCTGAGGTCGACGAATTCTGAACTCAGTTTGATGAACACATAGCTTAACTTGACAGAAAAGTGAAAGCTGAGTTTGATGAATTTTGAACTCCGTTCGACGAACCTAAAGCTTAGTTTGATGAAAAAGTGAAAGCTGAGTTCAACAAATTATGAACTCCGTTCAACGAACTCAAAGCTCAGCTCGACAAAAAATGGATAAGCAATACTCAATAATTTTGGACTTAGAATTTTCTTCATCTCTGCTAGGCATTGCGAGTATATGCCTCACTCAACGCTTTTTTCCTTAGTCATATTCTTCTGCACTTTCTGCTTAAAAGTGTTGAGAGCATTGACTGTATAAGATTCACTCAACGCATTTACAATTAGCCTGATTTTCTACAATCTTGCCTTCATGCTAAAGTTTAGCATTGAGTGTGTTGAGTGAACTGACTTCACTTACCGATTCTAGACTTAGCTGAATTCTTGTTTCTTCATAGGAAAACTAGACTGAAAGCCTTTTGACCATGTGTTGAGTGAATGAGATTCACTCAAAACTTTTGTACTTTGGCATTGACAGAATGACCTTGACTCAACGATTTTAGCCATATGGCGTTGAGTGAATTGAGCTCACTCGACGCCTGTGAACTAAGTCACATTTCTGCCTTTTCAATACTGTAATCTTTGATGGCCAGCATTCTCTCAGCGCTATTAGCTGTATGGCATTAAGTGAGCTTGCCGCACTCAACGCTTATGGACTTGGGCTTTTTTCTGAATTTCCTGCCTATCACTTTGAGTCCACTTGTCATTGTCTCTTGGACTATATGTCCAATCATTGTGACAAAGACCAACCTGTATGCATGAACTTAGATATACATCAAATACAACTAAGTGTATACCATTGACCTGTTTGACTTCTTACAAATCTAAGATATTGGGATCAACGGATCCAACAGTATGGGTATATCCACTTTCCTCCCACCTTTCTAGCAGTGAGTTAGACAAGGCAATCTTCTCCAAAATTTAATCAATGAGCTTACAACTTAGTTCCCTTAGGATCTCTCAGGCTTCCACTAAGCTCTACCTCAAGCCAAAGCCCTACACACTCAGAGTAAAGTATACTCCTACAGCTTAGTGATCTTTTTGATCACCTACCTCAGGCTTAACAAAAAGCCCTACAACTAAAGCTAGAATGATAGCCCTACACTCAGAGATGATAAGTCTCCTACCTCAGATCTGACTCAGATCCTACCTCAGGCACATAGACCCTACCTCAGATTCTCAACAGAATCCCACAACTCAGCATTTATATGTTAAGCTAATAACTCAGAACAATATAGATCCTACAGAAAAAGTAAGTTGTTGTTGATGATTGACTCCAGAGAAAGTGTCCTCTAATCCTTCTTTCTTGACTGAGTAAACTTAGCCCTAACCCTAACTTTTTCACAGCACCAATAAAGTAGATATTCAGGATGTTTCTGCTTGTGTTGAGAAGATAACTGCAGAGCACTGCTTCTTCAAGCCTTTGATGTGGAAGTGTTGAGTGTGAAGTTCTGGAAGATGAACAACAACTTGAGTTTGCTATGATTCTTCTGACTCAGAAAATGAGTTTTCTGATCTTGTTGTTGAAGACAGAATTATTTATTCAAACAGCCCACCTCTGTCTGTTGTTCACAAACTTTTTGTAAGAATGAGTTGCAAGAAATCTTCTGCTTAGTCTAGAGGAAGAAGATGACCAAAAGGCTTGTTTTGATTTCTCGAAAATGTCCTTTTATTACTCGCAGTCCAACAGCTCTATGTGCAGTATGGACCAACCATAATTGCTAACTGCAACATATGTTTTGCATTTGTTGTTGTACTAAAGGCGTACAACGCTTTTATCATCTAGCGTGTTATTCCCACAATATTTGAATTAATGATGGCGTCAGCATGACTCAGTGCTTGTGAACTTGGCAATTTCCATACAATCTGCAAAGGCGTTGAGTGAGGCCTTGTCACTCAAGACAAAAATACTGCATCTTGAGGCTTTGAGTGAATCTTCAACATTCAATGCATTTGACTTTTGTAGCCTAACTGATGGGGTGTTGAGTGAGCCTTCGTCACTCAACACATTTTGACTTGGCAGAAATTTTCTACTTGAAGGTATTCAGTGAAGCTTCTTCACTCAATGCTTTTGAACTTTGCTGACTAACAGATGAGGCATTGAGTGATCCAATCAACGCCTCTGTACTTGGGTAGATATCCCCCTGTGTATGTGTTAAGTGAATTCCTTTCACTCAACGCTTCTGAACTTAACCAAATTTCTCTTCAGTAGCTGATGAGTACAATTATATAAGTCCTTTTTACTATCATATTTGTACTCATGCCCACTATTATCTACCTTCATTCGTTATATTTGCACGAAAATAGCTAAGAATTTGAAATATCATGAATAAAAGAGTGCAATATAGATTTTCCTTTATTAACTTATTTATTTATTCATTAATCTTCTAAATGTAGGTATTGCAAGTCCTTGGAACTAAAATACTTTGAGCAAGCAGAGGTGTTCACGGATCCAACATGACTGATGGCAGGAAAATCTTGGATTAGATACCACACGGGTAGGGACATGCCCGTGTTACTACCTGTGTCCATATCGGGAAGAACCAGACCTGAATCCATGAAGAACACACTGTCGTGTTACCAGCCGTGTCAAATGACATGTCTCACGACTAGGTATGCCTTTTCATACCAAACTGCTAGACGCTTCATTTCAGACCCTACATGGCCTGTGACACGGCCATGTTGGATCTTTTTTTCGACATCTGTTTGCAAAGAAGACTATAAAAACCTGCACTCAAAAATAGAAAGTGACTTTTGGATTGAAGGACTTTGAGAACTTATGGTGGACGAAAGTGGAGCACTCAAGCGAAGGGGAAATCAAGGGAGATAATCCTTATGGTTCAATTTTTTATGTATCTAGTTAAATTTCCCCTTCTCTTAGTGGATCCAAACTTTATTTTACATTTTGCATGAGACTTGTTTTTCTTCTTCGATTCAGTAATCATGTATGTTGTTTTTTTTTATTTTGGATTCGTTGTATTTTACTTGTATGTGTGGTTTAAAATAAGGAGATTGATCATAGATTTGAAGTTAGTTTTTTGTTCTATATGAATCCCAAACTTATAGATTGAGAAATTGGAAGATTGTGATGATGGTCTGTAATTTCATTCTCTGGTGTTCTTTCTCTTTGTATTTCAAATTTCATGATCGAGAGATATGTTGTTTGGATAATGGCAATACGAATAAATGCTTCCATGGCATTTTAGAGATATGATTTCATGGATTTATTTATTAGAGAGGTTTACTTGATATTAATGCAAATTTGAGTGTTTTGTATTGTACGAGAAAAAAATTACTCAACTTAAGTTTAGGTATTGAATTGCTCGAGAGAGAATTCAATAAAGATTGAACCCTTACAATTCAACAAATTTGATAATAGTGTTAATACATGGTTACATAGAACAAATTAATGTGTGAATATTCTCTTGTAATTACTCTTAGATTATTTGCTTTTTACCATCCTTAATCCTCCAATGTAGCTTTATCCAATTAGTCCTAGTAATGTTAATATAGAATGATAACCAATTTTAATTATAGGTATGATAACAGAGTGAGAGTGAGTACGAGTACTTAAAAAGACCCTGAGGAATACGACACGAGATGTAGATTTCTCTTATACTATGATTTATCAGTGCACTTTCCTGAGAGTGAAATCAATCTAGCTTATACCTATCTACATAGTTTATATTATAGTTGCAAACAAAATCCATATCAAGTTTTTGGCGTCATTGTTGGGGAGTCATTTTCAATATTTTGAAAGCTTAAACTCTATTATTCTACCAATTTTTGATTACTACATATATTTGTAAATTAGTTTATTGCATAATTATATCAATTAATCTTTGTTTTGTAGTCTGTTAGTCTATGACCAGGGGTAGAAATTCTGGGTTAACACCATTTCATCCTGACCCGGAATGGATTATTCACAACACCTCACAGAGGGACTTGGAAACTGATAACATAGATAATTCAAATGGACTTTCAGAAGAGGAAATAGTAAACTTAGGAGATCATCATCCATATAACATGGAAAATCAGAACGAGCAAACCATGTCGGACTTTGCTAGCACTAATCTCTAGGGCACTGGGTCAAGCATTGTTAGACCACCAATTATCGCCAACAATTTCGAATTGAAGACTAGTATTATTAAGATAGTTCAACAGTATGTCCAATATGATGACCTACAGGATGAAGATCCCAACACACACTTAGCAAAAATCTTGGAGATATATGATACATTCCAGATCAATGGCATTACTAATGATGTCATTCGATTGATGTTGTTTCCGTTCTCACTAAGGCACAAGGAGAAGCAGTGGCTAAACTCATTACCTAGAGGGTCGATCACTACATGGGATATGATGGTTGAGAAGTTCTTGATGAAGTATTTTCCACCGGCGAAGACTGCAAAGCCATGGAATGACATTTCTACATATGATCAACTAGAATTTGAATCGTTCTATGACACATGAGAACGATTCAAGCAGCTATTAAGGATGTGTCCCCATCATGCATTACCTTCCTAGCTTCAGATTCAGACCTTCTACAATAGTCTCAATCCATCCACTAAATAGATGATCGATGCGGGTAGTGGATTCACCTTGAATAATAAGACAACAGAAGCGGCTCAACAGTTGATAGAAGACATCACAATGAATAACTATCAATGGACTACCATAAGACAAAAGCCTAATAAGCCTGTAGGAATCTATGAAGTGGATGCAGTCACTATCTTAGCTATTCAAGTGGAGAAGCTTCATCAGAAGATGGATTACCTATCTTTAACATCACCCTCCATTATGCCTCAATAATGGGACCCTTCATTTAGTGGAATGTCTGGTTGTGAACCTCAAGTGCATGAACATGTTGACTATATGGGCAACAATACCAGACCTCCCTACAACAAAGAAAACAACCCATATAGTTCTAAATACAATCTGGGATGGAGGAACCACCCCAATTTCTCTTGGGGAGGACATGGAAATCAAGGCAAGCAACCTGTGTTTGGACAACCACAACAGCCAGAGCAAAGGAAGCCATCATTAGAAGATGTACTCACCAAGTTCATCCATACAATTGATGTTGCTTTCCGGAATAAAGAGGGCTCTATTTGGAATTTGGAGAACCAGATAGGTCATCTCGCAAGGATGGTATCTAAAAGACAACTAGGAACACTTCTGGGTAATACCGAAACAAACCCAAAGGAGCATGCAAAAGCAATCCAATTGAGGAGTGGAAAGGAATTACAAGACCAAAGACTTACAAAGGAAGCACCCCAAGAGGAGTCTAGTGGCTAAGGGCAAAACGAGATGAATTCAAAATCAAAGGAGTATCGACCAGCAATACCATATACAGCGAAGATGAACAAGGAGCGCATGGATGCGCAATATGGTAAATTCTTATTTATGTTTAAACAATTACATGTTAATTTACCTTTTTTTTGAAGTCATTCAAAGGCCAAAGCATGCTAAATTTCTAAAGGACTTAATTTCAAATAAAAAGAAAATAGAAGAATTATCTTTGGTAACACTTAGTGAAGAATGTTATGTTATTTTACAGAACAAATTACCACAAAAATTTAGGGATCCCGATTTATTTTCAATTCCATGTTTAATCGGTGATTTACAAGTGAATAAAGCTTTAGCAGACTTAGGAGCTAGTATAAACTTAATGCCTTATAAACTATATTTGAAACTAGGTCTAGGAGAATTAGCCCTACTATAAAGAGTATTCAATTAGCAGATCGTAGTAGAGGATGTATTGGTTAAGGTAGATAATTTTATATTTCCAGCCGATTTTGTTATTTTAGGTAGGGACGAAAATGTAGAAGTGCCACTCATATTAGGTCATCCGTTCTTAACCACATCTAGAGCTCTTATTGACATTTTTGATGGTAAACTAGTCTTGCGAGTAGGGGAAGATGAAGTTACTTTTCAAATCGGTTAATACTGTTGGGTATTGTATCCACAACGTACCTGATTTGAAGAAGCCCCTGAACAAGCTAAGGTAAATAGACAATGTATTTGATAAAATCTTTCAAGTTGTGCTTGCAGTTATTCCACGCTAAGTACACACCAATGTCAGGGTGCAGTAGGTCAATATACACGGGTCTGCGCGACGTAATCCCTCGTTGAGCAGATCAGTGTGTTGGCCTACGTGTACTCTCTCTATTGGAGTGTACTTATTTTCAAGTACAGGGTTGTGGTAATGCAAGAGCAGACAAGGAGCAAGGATGGGTCAAGGAGCAGCTCATGGGTGGAAAGACGAAAAATCATCTAAGTGTAAATCGACGAGAATCACTAGTGATTCTCGCCGAATATTCGGCGAGAATCACTAGTGATTCTCACCGAATCGTCGAGAATCATTGGCTGATTCTCGCCGTCTTTATCTGGCTACTTCAAAGCGTGCAACTCTGGCGCTAAGTAATAATCGTCAAGAATCATCAAGTGATTCGTCGAGAATCACTGGCTGAGTCTCGCCGATTCGACGAGAATCACCTTCGATTCTCGCCGATTTTGCCTTGGTCGATTTTCTGGATCCCGCAGGACCAGATCAAATGTTAAGGCGTTGTTTTGAACCGGTATTAGTGTTTCTTCTGGTGGGACCCATAATGGTCATAAAGAGGTTTTATACCGTATAAATACACGCGTATTTTGAACAGAAAAAAAAGAACTGAAAAATCGAACGAAGTCGAGCCGCCGACGTGACCTAGATCGCGATACCTGCTCCGCCGTCGTCGCCGCTCGTGCAAGTTGATCGCCGGCCTTGATAGTGGTTTCTTCCAGATCTCCCGGCAACAGAAGCTTAGCCAAGCATAGCGTCTCACGCGTCTAACCAGAGATCCTTTGTCTCTTGATTCGTTGATCGGGAAATCCTTCCCCGTCCGAATCGATCGAGACGATCGATCCCAGTGTGACCGTTGGAAGACCTTGCTAGCTTTGCTACGAAGTTTGAATCTCCAAAGTACAGCAGCCGCACACCATTGTCGCCGCCGATCCCGTGAACTAAGCCGCCGCCCCTCTTGCCGCCGCCAGTTCCGGGGAGATTCTCTCCAAGAGAGATCTAGGGTTGTGGACTCTTCGTTGACTTCAAGAACGCATCATCGAACGAAGAGGGACACCTTAGTCTCCAAAAGTAGTTTGTATTTCTTGTACATTCTAGTTCATTTTTGTTGTAAAGGAACGTTGGTTCCTAGTTGTAAGGGTTGGGTGCAACCCGTGTTGTGGGAGTGTCGTCTCCTACGTGTGGAAGGGTTCCTTCCGATAGTGCAGGGATTGGATTTCAATCCTGTTGGTGAAGTGACCGAGTCATCCCTGGTTGGGAGATAGGTCGAAGGGGGAAAGTGGATGTACCCAAATCGGGGAATCACTACAATTTGCTTGTGTCCCTTTTGTGTTGTGCTGTTTTGTTATCTTGTGCAGGTACAACTATAATTCCGCAAAAAGCTGCAAGTCACCTATTTGCCCCCTGTAGGGAAGGCGCAACCAACTCGCCCAAAAGCCCGGACTGTTTGAGGATGGCGCTACCACTCCTTTATGGAGCTGGCTACCCTAGGATGCACGGGGCGGCCAGTTAGGCCCCAGGGGACACACCCTTCTGTTTCGATTAGTGCGGGCCATAGCGCCTCACACCGTACCTCCCAACACCGGGGGCATTGATGGAACCCAACAATCCCCCAACAGCAACGACCCCGGGGTTTCGAACCCGTGAACTCCTCTGATACCACTTGTAGGGAAGGCGCAACCAACTCGCCCAAAAGCCTGGACTGTTTGAGGACGGCGCTACCACTCCTTTATGGAGCTGGCTACCCTAGGATCCACGGGGCGGCCAGTTAGGCCCCAGGGGACACACCCTTCTGTTTCGACTAGTGCGGGCCATAGCGCCTCACGCCGTACCTCCCTACACCGGGGGCATTGATGGAACCCAACACCCCCCCCCCCCCATAGGTGAAGGTAGTTGACACTAGGTGGACTTTCAAGTGGTATCAGAGGGAGGTTACTCATCAAAAAGGTTCACACCTTGAGTAGAATCCTGCCACTAGTGTCAAGAAGAAGGAAAACATCTACCATGGACGGGCTCAAGTACACAGGCAAGATTCCAGTGTGCACCAGGCTCAACTTTCCCATTTGGAAGGAAAGGATCAGGTTCTACATGGAAGCAGTTGATCCTCGACTCTTCATGATCGTGTAGGAGGGACCTTATGTCCCCACTAAGGTCTCCACCATTGATCCTACCAAGAAAGTGCCAAAGAAAATTTCTGAAATGGACAAGCACGAGATGGTGTTGGTGGGACTTGACAAGAAGGTGCAGAACATTCTGGTCAGCGCGGTCGATGACTCAATGATGCAGAACTTCTGCAATTGCAGGACAGCAAAGGAGATCTGGCACTACCTGATTATTCCTAATGGAGGGCACTGATGAAGTGAGGGATGATCGGAGATCCCTCCTAAACCAGAAATATGAGGCATTCAGACAAGGGCCTAAGGAAGAGATCGGAGTCACCTTCGAGAACTTCCTCAAGATTGTCAACGCCCTTAAAGGATATGGAAGAGTGTTCACTGATGGTGAACTTAATGATAAATTCCTTAGGTCCCTTACTAAAGAATGGGACACAAAGATCTGCGCCATCCGAGAGTTTGGCAGACTAGCTGAAACAGACCCACAAATTCTGTTTGGGAAGCTGATGTCCTATGAGCTTCAACTGAACACCCGGAAAGCAGAAGAAGAAGCAGAGAAGGCTGCAGCGAAGGAAAAGACTGTGGCTCTAAAATCCATTCACTCCAGGAAGGGCAAGGGGGCGGTTTCATACCATGCAAGAAAAAAAGATGAGGAGGAGGACTCCGAGCCATGCTCCTCCAGCTCAGAGTTGTCTGAGGAAGATTTCTCCCTCATCACCCGAGAATTCAAGAAGTTCCTCAAGATGAGGAATCAAAGAAAGAGAGATGGCTCCTCCTCCAGGCTTCAGAAGAAAAATTATTCTTCTGACAGGTATGCTTCTAAACCGAACAAACATCGCTCCTCTGACATTATTTGTTTTGGATGCAATAAGCCAGGACATGTCGTGGCCGACTGCCACCAAGGCAAGAGAGAAAAAGGGAAGGGATAGGAGCACCAGTTCTCTAGAGATAAGAAGAAAGAGAGGAGCTACATCGCCAAAAAGCCAAAGACATTAAGTGAATCTGATTCCTCAGAATCCAGTGATGATGAGGAAGCCTACTTCGGGCTGGTGGGTCGCTCCGATTCAGAAGGAGAATGCCCCCCATTTACTGGGAAGGTAAAAGCTCACACCCCTCTCTCCGACTCTGAATCTGATCCTGAGTCTCAGGATGATGACCCTGAGGATAGCCCTTCGGCCCGTGAAGCGGAGCTCCTCGAGAAGTATGAGCTTCTGCTCAACACTTTCAAGGAGTACCGTAAGAGATTGAAGGCTGAGAAAAAGGAAGTGAAATTCCTTAAGGGTGAGTGTGTCTCCCTAAGGTAAGAGATCACCGGTTTGATCTCTCTCCGACAGGAGCACCTTGACCTGACTTCAAAGCATTCAGAGTCTCTTAAGCTCATTGATCGTAAGCAGGAGGAAGTCGACAAGTTGGAAGAACAACTTGCGGCAGAAAGGAAGATCATCAAGAGCTTCTCTATGCCAAAAACAGTTCTTCCATTAGTTGATACCTTCTCTGCTCAGGCCAAAGGAGCTGGCTTGGGGGATGTAGGGGTATCTGGTTCCTCATCCAGGAGAAACAGGAACCAGAGAAAGAATAAGGCTGCCAAGAAGGCCTCTGCTGCTGAAAAGGGAAAGGCCCCACTCAGTCCTGTTGAGTTCAGAAAGCCTAGCTTTCCCTGCAACCAACATGACTTTGAGTCAACCTATGGTCATCACTTCCGGCCCTCGGTTGCAAAGCCAAAGAGCCGATATGATGGTTGGACTTTTCCCCGCAACTTCAGTGAGAGTGTCTTCAAGGCACCTTATGAGGAAATCCACATGGGAAATTATGGTCAATTCTCTAACGGCCATAATGGAAAGCAGGCACCAAGAGCAAAGCCTGTTATACTAAAGGAACAGAAAGTGAAGAAGTCATGTGACTGCAATCACTATGAGGCCTCCACCTCCAGATCCAAGGCCCCGGCAGTACCCACCATACCCAGGGTAAAGCAGGAGCCTAGGAAAAGGTACAACAGCTTTGACTGTTGGTGTTGTGGCAAAGTCGGTCACTTTGCCGTGGATTGTTGGTTTAATCCGAGGTATAACGAGACTCCCTATGTTAGCAAGGCGAGGCCGACCACTCGTCGGGTTAACCACCCGAGGGGGAGTATGCTAACCAAGAATCTAGGACCCAAGTTCGATTGGGTTCCTAAGGGAAATTAATTTTGTTTTGCAGGAATGTCCAAAGGCCACCAAAATGCCAATATGGATGCTCCCGGCATATGACTGGGACAAGAAGCCTGCTGCGTGATTACACTCCAGTCGAGAATGGACCCAAAGTCATCTTTGGGGGGTCAGATCGAGGAGTCACCAGAGGTTACGGTATGATTTCCAACGGTACAATCTCTATCACCGACGTGGCTTATGTTGAAGGGTTAAACCATAACCTGATCAGTGTAAGTCAGTTATGTGATAAAGGTTATGACGTTAAGTTCTGCAAGGATAAATGCCTGATAATATCATGTGCCTCTTCTGAGACGGTATTAATAGGGATTAGGAGCAGAAATATCTTCTGCTTAAATTTTCTTAGTTTAGATTCATCTACCCCCGTATGCCTGGTGGCAACAGGCAGTGTATCTCTTTGTCAACAATGACACAAGAGACTGGCACATATTAATTTCAAAACAATTAGTATGCTGTTTTCTAAAAACTTAGTAAGGGATGCTCCCATTATCAAGTGCATCAAAGATAGCCCCTGTTCTGCATGCCAGATGGGCAAACAGACTCGGGCTACCTTTAAGAGCTTTGCAGACAAAGACTCTTCCCGATGTCTTTATCTTTTGCATATGGACTTGTTTGGTCCAATGCAAGTTCATAGCTTGGGAGGCAAGTCCTATACACTAGTGATAGTTGATGATCACTCTCGGTTTACATGGGTGTTCTTCTTAAAACGGAAGTCAGATACGTTTGACATCTTCACTCGTTCTGTCAAGCAGGTTCAGAACGAATTTAACTGCTCAGTGGTCAAAATCAGAAGTGACCATGGAACAGAATTCGAATCTGGTGCTATGACAGAGTTTTGTGAAGAATAAGGTATCTTTCATGAGTTTTCCTCCCCGCGCACTCCTCAGCAAAATGGAGTTGCGGAGAGGATAAATAGAACTCTCATTGAAGCTTGCACGACAATGTTGAAAGACGCTTCTCTCCCAGAGTACTTCTGGGCAGAGGCGGTCAATACAGCTTGTCATGTACAAAACCGAGCATTGATCAACAAGCATCATCGTAAGATGCCCTACGAACTATTGAAAAGCAGGAAACCAACCATGTCCTATCTGAGAATCTTTGGTTGCAAATGTTATGTACTGAATAATGGGAAGTACCCGCGTACTAAATTTGGTGAAAAATGCTTCGAAGGCATATTCATGGGCTATAGTTCCCACAGTCGGGCATATAGGGTTTTCAATAAGAAAACCCTAGTGGTAGAAGAATCAATTAATGTTGTATTTGACGAAGGAAGCTTGCTTAACAGCAATTCTTCCAGCGGTATTCTTGAAGATGCAGGTGCACAACTTGAACAGCTGAGTCTCGATGAGGCCGCTAAAGATGAAACTCCTAAGTACGTCAAAGTTTCCACCTCAACGTCAACTGGGAATGTTGAAGATCAAAATGGAGAAAATCTCTTAGAAGAGGGAGAAGCCCAAGAAGTAGTCGAAGCTCCAGACACCAGACTTCTAATGCTCCGGCACGTGAGGGATCATCCTAGTGATCAGATCATCGGAGATCCTCGTGACGGTGTCAGAACTCGAAGAGGTACTATTAACGAGATTTTGCATCGCATCTTCCTGCACAGGTTGAGCCAAAGAAGTTCGACGAGGCGAACAAAGATGCGGCATGGATTTTGGCCATGCAAGATGAACTGCATCAATTCGAACGATGCAATGTTTGGACGCTGGTTCCCAGACCACAACTGCAGAATGTGATTGGCTCCAAGTGGATCTTCAGAAACAAACTGGATGAACGTGGTGTCATCATAAAGAACAAGGACAGGCTGGTGGCTCAAGGTTACAGACAGGAGGAGGGGATTGACTTCGACCAGACCTTTGCACCAGTGGCAAGGCTCGAGGCCATCAGATTGTTCCTGGCATATGCTTTGCACAAAGGATTCACAGTCTATCAAATGGATGTGAAATCAGCATTCTTGAACGGAGACCTGAAAGAGGAAGTATACGTCGCTCAACCCCCAGGTTTTGTCAATCCTACTTATCCCAATCATGTATATTTTCTTAATAAAGCTCTATATGGTTTAAAACAAGCTCCACGAGCTTGGTATGAGACCTTATCTAGTTTTCTTCTTGAGAACAAGTTCTCTAGAGGTAAAATAGATAAGACATTGTTTCTCAGGGAAGTCAAAGGCAAGATTTTGCTGGTGCAAATCTATGTCGATGACATCATATTCGGCTCGACGGACAACAATCTTTGCAAAACGTTTTCTAAACTTATGCAAGGAAAGTTTGAAATGAGCAGTATGGGAGAGCTAAAGTATTTCTTGGGACTTCAAGTGAAACAGTCTGAGGATGGAATATTCATCTCTCAGACGAAGTTCACAAATGAACTCCTCAAGAAATTCGGTATGGAGAATGCAACCTCTATGAGGACTCCAACGGGATCCACTATGTCTCTGGATAAGGATGAGAAAGGTAAACCTTTCGAAAAAACCAAATACAGAAGCATCATTGGATCCCTGCTCTACCTCACTGCCAGTAGAACGGATATTATGTTCTCCACATGTGTCTGTGCTAGATATCAGGTGAACACTAAGGAATCTCACTATGTCGCTGCTAAGCGAATTCTCAGATACCTTAAAGGTACTCCGAATCTTGGCTTGTGGTACCCGAGAAACAATGATGTCGAGCTAATAGGGTTTTCAGATGCTGATTTTGCAGGGAGTAGGGATGACAGGAAGAGCACCTCCGAGACGTGTCAATTCCTCGGCAGAAGGCTTATTTCATGGAATAGCAAGAAACTGAATTGTGTAGCAACCTCCACAGCAGAGTCTGAATACATCTCGGCAGGCAGCTATTGCGCACAACTCCTATGGATCAGAAACCAATTAGCCGACTACGACCTTCAGTTCAAGGAAGTACCAATGTACTGCGACTCCTCCAGTGCAATTGCAATTGCCAACAATCCGGTATCGCACAGCCGAACGAAGCATATTAAAGTGCGCTACCACTTCATTCGGGATCACGTGGAGAACAAGGACATCTCTCTCTGTTATGTCCCCTCGGACAAGCAGATTGCAGATATTTTCACAAAGCCCTTAGACGAAGCCAAGTTCAATCTTTTCAAAACTGAATTGGGGATGCTAAACTATGAGGAATGAAGACTACAGCAGCTCCAGGCTCATGCATCTAGGGGGAGCCTCTGCCAGGAACTCAAGTGTGAGCACAGTTGCAAGAACTGAGGGGGAGCAAGGGGTCAAATGCAACAGACCCAGATTTGCAGAAGCCGAAAAGGGGGAGATTACCCTCTCGTCTAAGGCTAAGGTGGCTCCAAGTCAACTCTCAAGAAATTGGTATTGGTAATGAATATCTCTCTCAACTCAATTTTAAACTTATGATTTTCATTCCCATACGGTCTATTCACCTTAGCTTGTAGGGTTTAGGCTTCTTCAAATAGGGGGAGATTGTTGGGTATTGTATCCACAACGTACCTAATTTGAAGAAGCCCCTGAACAAGCTAAGGTAAATAGACAATGTATTTGATAAAATCTTTCAAGTTGTGCTTGCAGTTATTCCACGCTAAGTACACACCAATGTCAGGGTGCAGTAGGTCAATATACACGGGTCTGCGCGACGTAATCCCTCGTTGAGCAGATCAGTGTGTTGGCCTACGTGTACTCTCTCTATTGGAGTGTACTTATTTTCAAGTACAGGGCTGTGGTAATGCAAGAGCAGACAAGGAGCAAGGATGGGTCAAGGAGTAGCTCATGGGTGGAAAGACGAAAAATCGTTTAAGTGTAAATCGACGAGAATCACCAAGTGATTCTCGCCGATTCGGCGAGAATCACCAAGTGATTCTCGCCGAATCGTCGAGAATCATTGGCTGATTCTCGCCGTCTCTATCTGGCTACTTCAAAGCGTGCAACTCTGGCGCTAAGTAATAATCGTCGAGAATCATCAAGTGATTCGGCGAGAATCACTAGTGATTCTCGCCGAATCGTCGAGAATCACTGGCTGATTCTCGCCGATTCGACGGGAATCACCTTCGATTCTCGCCAATTTTGCCTTGGTCAATTTTCTGGATCCCGCAGGACCGGATCAAATGTTAAGGCGTTGTTTTGAACCGGTATTAGGGTTTCTTCTGGTGGGACCCACAACCGTCATAAAGAGGTTTTCTATCGTATAAATACACGCGTATTTTGAACAGAAAAAAAAGAACTGAAAAATCGAACGAAGCCGAGCCGCCGACGTGACATAGATCGCGATACCTGCTCCGCCGCCGTCGCCGCTCGTGCAAGTTGATCTCCGGCCTTGATCGTGGTTTCTTCCAGATCTCCCGGCAACAGAAGCTTAGCCAAGCATAGTGTCTCACGCGTCTAACCAGAGATCCTTTGTCTCTTGATTCGTTGATCGGGAAATCCTTCCCCGTCTGAATCGATCGAGAGGATCGATCCTAGTGTGACCGTTGGAAGACCCTGCTAGCTTTGCTACGAAGTTTGAATCTCCAAAGTACAGCAGCCGCACACCGTTGTCGCCGTCGATCTCGTGAACTAAGCCGCCGCCACTCTTGCCGCCGCCGGTTCCGGGGAGATTCTCTCCAAGAGAGATCTAGGGTTGTGGACTCTTCATTGACTTCAAGAACGCATCATCGAACGAAGAGGGACACCTTAGTCTCCAAAAGTAGTTTGTATTTCTTGTACATTCTAGTTCATTTTTGTTGTAAAGGAACGTTTGTTCCTAGTTGTAAGGGTTGGGTGCAACCCGTGTTGTGGGAGTGTCGTCTCCTACGTGTGGAAGGGTTCCTTCCGATAGTGCAGGGATTGGATTTCAATCCTGTTGGTGAAGTGACCGAGTCGTCCCTGGTTGGGAGATAGGTCGAAGGGGGAAAGTGGATGTACCCAAATCGGGGAACCACTATAATTTTCTTGTGTCCCTTTTGTGCTGTGCTATTTTGTTATCTTGTGCAGGTACAACTATAATTCCGCAAAAAGCTGCAAGTCACCTATTCCCCCCCCCCCCCATAGGTGAAGGTAGTTGACACTAGGTGGACTTTCAAATACAATAAATCAATCTTTGGATAATGATGATTGTTACTACTTTTGCCATGGTGTTGATAATATTATGACTTCTATGAATTATGAATTATATTATAGAGATCCTTTAGAGATTTGCATCACTAACAGTTATCTAAAAGAAGACAAAAATCAAGATAATTATTTTTTATTCCGCAAAAGACGCACAACTCACCTATTCACCCCCCTCTAGGTGATTTAGGTTGACAACCGTTTTCTTTCAATTGGTATCAAAGGCAGGTTGATCGTCAAAAGGTTAACACCTTGATCAGATCCAAATCTGTTGTCTGAAAGATTCTACCATAAAATGGACAAGGGCAAAGATTTCGCCAAGCTTCCACTATGCAACAAAAATAACTTTCCCATGTGGAAAGAAAGGACAAAATTTGTCATGGAAGCTGTGGATCCGAGGATCTTCATGATCGTTGAAGAAGGTCCTTACATTCCCATGACTGTGTCCAATATCGACCCTACCAAGAAAGTTTCCAAAAAGCTGATGGATCTCGACAAAGACGAGATTGCACTTGTCTCCCTCGACAAGAAAGCTAAGAACATTATAGCAAGTGCAGTCGATGACTCGATGCTACAGAATTTGACTCACTGTCAATCGGCTAAGGAGATGTGGCATTCCTGAGTCACTTTGATGGAAGGAACTGAAGAAGTAAGGGATGATCGTAGATCCCTTCTCAACCAAAAATATGAAGCGTTCCGACAAGGGAATAAGGAAACAATTGCCGACACATTTGAAAACTTCTTCAAAATTGTGAATGGCCTAAGGGTGTATGGTCGTGTCTTCACCAACGGAGAACTGAACGACAAATTCTTGAGATCCCTAACCAAGGAATGGGATAACAAGGTATGCGCCATCAGGGAGTTCGGGAAGCTAGCTGAAACAGACCCGCAAAATCTCTTTGGAAAGCTTATGTCTTATGAACTCCAAATCAATACAAGAAAAGCTGAAGAAGAGAAAGGCAGGTCTGCTCTAAAGGAGAAATCTGTCGCTCTGAAGGCAGACACCTCCAGAAAGACTAAGGCTACCTCCCCCGCTCCAGCTCCAGAAGTTGATGAAGAAGAAGAAACATCAGAGCCTAGCACCTCAGGCTCTGAACTATCTGAAGAAGAGTTCTCCTTACTCTCAAGGCAATTTAAGAAGTTTCTTAATAAAAATAAACAATGTAAAGGCAAGGATGCCTCATACAGAAGATTGCGGCGCGATGGCGATCGACAAAGAAAAGGCTCAAGCAGCCACGAAAGGTACAATACTAAACAGAACAAATACGTTTCAACTGACATCATTTGCTATTGCTGTAATAAGCCAGGTCACGTCATTGCTGACTGCCCTCATAAGAAGAAGGAGGGTGGTAGAAGAGAAGACAAGAAATCCTCACACAACAAGAAGAGAAAAGAGAAGAGCCTCATAGCAAGACTCTTAGCGACACCGACTCATCTGAGTCAAGCGAAGAAGAAGAAGCTTACTTTGGGCTAATGGCTCAAACAGATGATGAACAAGAGCCCCAGTTCACTGGGAAGGTAAACTCTCATACCCCTCTTTCAGATTCTGAAGTCTCTGAACATGATTGCGAGGATAGCTCCTCTGACGATGAGTCAGAATTAATGGCCCAGTACAAGGAGTTAATCATGGCCTACGACAGATGTCGTCGAGTCGTGAAGAATCAGGCTAAAGAGATAAAATCTCTAAAAGCCGAAGAGAGCATCTTGAGAGAGAAAGTCGCAAAGACTGACTCCCTCGAAGAAAACTTCAATAATGCTATTGAAGAATATAAACAAGGCTCTTGAGCACCTTGACCTTAAGGAGAAGATCATCAAAGGATTGGAAGCCGAACTTGCGACTGAAAGGAAACTTGTTGAGAGTTTCTCGAAGCCCAAAACAGTTCTTCCATTCGTTGCTGAATTCTCAGCAAAGGCCAAGGGAGCTGGACTAGGCCATGAAGAAGCTCCTAGTAAATCTTCTAGGAGAAAAAAGAATCAACGGAAAAATAAGGCCGCCAAAAAGGCCTCAGCCGAAGAAAAGGAAAAGCCCCTCAAAATCAAACTACATTCAAAAAGGTCATCTTTCCATCAAATGAGTTTGATTTTGACTCATCCTACGGGCACTTTGCTAGGCCTACCTACGTAGAGCCAAAGTCCCGCTATCACGGATGGGCTCGACCCTGAAACTTTGGCGAGAGTGTCTTTAGGGCACCTTATGAAGAAGTTATTCTTCAGAGCTATGTCCCTTTCAATCATGGGCATAACTTCAAGAAGGCACCAAAGACAAATCCTGTTGTAGAGAAGCCTATAAAGGAGAAGAAGCCATGTGATTGCCATCATCATGAGGCATCTTCCTCCAAGAATGCTACCCCTGCTATACCAAAATTCCAAAAGGTCAAGCAGGAGATCTTGAGGCAAAGGTACAACAGATTTGACTGTTGGTGCTGTGGCAAGGTTGGTCACTTCGCCATAGATTGCTGGTTCAATTCCAGAAATGCTGCAACCCCTCATGTCAGCAATATGAGAAAGATCGCTCATAATGCTAACACTCATAGGGGGAGTATTCTAACCCGAGACCAAGGACCCAAACATGTTTGGGTTCCTAAGGTAAATTGATTATGATTGCAGGGATGTCCAAAGGCCAACAAAACACCCATCTGGTACTTGGACAGCGGATGCTCTCGGCATATGACCGGGACTAGAAGCCTCATTCAGAACTTTACTCCAGTCGTGAACGGACCAAAGCTCATCTTTGGAGGTTCAGACCGTGGAATTACTAGAGGCTATGGTATGATTACTAACGACAATGTATCCTTCTCGGATGTGGCCTATATCGAAAGATTGGAACACAATCTCATTAGCATAAGCCACCTCTGCGATAAAGGATACATAGTTGAGTGTCATGCTGATAAGTGCTTGATAAAATCCGTTGACAATATGGAAACGATTCTATCTGACACTCGGAGCAGGAATATTTTCTGTTTAAATTTCATCTGTATAGATTCCTCTACACCAGTGTGTCTTTTAGCAAAAGATAGTGCTTCTCTTGGTGACCAATGACACAAGAGAATAGCACATATTAATTTCAAAACCATTAATAAACTATTTTCAATGAACTTAGTACGTGATGCCCCAAATGTCAAATGCGTCAAAGACAGGCCTTATTATGCATGCGTAAAAGGCAAGCAAACAAGGGCTACCTTTAAAAGCATTATTGGCAAAGACTCTAACAGATGTCTCCATCTACTGCACATGGACTTATTTGGTCCACTGCAAATTAGAAGTTTGGGATGTAAGGACTATACATTGGTAATTGTTGATAACTTCTCGCGCTTTGCATGGGTGTTCTTTCTGAAACACAAGTCAGATACCTTCGACATCTTTACTAACTTTGTCAGGCAAGTCCAGAATGAATACCACTGCTCCATAGTCAAAATCAGAAGTGACAACGGAACAGAGTTCAAATCTAGGGCCATGACAGAATTCTGTGAAAGCTTAGGTATCTTTCATGAGTTTTCCTCTCCTCGTACTCCACAACAGAATGGAGTGGTTGAGAGAAGGAACAGAACACTCATAGAGGCCTGCAGGACCATGTTGAGTGATGCTTCACTACCGGAGTACTTTTGGGCTGAAGCCGTCAACACTGAATGCCACGTGCAAAATCGAGCACTCATAAACAAAGACCACAATAAGACACCTTACGAACTTCTGAAAGGCAGGAAACCAACGGTCTCATACTTTAGAATCTTTGGTTGTAAATGCTTCGTACTTAACAATGGTAAGTATCATACCACAAAGTTCAGCGAAAAGAGTTTTGAAGGTAATTTTGTAGGCTATAGTAGCCATAGTAAGGCATATAGGATATTTAATAGAAAAACCCTGGTGGTGGAAGAATCAATACATGTTGTATTTGATGAGATGAGCTTGCTGCAAAGCAATCTGTCTAGTGTGCTCATTGAAGATGCAGGTGAAAAGCTGAAAGAAACTAGCTTGGATGATCCGTCCGAAGACAAAGGCGAGAAATTCATTAAGATCACCACTCCAACTCCTATTGGAGAGGCTGATGATCAAAATGAAGAGATCATCCATGATGAAGAAATCACTCCAGTGATTGAAGATACTCCAGATGCATGAACTCTAGAGCTCAGACATCTGAAGGATCACCCCATGGACCAGATCATAGGAGATCCCTGGGATGGTGTCAGAACTCAAAGAGGTACAACTAATGAGAATATTCATTTGAGTTTTCTCTCACAGGTTGAACCAAAGAAATTTGAGGAAGAAAACTCAGACGCATCATGGATAATGGCAATGGAAGAAGAGCTAAATCAGTTCAAGCGCTGCAATGTGTGGATACTTGTTCCAAGACCCAAAGGAAAGAACATCATTGGAACAAAATGGGTTTACAGGAACAAGATGGACGAAGACGGAACTATCATAAAGAACAAGGCCTGACTCGTCGCTAAAGGCAATCGTCAAGAAGAAGGAATCGACTTCGACCAGACATATGCTCCAGTGGCGAGGCTGGAGGGAATAAGGTTGTTCCTAGCATATGCTTCTTTCAAAGGCTTCACCGTCTATCAGATGGACGTGAAGTCGGCCTTCCTAAATGGTAACATAAAGGAGGAAGTGTATGTGGAACAACCTCCAGGTTTCGTTGATCCTAACTTTCTTGATCATGTCTATTTTTTGCACAAGGCCCTATATGGTCTGAAACAAGCTCCTAGAGCTTGGTATGAAACGATGTCTACCTTTCTACTTGAGAACAAGTTCACAAGGGGAAAGATAGACAAGACATTATTTCTTAGGGAAATAAAAGGCAAGATTTTGCTAGTGCAAATCTATGTCGACGACATCATCTTTGGCTCTACAGATGACAACCTCTGCAAAAAGTTCTCAAAACTTCTGGAAGGGAAGTTTGAAATGAGCAGTATGGGCGAGCTGAAGTATTTCTTAGGGCTTCAGGTAAAACAATCTGAAGATGGAATTTTCATCTCACAGACCAAGTTTACCAAAGAGCTAATTAAGAAATTCGGAATGGAGAACGCAACCTCTATGAGGACTCCAATGGGCTCAACTATGTCTCTGGACAAGGATGAAAAAGGGAAACCTTTTGATGAAACCAAGTACAGAAGCATAATTGGATCCTTGATCTACCTTACTGCCAGTAGACCTGACATAATGTTTTCAACATGTGTTTGTGCTAGATTTCAGGTGAACTCTAAGGAATCTTATTACGCTGCTGCAAAGCGGATCCTGAGATACCTTAAAGGCACACCAAATCTTGGCTTATGGTACCCAAGAAGTAATGACAGCGAACTAATTGGGTTTTCAGATGCAGACTTTGCAGGTAGCAAAGATGACCGGAAAAGCACCTCAGGGACTTGCCAATTCTTCGGAAGAAGGCTAATCTCCTGGAGTAGCAAGAAGCAGAACTGTGTCGCAATCTCAACGGCCGAGTCAGAGTATATCTCTGCAGGCAGTTGTTGCGCACAGTTTCTATGGATAAAGAATCAGTTTGAGGACTACAACCTGCAGTTCAAGGATATTCCTTTGTTTTGCGACTCTTCCAGCGTAATTGCAATAGCCAACAATCCAGTCTCCCACAGCCAGACAAAGCACATCGAGCTAAGGTATCACTTCATCCGGGAACATGTGGAGCATGGAGACATAGATCTCCAATATGTGCCTACAGATAGGCAAGTTGCAGATATCTTCACAAAGCCGCTGGACGAGACCAAGTTCTCGTTCTTCAAGACTGAGCTTTGGATGCTCAACAAAGAGGACTAAAGAAGGCTGGATGACTAAGAAGCAAGTTATTCCAAGGGGTTAGTCAAAATCTACATTTTCTGAATTTTTTCAAGTTTGACTCGAGAAGCATAATATATACTCGAGTATGTTAATTCACCTACTCGAGTCACTGCAGACCTACTCGAGTAACTACTGACATACTCGAGTACGTTAATCTACCAACTCGAGTACTCCTCTCTACTTACCCGAATATAAGAGTGTGCCTACTCGAGTACCTACTTACCTACTCGAGTAAATCACTTACCTACTCGAGTAAGTAACTTACCTACTCGAGTAAGTCACTTACCTACTCGTGTAAGTCACTTACCTACTCGAGTCAGTCACTTACCTACTCGAGTACTTTCTGCAGACCGACTCGAGTAATTTCTGAAGATCTACTCGAGTAACCTCTTACCTACTCGCGTAGTCTATATCTTTCTCGTGTAGTGTTTCCCAGATTTTGAAAGTTTTTCTATTCGCCACCCAAGGCTAAATGCCGCCTCTTCCCTCTCTTTAGTTAATTTCCTTCAAATTAATTAGATGTAATTTAGGGCTATATATATGAATTTCCGAAAAACCCAACCTACACGAAATCATTTCATTCTCTCGAGTACCCTCTGCCGCTTCGCCTACTCTGCCGCTTCGCCTACTCTCCTCCGCCGCTGTTGTAGAGCCGCTTCCCTCCTCACCACTTCCAGTCACCGCAGCCATGGCCGCTTCTTCCAAGATAGGTGTCGGATCAGAACTCGTCACCGCATGTATTGCAGAGCTCTCAGATGACTTCCACAACCTTCTCATCCTTCTCGACACCGCCGGCCTCTCCTTCATCCTCCAGGAACCCTGCCGAATTTTATTCAAAGAAGTTGCTGAATTGTTCTCAAAACTGAAGGTCAAGCGGCATGGACTTGTCCCAAAATCAAAAGTGAAAGGTGTGAAAATCAAGCTCACCAAGACCTCTGTCTCTCAGCTTCTCCGACTGCCGCTTGTAGATGAAGAAGATGAATTAGATGATGAAAACTCTGACAGAACAGCACTTTTCTGTGGCATTTCTTCTGAAGCTCAGTATATTAAAAGGTCAGACATGAACGCTGAAGGAAAATTTCTAGTTGATATTATTGGCAAGATTCTGTTGTGCAAGACCAACTCCATAAGGGACATTCCTCTATATTTCTCCGACATAATGCAAGCAATTTTCTGCCGCAAGAAATACCAATTTGGTATGCTAATTCTGGATAAAATAAAGGACAGTTTAAAATCTCCCAACTACACCAGAATTATCTCTCTGCTCCTCCATGAAACAAATCCTGAGGTCTTCAACTTATCCAAAGGGACCCTTATTCACCACATGAAGAAGGTCTCCATCTCTTCCATTCATAGATGGGATCTCAAACTAAAGAATTCTGCCCAAGCTGCAAAGCTCTCAGAAGTTCCAGTTATAAAGGACAGGACTCCATCTCCCTCTCCTCATCATGTGGCCAGCTCCTCTGGTGCACTAAGTGAGGGGGAGCCTGCTCCTTCTAGCCAAGTCAGGCAGCCCTCTCCTCAGCCAAAAATTCCTTCCCTACCTCATACTCCACAAAGTCCAACCACTCCTTCAGATCAAATACCTCAAGACACTCTTCTGTCCACAACTGCTGCCATAGATGCTATGATTGTAGAGCTTTCTGAAGAAGTGATGCCCCTTCCTCCTCTATCTCCTCCAGCTCCAACCTCTGAAGGTCACAAGGACTTCTCTCCAGCACAGTCTCCTGCCCATTCTCCAGCCAGGACTCCACCACCATCTCCAGATCCCCCAAAAGACAAGCAAGACACCATTCTTATTTCTGATGAGACCTCTCCAGAGCCAGCTGAGGCCCCTCTCAGAACCCTAGATTTCTCCATTCCCCATAATACAGAAGAAAGGGATGCTATAATTCATACCACCAAAGCTCTCAGCTTTGTCATCATTGAAGAAATAGCTCTTTGGGTAACTCCTCCTATCCCTACTACTGCTCCCTCAACTGCTGCTACAGTCTCTTCCTCCTCAGATTTGCTGCACCATATTGCACTTCTTCTTCAAGAACAGAGAAATTATTTTGACACCTCTCTAAAGGTCTTCACTGACAAGGTAACTGCTCTTGAGACTGAGATGAGCAGAGGCTTTGCTGAAATTCAACAGAACATTGACAAGCTCAAGTATTTATTTCAACTTGGTGGCAAAACTCTTGACCACACTATCACTAGTGTTGGCAATGTTATGGAACAAGGTGTCACCCTGGCAAACAATCAGATAGAGCTAGACAAGAGGAATGAAGCTAACAAAATGAAAAGCTATGAAGAAGTGGGTATTTTCAAAGATGATGCTATAGTGCAGCTATCTTTTGAAATCAGAAAGGGGGAGGGTTTGATAAAAGAACTCAAAGAACAGGTAGAAAAATATGCTGCTCAGAAGACATATATATGGGAAGCTCATGTGAAGACCATTCATGCTGATGTGCTAGCCCAGATATAGAGTGTCAAATTTCACACCTATGACACTGCTGTCTGGATGCACAATAAGATTTTGCCAGACCTTGCAGTTGATCCCAACATCATTCCCCATCATCTCAACCCTCTAGCTACAGATGTCACTGCCCCAGTTGTTCCTCTGCAACCCACTTTCTCTCCCAGGCCTGGAGACACAGTTGACCCTCCAGACTCCTATGCTCCAGAAGACCCTGCCAATATCTTACATCAAGCTCCTCCAGAGATCAGAACCTATAAGAAGAAAAGGAAGTATGGTGAAGGCCCCTCTGCTAGCAGGACTGCTCCTTCCAAAGCAACTGAACATGCTGAAGCTTGGTCTCCAACTTCCAAGTCTCTAATTTTGGACACACTCAGGCTAGTTATGGATCTAAATGAGAACAGGAACATTCATTACAGTTCCCAGGAATGGGAGCTATATGAGAAAACTATGCTAAAAAGGAAGATCCATGACATAGAGTTTGGGAGAAATAATCCTGATGCTCCTCCAAGGCCTCCTAAATATTTCCCTAAGCCTTTCAGCTATCTAAGGAGACAGCAAGAAAAGATGGAAAAGCAGCAAACCCAAGCCTAAACCTAAAATATGTTGAGAGATTGAAATGACAAGTTGTAGACTTGATGTTTTTGGAAATTTACATATACACAATTCTAAATTTCTATCTAATTATATTTTTCATTGTCTATTGCTTACCTGCTCATGCTTTTCTACTTGGTTTCTTTTATGTCTATAATTCACCTTAGTGTAAAGGGTTTTGACTTCAACAAATAGGGGGAGATTTTTGGGTATTACGTCCACACTAATCCAGATTTGATGAAGTCACCCTGGAACTAAAATGAATTAAGTTGTATTTGATGCTTGGTTTGAGTTATATGTTTGCAGGAATTTCACTGGGAAGTGTAGACCAATGTCAGTCCACAGTGGGTCACCAAAACCAGGAACTATGCAATGTAATCCCTCATTGCATATTCCAAGGTGTTGACTCATGTGTGGTCTCTCTATTGGGATACACTTCATATTCAAGCTATTGGACCTTGGGAAAAGGATTGGAAGTTGACTATATTAGAAGAAAGAGCTTTCCAACAACAAAAATTCTCCAAGTCTTTTACTCGAGTAGGTCCATAACTACTCGAGTAGATTGGGTATAATTTACTCGAGTAAAGAAACATTGTACTCGAGTACTTAAGTGTACCTCTCGTGTAGCTAAGTCATGTACTAGAGTAGACTTAGTCATATACTCGAGTAGCATGTTTATATACTCGAGTAGATCACTCATTATACCCGAGTATTAAAGGCTTCTCTCATCAAAATTATTCTAAGTCATGGACTCGAGTATAAACACTCATATACTCAAGTAAGTATACTCACATACTCGAGTAGATAGAATAATACTCGAGTAGTTCATTATACCTACTCGCGTAGATCATGTTTCACTCGTGTACTTTGAAATTTTCCTAACTCCAGAATTTTCTAAGTCCTTTACTCGAGTAGAACTTTCACCTACTCGAGTAGATCACTTCCTCTCGAGTAGTTTAGTTCAACTACTCGAGTAGCTGCTTGCTGACATCTTCAAAACTTATTCTAAGTGTTCCACTCGAGTATTCCTTCATGTACTCGAGTAGTTTATGTAATATACTCGAGTAGTTCTTCTTGTACTCGAGTAGTTCTTTTATGTACTCGAGTAGTTCTCTATACACACTCGAGTAGTTCTTTCTGTTTACTCGAGTAGTTGGTTTCTGCCTACTCGAGTAGCCTATCTTTATATACCCGTGTATGTTCTCCTTCATGTACTCGAGTAGTTATTCAACTACTCGAGTAGATCTTCTCTTACTCGTGTATATGGCTGAACTTTCCTGAAATTTGTCTAAGTCTTTTTTCGGACGGGATTTTCAAATCACGCGACATGATTGGTCCACGTGTACCTCATTATGACCGATTATGACCGTTATTCTCTCCTATATAAAGTCTTATCAGAAAATGACAAACCCTAAGTATTCTCCAAGCCTTCTTGTCATTTTATTTTGAGAAAGTTTTCAGTCGACTCCTCTGTCTGTTCTTCATGAAATGGAAGCCGCCGCCGCCACCATCTTCTCCGGCCACTGCTTCTAAGTTCAGAGGATTCATTCTGAAGAAAGTTACAGATCGAGATCGACATCACTGTTCATCTTATCTCTCCGATTATGTAAAAGCAAGAAGATCCAGATCTGGGCCGAGAATCTCTTCACCGATTTCTGATAGTGGTGCATGTTGGAGTTACCATGGTGATCTAGAAGTGGTCAAACATGTAATCTCACTGCCAACGCGATATGAGCCTGCAGGGTCGCACATAAGAGATGTGGAGAAGTTGGATGATTAACTGTGTTGGTAAAGGTTACCAATCACCGACCTGAATGGGGTTTTGGGCAAAGTGTTGCCTTAAAGGATCGTCGGGTTGGGCAAATGTTGCCTTGAAGGTTTGGTACTCTGATTCTCGTTGATCGACGTGAATCGTCGAGTATTGTACTCTGATTCTCGCCGATCGACGTGAATCGTCGACCCCGTTCGACGTGAATCGACGAGTATCGTCGACTGCAGGTCGACGGTCGACGAGAATAGTCAACCCACGATTCGACGTGAATCGTCGAGCATTGCGACTGATTCTCGCCGATTGATTCTCACCGATTCTCACCGACCGATTCTCGCCGATTGATTCTCACCGAATCTGCTGGTGATTCTCGCCGATTCTGGAACCCTAATTTTCTGGGTGGTTTGCGAATAGTGATATTCCTAAGTCTATTTTATGCCTTTGGTATAAATTGAGACTTAGGGTTTTCGGGAACACCACTCTCTCCGAACGATATCCGATCAAATCCCGACAGAAGCGTTCCGCCGCGATCCGTTCGTTCCGCCGATCCCGAATCCCGCCGACGGAAGGGTTCCGCCGCCGTCTTCGCTCCGTCGACCTCCTCCTCTCCAGCGATCGTCGCTGGTGTTGCTAGTCCTGGCGCGGACCTAGCAGTCCGTGAAAAAGCAAGGTGCGGTCTTTCTCCTTCCCGATTATCCGTGCGACGGAAAGGTCGGCGTTCTCGCGCTCGTGTGGATTTCTGCAGAGACGTGGATATCATTCCACGTAGAACTCACCACAAGCAAGAACACGAAGCTTGGAGCATCTCCGTTGAGTTATGACTCAACGCCACCGAGGTAATTTTTGCCTAGTTGTTACTTAACTTCTTGATTCAACTACCATGGCCTCATCCCATCTCTTTTGGGTTTTCTTGATGTTTTATTCTTTCGCTGCGTTCACAAGTGTTGTGTCATCCTCATAGAGAAACCCAACAGTGGTATCAGAGGGAGGTTTCAGCCATGATTGTTGTATTGGAAGTTATGTTATTCCAGTTCGTGTAAACCTAGGGATTTAGAAGTGTTCTAAATGTCTAGATTTAGTCTTGGTACCCCGCCAAGAACGTCTGGAATTTCGTGGAAATTTCTAATTGTTAGAAATTGTAGTCTCCTTAGCAGTAACCATCCCTCGTGTTTGTTTTGGATTTTGAATCCAACATAGAGAGATGATCTTGTCTACTACTTTAAGTTGAGTTGTCTTTGCTTTTCTCCAATGCATGTAAATCTGAAGATTTGGAAGTTTCCGGATGTTCAGATTTAGCCCTTCCTTCTATAAAATGTTGATGGTGTCAGGTTGTGCACATAAGGGATGCATGTGGTTTTAGAAAAATTGTTTTTCTTTGGATGTGCACATTGATCAAATATTGATCATGGTTAACTGTTAACCTATAATCAAAATCCCTTCATCAAATATTAAGTGTTCGGATGCCTTCCGATGGATGACACTCTTCCTGCCTCGATCGATGAAGTGTGGGCTTGCCAAAGCAAGGTGCATTAATCTATCTTGGTAAGGGTACGAGCGGATAATTGTGATATCCCACTGTCGACATCGGGTCCAGCTTAACTAGGTGACCTCAAAGGTTGAGTGCCTAGAGGCATAGGGTTGGCATGCACCATATGATGGATGCGAGTAAGGAGTTATTCACCAACCATACAAGAATTGCATGAGGATGCAATTGGCAAGCATTGCCTACCTAAATAACTACATCGTGAGAGGAAAGCCAAAGCTGACTCATTGTGTTGGTGAAATACGGATCTTGTCCACTAAGAGAGTAGCTTGCATAAACTCTCCGAATTGTTAGTGAGGGCTATCATTTCGAATAAAATAGTGGGAGTGTTTTAATTGAAGTCCAAATTAAAATAAATTGTATTTGAAATTTTGGTACTGATTTTATTCTGCATAAATTCTTGTAGAATTCCATGGCAAGTGTTTCACACTCCACGTTGTCTCTGAGAGCCATCCTTGAGAAGGATAAGCTCAGTGGGACTAATTACATGGACTGGTACAGGAACCTGAGAATTGTTCTCAGGCAAGAGCGAAAGCTCTATGTCTTGGAAGAAGAAGCCCCCGAGGTGCCGACCGGGAACTCATCCCGTGCCGAGAAGGATGCTTATAGGAAGCATAATGATGATTCTTTAGATGTCGAATGCCTTATGCTTGCCACTATGAACTCTGAGCTTCAGAAGCAACATGAGAACATGTGGTGCAAGGAGATTGACGAGCATCTCAAGAAAATGTTTCAAGGGCAGGCTCGTCAAGAGAGGTTCGACATCACAAAAGCGTTGTTTCAGTGCAAGATGGGAGTTCGAGACTCAGTAGGGACTCACGTACTCAAGATGATTGGGTATATAGAGAACCTTGAAAGGCTGGGTTTTCCTCTTGGTCAAGAGTTGGACACAGATCTGATCCTGCAATCGTTGCCGGACAGTTATGAGCAGTTCGTCTTGAACTACAACATGAATGAAATAGACAAGACACTGCCCGAACTCCTAGGCATGTTGAGAACTGCCGAAATCAATATGAAGAAGGCCAAGCCTGCCAGCCCCATACTGATGGTGCATAAGGGCAAGGGCAAGGGCAAGGGCTCTAAGAAGACAAAGGTGGGACCTAAGTCATATCTTGAGCCCAAGTCTTCTGCACTGATGAAAAAGAAAAGCACGGTGAAGGAAGGGAAATGCCACCACTATGGCAAGGCTGGTCATTGGAGGAGGAACTGTCCTTCGTACATTGAGGGTCTGCAGAAAATGAAGGGAGGTATGACCTCCGCTTCAAATGTTTACGTTATAGAGATAAACCTTTCTGCTCCTTCATCTTCGGTATTGGATACCGGATGTGGTTCTCACATTTGTACAAATGTGCAGGAACTGGGAAGGAGAAGATTGCTGAGTAAAGGGGAGGTGGACCTCCGCGTCGGCAATGGAGCAAGAGTTGCTGCTGTAGCCATAGGGGTTTACCGTCTTTCTTTGCCCAGTGGGCTTGTAATAGAACTAGATAATTGTTATTTTGTTCCGGCCATAACTAGAAACATTATATCTATTTCATGTTTGGACATGATTGGATTTTCTTTTATAATTAAGAACAACTGTTGTTCTATATTTAAGAATGATGTATGTTATGCTGTAGCCCAATTGTTTAATGGTTTTTATGTTTTGAACATGGACCATCTGATCTGAAATGTAGAAAATAATAAAAGACTAAGAACAAACGACTCGAACCCTACATTTCTCTGGCATTGTCGTTTGGGTCATATCAACGAGAAGCGCATATCCAAGCTCCATAGAGATGGACTTTTGGACTCATTTGATTATGAATCATTTGAGCGATGCGAATCTTGTTTATTAGGCAAGATGACTAAAGCTCCTTTCACTGGTTATACTGAGAGGGATGAGGATCTCTTGGGTGTTGTACATAGTGATGTATGCGGACCCATGAGTTCCATGGCTAGAGGTGGGTATTTCTACTTTGTTATATTTACTGATGATTTCAGTAGATACGGATATGTGTATCTTATGAAGTGCAAATCCGAGACCTTTGAAAAGTTCAAAGAGTTCAAGAATGAAGTAGAAAACCAGTTGGGTAAAAGGGTTAAAGAATTCAGATCTGATCGAGGTGGCGAATACCTGAGTCATGAGTTCCGTGATCATCTGAAAGAGTGTGGTATTGTATCACAGCTCACTCCACCTAGAACACCACAACATAATGGTGTGTCTGAGAGGAGAAATCGTACTCTGTTAGACATGGTACGTTCGATGATGAGTCATGCATACTTGTCTGTTTCCTTTTGGGGTTTTGCTTTAGAGACTGCTGCAATGACATTGAATCGCGCTCCAACGAAAACGGTTCTGAAGACACCATATGAGATATGGACTGGGAAGCATCCTAGTATGTCGTTCATTAAAATTTGGGGTTGTGAGGCATACGTGAGACGTCAAATGCCTGACAAGCTGGAACCCAAATCGGATAAATGTTATCTGGTGGGATATCCTAAGGAAACGAAAGGGTATTACTTTTACCTACCATCTGAGGGCAAAGTGTTTGTCGCAAGGACTGGTGTCTTCTTGGAGAAAGAGTTCTTATCAAGAAAGACTGAAAAGGTAGAGCTTGAAGAAGTTCAAGAACCACATGTAGTGAATGACAAGATGTTGTAGCTAGAGAACCTGCTCAAGGAACACAAGTCCTACGTAGATCTGGTAGACTGAGGTTTGAGCCTGAGAGATATGGATTTCTCGTGTCTCAAATAGTTAATGTGTTGCTTATGGATCATGATGATGAACCAGCAACCTACCAAGAGGCTATGAATGGACCGGACTTCGACAAATGGCTTGAGGCTATGAAATCCAAAATGGACTCCATGTATGCAAACCAAGTTTGGAACTTGGTGGAACCACCTGAAGGGGTACGACCCATAGGGTGCAAGTGGGTCTTCAAGAAGAAGACCGACATGGATGGGAATGTACAGACATTCAAAGGGCGACTGGTGGCTAAGGGTTTCAAGCAAATTCATGGTATTGACTATGATGAGACATTTTCCCCTATTGTCATGATAAAGTCCATAAGGATATTGCTTGCTGTTGCTGCGTATTATGACTACGAGATCTGGCAGATGGATGTCAAAATGGCTTTCCTTAATGGAAACCTCCTTGAGGAAGTTTATATGACACAACCCGAGGGATTTGTATCCCCAGATGAAGCCACTAAAATATGCAAGCTGAATAAGTCCATCTATGGACTAAAACAGGCCTCTCGAAGTTGGAATCTTCGTTTTGATGAGAAAATCAAAGAGTTTTGTTTCATCAAGAATGAAGATGAGCCTTGTGTTTACAAGCGAATCAGTGGGAGCATTGTTATCTTCCTGATATTGTATGTAGATGACATACTATTGATTGGGAATGACATTCCTACCCTGAAAGTTGTTAAGAACAACCTAGGGAACTGCTTTTCAATGAAGGATTTGGGTGAAGCGACTTATATACTCGGTATTAAGATCTATAGAGATAGATCGAAGAAGTTGCTGGGTTTGACCCACAGTACGTACATCGAAAAGGTGTTGAAGCGGTTCAACATGCTTGAGTCCAAGAAAGGATTTTTGCCCATGTCTCATGGTGTGAATCTCTCTAAGGACCAGTGTCCAAAGTCTTGTGAAGATAAGGAACGCATGAAGTTGATTCCATATGCTTCGGCAATTGGATCAATCATGTACGCGATGTTATGTACTCGACCCGATGTCTCCTTTGCTTTGAGCATGACTAGCAGGTATCAGTCAGACCCCGGTGAGTATCACTGGATTGCAGTCAAGAATGTCCTGAAGTACTTGAGAAGGACTAAGGATGTGTTCTAGGTGTATGGTGGAGAGGAAGAGCTCGTTATAAGTGGTTACACGGATGCTAGCTTCCAAACTGATAGAGACGACTCCAAGTCTCAGTCAGGTTTTGTGTTTTGCCTGAATGGAGGAGCTGTGAGCTGGAAGAGTTCCAAGCAAGAGACAGTTGCTGATTCTACAACAGAGGCCGAGTATATCGCCGCAGCTAATGCGGCGAAGGAGGCTGTATGGATTAGGAAATTCATCGGCGAGCTTGATGTAGTTCCTAGCATTGTTGGTCCCGTAGTTCTCTACTGTGATAACAATGGTGCAATTGCACAATCTAAGGAACCTAGATCCCATCAGCGCTCCAAACACATACTTCGGCGGTTTCATCTTATTCGTGAGATTGTCGAACGAGGAGATGTGAACATTTGCAAAGTGCCGACTGAGGAAAATATTGCGGATCCACTGACAAAGCCTCTCGCGCAGAGAAAGCATGATGGTCATACTAGATCAATGGGTATACGATACCTAAATGATCAACTCTATTGAGAATCTTGTGGATTGCATGTAAACATGTATTTTGTTGGCCATTTGTTCATATGATGAACATTGTACCTAGTTTTTCTCTTACAATTAATGGCAAGTTCTTTTATTATGAGTTTTTTTTTCTATATGATAGTTAAATGTTAACATAATAGATACCCTTAGAATGTTCGCTTCCATGGGACATCAAGTACGTGACTTGAATGTGAGAGCCTATGATTTATTTGAAGCTTCATTCTTAAAAGGTCCCTGGTCGAGTATCATCATAGAAGCTAAGGGTGATGATGGTACATGAAGGCTAGCACGTGCGTTGACTAATGACCGGTTCTCACAGGTCATGATATTGTGATATCAAGTCATCACGTGGGTACTTGTTAGTGAATAAGTTGTACTGGACAGACCCAACCTGAGACTACTCTGTGGATTGTCATCCAATCGTGTCACGAGTATGTCTCAATTGACAATGGTGTTGTGGTCCTTTGACCTGAAGTCACAGCATTCATCAAGTGAGGAAGAGCGTGCTTTGATGCCATCTAAAGTCTTCATTGAGAAAAGTTGATGATAAGGGTGGTTGTTGGGCATGTTACGAATCATTTGGTTGTTTGTGTATGAGCAGATATGGGATTTGTCCTCCTGTATGACAGGAGTTGCATCCATGGGCCCCTTGATGGAACTGGACTGAGAAATGCATGACCATGCTTGGTAGAGTCAATATGTGATATTGGACTCACCATTCTCTGGAAGTCCATCCTGGATCAAGAAACTTGGATTGAGCTATTACGAGGGTGACACGGTCCATGCCTCTAGTTCCTTCCGGATGTAAGGAACAAAGGGACAAAGACAACGCTGATATATTGGTCATAAAGGCTTATAAGTTATAAACTCTTATTGCTTGTGGAGCAATGATGCATTGCTAGATGCCGCTCATTGTTTGTGAGGTTTTTGGTTTGATACTTTCAAGATCAAGTGGGAGTCTGTTGGAGTTACCACGGTGATCTAGAAGTGGTCAAACATGTAATCTCACTGCCAACGCGATATGAGCCTGCAGGGTCGCACATAAGAGATGTGGAGAAGTTGGATGATTGACTGTGTTGGTAAAGGTTACCAATCACCGACCTGAATGGGGTTATGGGCAAAGTGTTTCCTTAAAGGATCGTCAGGTTGGGCAAATGTTGCCTTGAAGGTTTGGTACTCTGATTCTCGCCGATCGACGTGAATCGTCGAGTATTGTACTCTGATTCTCGCCGATCGACGTGAATCGTCGACCCCGTTCGACGTGAATCGACGAGTATCGTCGACTGCAGGTCGACAGTCGACGAGAATAGTCAACCCACGATTCGACGTGAATCGTCGAGCTTTGCGACTGATTCTCGCCGATTGATTCTCACCGATTCTCGCCGACCGATTCTCGCCGATTGATTCTCACCGAATCTGCTGGTGATTCTCGCCAATTCTGGAACCCTAATTTTCTGGGTGGTCTACGGATAGAGATATTCCTAAGTCTATTTTATGTATTTGGTATAAATAGAGACTTAGGGTTTTCGGGAACACCACTCTCTCCGAACGATATCCGATCAAATCCCGACGGAATCGTTCCGCCGCGATCAGTTCGTTCCGCCGATCCCGAATCCTGCCGACGGAAGGGTTCTGCCGCCGTTTTTGCTCCGTCGACCTCCTCCTCTCTGGTGATCGTCGCAGGTGTTGCTAGTCCTGGCGCAGACCTAGCAGTCCGTGGAAAAGCAAGGTGCGGTCTTTCTCCTTCCCGATTATCCGTGCGACGGAAAGGTCGGCGTTCTCCCGCTCGTGTGGATTTCTGCAGAGACGTGGATATCATTCCACATAGAACTCGCCACCAGCAAGAACACGAAGCTTGGAGCATCTCCGTTGAGTTGTGACTCAACGCCACCGAGGTAATTTTTGCCTAGTTGTTACTTAACTTCTTGATTCAACTACCATGGCCCGATCCCATCTCTTTTGGGTTTTCTTGATGTTTTATTCTTCCGCTGCGTGCACAAGTGTTGTGCCATCCTCATAGAGAAATCCAACAGTGCAAAGTCCATAAGACGAAGTTCTCTGGCCGGTTCATCGGATCTGATTAGATTTACTGTTTGTATAATTTTTCCAAAACTTTATTAATCTTGTAGGAGAAAGTTTCTCCGAGTGTAGGAGTTTTCACTCCGAGTTTGTAGGAAGTGTTATCTTCTGAGGTGTAGATCCCTTTGTTTGGATCAAGTTTGTAGGAACTTTGTTCCGAGGGTAGGATCGATTTTTGATCCGAGATAGTGGAGTAGCCGAGTCTAGTTGATTACTAGATCGGTGAGGGAAAGTGGATGTACCCAAGGTCGGGGAACCACTATAAATCTCGTGTCATCTGTGATATTGGTAGATAGTTCTGCACTGTGCTCTAATTATTTTTTATTGCGCAAAAGACGCACAACTCACCTATTCACCCCCCTCTAGGTGATTTAGATTGACAACCATTTTCTTTCAGATTACACAAGGAGATCTTGAAGTTCTTAAGAATAATACTAAAGATAAACCGATAGTAGAACTTAAAAAATTACCGGATCATCTTGTGTATGCATTTCTTAGGATCTGATTCTCCTTACCCAGTTATCATTTCTTCTAATCTTTCTGAAACTGTAAAACAAAAGTTAATCATTGTGCTAAGGAAGTATAAAGGTGTTATAGCATGACAATTAACTGATGTAGAGGGTATCAACCTTATTTTTTGCACCTACAAGATCCTTTTGGAAGAAAACTATAAGCCTTATATTCAAATGCAACGTATGCTAAATCCAAATATGAAAGAGGTAGTGAAAGATAAGATTGTTAAGTTGTTAGATGTTGGAATGATATACCCTATTTAGGATAGTTTGTGGGTTAGTCATGTATAAGTCGTTCATAAGAAGGGTAGTTTAACAGTAGTATTAAATGATAAGAATGAATTTATTCCCACGCGAACAGTAACAGGGTGGCGTGTTTGTATTGATTATCAATAGTTAAATGATGTAACTAGGAAAGACCACTTCCCTCTACCATTTATTGATCAAATATTAGAACGATAATCAGGTCATTCTTATTATTGTTTTCTAGATGGACTATCTGGATATTTCCAAATCCCTATAGCCCCAGAAGACTAGGAGAAGACAACATTCACTTGCCCATTTGGTACCTTTTCCTATAGACGTATGTCATTTGGTTAATGTAATGCACCCGCCACTTTCCAAAGGTGCATGTGAGCAATATTTAATGAGTACGTTGAAGATATTATGGAAGTATTTATGTATGATTTTTCTATGTTTGGTGATTCTTTTGATTTGTATTTGAAGAATTTTAGAAAAAGTTCTGCGGAGATGTGAGGAAACAAATCTAGTACTTAGTCGGGAGAAGTGCCATTTTATGGTGCAAGAAGGCTTGCTACTTGGCCATAAGATCTAAAGCCAAGGAATTGAAGTGGATAGAGCGAAGATTGAAACCATAGAAAAGTTTCCACCACCAATATCCATTAAGGCTGTGAGAAGATTTTTAGGTCATGTCAGATTCTATCGCCGGTTCATTAAAGACTTCTCTAAAATAACTAAACCACTTACTAGGCTTTTAGAGAAAGAAACGCCTTTTATTTTTGATCAAGAGTGTATGCAAGCCTTTGAGTTTTTGAAAGAAAGATTAATTAATTCTCCTATTATGATCGCACCTGATTTTGCTCAACCTTTCGAGATCATGTGTGACGCTAGCAGTTTTGCGGTAGGGGCTGTTTTAGGACAATGCCAAAGAAACACTTTCACCCTATATATTATGCTAGCAAAACACTTAATAATGTACAAGAGAACTATACAACTAAGGAAAAAAGAACTCCAAGCAGTTGTATTTGTCTTCGATAAATTTAGTGTAACACCCTTATCCGTCACATAGCATATAGCAGTAGGTCCAGTCGGGGCCCGATGTCATATACCACAGACAGACCAAAGGGTTACTAAATGAAACCATCCTTCCAATAACACAAATCCTACATAGAACACATTCTAGGGGAACCAAAGGACCCGATCGCGGCTTCGGCGACTTAGGCGGACTGGGCAGTCTCGGCAGCCTCCAGTTCTGTCCGCTCGAATTGTTTGACTTATATTGTTCCTTATTTTTCTATGTATTGGCGAAATCATGTCTCACCATGCATACCTCACATTGTAAAGAAGAAATAAAAGATTGTATGATCTGCTTGCCTCTGTGATTGTGTTTGGTTGATAAGCTTACTCCTTGGGTTTCCGCATGATCAAAGTGTGAACTGGATAGTCCTGAGAATATTAAGTTGGCTTTAGGATATCTTGCTGACCACCTTGAGAAAATTCAACATTGAGTGGTCGGGGCAAAAGCTCTGGTGTCATGAGTAGATAGGATATTCTTTACCTCTGCACCATGTCTTCGTGATACCACATTCAAATGGGATACATCTTAGCACATTTCATTCTTCATCAGGCCGACAATACCCGTATTGGGTCTATCTGTTTAGCACCCTACATCACTTTCTTAGAGAAGAACATGAATATCTTTGATTCCATTTCCTCGATGACAGTAGTATTAAGGACAGTTCCAATCACCATGGCTAGTCTTTGATCCCTCAGCCTTGTCACTGCACGTCAGGGTCAGGGTCAGGGTGGACATGTTTATTCTATTGCGATGAACAGACCTCGGCTTGCTTCTAATTCCGACGATGATGACCATGACCTCGACGAGCCTCTGATTCCTCCATCCCAGTTTACTCATCATCATGGAGAGTCTTCTGCCCCTCCTCCTCGATCGTTATCTCAGTATTTACGTGATTTTCATCACCTTTAGGAGACCGTGATCTCACCGCGCTTACAAAGTATATAGAAATCACAGCAACAGACAGAGGCCTCCATAGCTCAGATCAAGGATCACTTGCAGATATCTCATCCACGACCGATAGCTCCCTGCCCCCTCACCTCCCTGACGATCCTTCAGATGCTGCCGATCCAGCATTTTTTTTTTGATTTATCTGTATTATTTTATATTTGGATATGTATATCATCAGACATTATATGCTCTCACTTTTGCTCCTGTGTACTACTTATGCTCTTCTATTACATTGATGTTTTGTTCTTTACATAATGTTTTACTGGGTTTATCATCTCTTTACGTTGTATTGAGGACAATGCAAATTTTAAGCCTGGCGGTGGATATTCTTAAATTCTAATTTTTAACTATTGAACATGGTTGCAATTTTTTTAAGAAACAAGCCAAAATAAGAAAAACAATGTAGACTTTGAAAGTGAGGGTTTGGTCTACAATACTCTAGAGGGTGTGAATAGAGTATATTTAAAATTTGTTAGGTCCCTATAATAGTGTTATTACAGCTTTTGCTGTAAACTGAAAGGGTGCAGTAATTAAGAAACTGGAAAATAGAAAATAATAAACCTAATCACAACCACACAGTAAGAACAAAAAAGAAAAAGATAGGCAACCAGATGACATAAGAAATTTATAGTGGTTCCCCAAATCTGGGCAGTCCACTCTTCTACCACCCTTGGTAGGAATCGACTCGGGTTTTTGATCAGGTGCCTGACACCAATGGGTTTTGATCAGGTCCCCAAAAACCAACTCAAGTCTTTTGATTAGGAGACTTGCAACCAGTAATCAATTTTGAAGGGAGATGACAACCCTTTATATAGGAGGTGGTGAGAGATTCATTTTGTCTTCTATTTCTCAATAAACTGAGAAGATTTATGTGGATTGATGTTTAGCAAGAGCTCCCCCTGAATTATTGAATTGTTCAGGAAGATGTGGAAGCTTTGTTGTAGGGTGATAGGTCTTCAATCAGAGTTCTTGACAAGCAGTGATGCAGGAGCTTCTTAACTGATTTGATATCTGTTGTCCTTGGAAGTCCTGGAGAGAATATGGAAGAAGAAGACTCTTGATATTATATGATTGTTCTTCTTCTTCTGAATGAAGATCACTACCTGTTACTGTAAGTTTTTTGTACTTTTTGATGTGTGAAGCTTTTCTACTTCTGTGTGAATTCCTCCAGTCAGTCTATGTGTGTCTATATTTTTCTGACTGTTAGACTGAGTATCGATCTCTTGATTCTTGGTGTTCTTTTCTTCTATCACCTCCCAAAAAATTGAATCCTCTGTAATTAATGCTGACGGCCTGAGAATAATTGGCATTAATGTATTTCCTCAACTGTCTTGTGGAAAATCAGCAAGTAATATTCCTGAGGAAGACTGTAATTAATGCTCCCTCTAACGGATACATTCAGAGAATGTTAGAGCATTAATTTGTCAGGAATTATCGCATTTGATTGAGGACAGAATGCCGGAAATGGCTAAGTCTGGAATCATCGACTCAGTTGGCAAAATTCATCGAACTGAAGTACCAATTCGTCGAGCTGCGATATTGAATTCGTTGACCAGACAACTTCTTGTTCGTCGAGCTGAGTTCCAAGATCGTCGAGCTGATAACAGAGCTGCATGCTTCAGAGCCTTTGCCTTTTCTATCTGAAGTTCGTCAAGCTGAGTTTGTAACTTTGTCGACCTGAGAATTTGTATATTGGAGGTCCAAGTTCGTCGAGCTCAGAATCTAGTTTGTCGATCAAAGTCTGAAGTTTGACTTAGAATAATCTGGAGTTATCCTTACTTTAGTTTGTTGAAGTATCCCAGTTTTCATCGACCAGAGAATGCAGATCGTTGAGCTCAGCTTAGAGAAATGTCTCAAGATTGTCGAGCTGAGAACATCTTTCGTCGACCTGATTTTGACGAACGTCGAACTCATTTTTACTTGGTCTTGAAATCTTCTAAATCTTGAGTCTCTGGTAGTTTTGTTGATAGCTGGTCCATCTGATGTTGACTCTAAGGACTTGGCCTACACTCTAGGACATAGCTTTGACCCTGGCTATACATGTTGGGTCACATCCTAAATTTAGTGAACCTATCCCAAATCAACTAGGGATCCAACAATCTCCCCCTATTTGGGTGAGGTCACTAATAGACTCAAAATAAAAACATAAAAATAAACATAGCAAGAAAAAGGTATATCTCGCAGAGATTTACTAACACATGCAGCAGATATGTATATACATGAGCTTTGTTTTAAAAAGACAGATCAGTTTTAAAACTAATGCAGAGAAAAGAAATTGAAGTAATGTAAAGATTATTTCTTCTGCTTATCTGTGGACTTGTCTTCTTTGGTCTTTCCACTTGGATTTGTAAAGATAATTTCTCTTTTTGGATCCAAAGCTTGTGCCTGTGTCATTGTCATGTCAGTTGCCCCAATAATCTTCAGAGATGTAATTCTGGGGACAACTGCTTCAAGATGTAGCTTCATGTAATCATCAACATTGAACTGTTTATTTGCTTTATCAAATCTTTTGAGTTCTTCCTTTCTGTATTTGGACATAGTTGAATATCCTGATATATCTTTGCCTTCAGCTTTTGTTTTATTGATCAAAGAAAGACCAACAATTTCCTGAAATCTAGTCATTCTAGTAGTGTTTGCTGTTTCAGGATCCTCAAAAGGAATAGGAGGTGAATATGGTCTTTCAGGACTATAAGCTTTCTGGTCTGCAGAGATGCTTTGCTATTGCTGCTGATGTTGTTGATGTTGACTTCCTGAAGAGTGATGCCTTTGCTGACTGCTTCCTGAAGGTCTCCCTTGATGTCTCTGATAAGTTTGGATATGGGTAGATCTCTGAGAGCTAGAGCCAGTGGCACCAGCTGATGGAGGAGGTGGAGGAGGTGGATCTCTTCTGTACTTATGAACTGGTGGAGGAGAGTATTTTCTACTTCTTTTCTTCTCCTTTTGCTGATTTTTAGATAACCACATCCATGATGGCATTCCTCTGTAAGGAGTAATATTTTTGAGGATATAGAATGGAGTGTCATTCTTTGGGTTTGGCTTAGCAGCAGCAGGAGGAGAGGCTTCCCTTTTCTTTGACAATAGTTTCTTCTTTTTCTTAGCAGCTTCTTCATTTGAATCTTCTTCTTCTTCATCATCATCATCAGAATCCTGAGGATTATCATATAAAGCATCTATATCTCTCAAGATGTCCTCAAATATAATAGGTTTTTTAGTTAGAACCTGAACTGAGCATCCAGCTGCTTTTGTTTCTTCTACAATGTCAGCCAAGATCAACTCATCTAGATCTGGCATAGGGGAGTCATCCATTACAAAAGTCGGTGCAGAGATAGCTACTGGAGGGGATGGAATGACTGTCAAGGTTGGTGCAGATTCTGGAATTACAAAGCTATCATATAGTTGCTTAGCAACTGCTGGACTGACAGGAGAGGTATAAGGGATAATAGCCAAATGTGGCTTAGTGAATTCTTCTGGAAGACAATACATATTTACAGTGTCAAATATTTTTAGCAATTCTTTTAAGTTAACTGTGGGATTTAGAATAAAGTCACCAACAGTTTTGAGTCCTTCAGAATCTGACTCATCAAAATCCATGTCAATATCAATGAAATCCATTAACTCTTTACTTATACAATCTGTATATTCTGCAGTGAAGATTGGAGTATCTGCTGGTGCTAGAGCTGAGGACTCTGAAGCTGTAGCTGCTGCTTCATCATCAGGCATCTCCCCTTGCCTGGTTTTAATGGGACTGAGGCCAGGCCCCTGACTGAGGAGGGGGCAGCAGTGAGGGCAGAGATTTGGGCAGATAAAGAGGTAATGGTAGTAGCAAGAGGTGTAATGGCCTCTGGCATAAGTGATCTAAGGAGGGCAGTGATGATGGTGATGAAAGATGAGATGGTAGTGGGGTCCAATGAGAAAGTTGTAGATGGTGTTGCAGTTGGTGTGGAAGAGGTGGCAACTATTGAGGGAACAGATGGTGGAACATCAGGGATTTGAAAGTTAGATGTTGATGGGAATGGAAGGGTCGCATCTTGCATCATGGTGTCTGATGGTAGGATGTAAGATGGTATGGAAGATAGATGTGGAGAAAGTGGAGACTGTGGTGGTGTAGAAATGTATATGTCATGAGGGGATTCAGGAGGTGTGGGTGATTGATTTGCATGAATGGAGGAAGAGGGAATGTCAGGGATGGCGATTGGTAAATATGGAGTTACTGGGGATTTTGTTTTTGTTGGAAGAGGGGATGGAAGAGAAGATGTGGAAGGAATTTTCTCTTCAGCAGGGTGGGGAGTGGCTTTAATAGCCATTGTGCCTTCAGAAGCTTTTGTGGAAGAGGTGGAAGCCATAGAGGGCTTAGTGAAGGTCCTCTCCCATATGCCAAATAAGGCACAGGTTAGCATTTTACTGGCATTAATAAAAATGGTCCGGGAGTCCAGTGATTCTGCAGCCTTTTCCTGTAGGAAGATTCCTAGAATTCTTCCAAAACAGACTTCCTTCTTCGAGTTCTTCTTCTTTATCAAATCAAACAGAAGTTGTGCCCAGTTTATTGGCTTCTTGTTGATGATTGCACACATAACCAGAAACTGGTGTCTGGTGATATAATCGTGTGCAGTCTCTTTTCCAAGTAGCACTTTGCCAACCAAGTCTGCTAAAAATTTATAGCGAGCAGACAAGTGTTTCTTCAACAGTTTGTTGGGATTTTCTCCAGCATACTACATGGGGTTCAACATCATATCAGACTCCTCTATTTCAATTTCGAGGTCCTCTACTCCATTTCTCAATCCAAAAATCTCAGTTAAGATTACGGGGGTTAAAGAGACTGTGTTACCCGCGATAGTGCCGGTCATGATGTTCTCTTCTGGGGACGACAGTGTGTATACCCATTCTCTGATTTCCATGCTGTGCATTTTGATCCTTTTCATCATCAGGATTTTTATTTCCTGTTCTTCAAGAAGTTCCAGAATATACAGAAAGATTGGGTCGGAATGCTAAAACGAGTCGAAATCCACGTCAAATCCTGTGTCAAACTTCATTCCTGTGAGATTGCTTGCTAGAGTCGCCATTGAAATCACCTGCAAGAATGCCACAAAAAAACGGCGATCAAGTGCAAGGGAATAGAAAGCGCGGGATGGAGGTCGAAGATAACCTAGATATAGGATTTTCTAGAATATGAATCGACAAACTACGTTCCACGAAAAATAAAATTACTTCTTTGAACTGAGGTCGATGAAAAGGTTTAAAATTAAATAATTCGTCGAGCTCATCAAAAAAATTGAAGACGGTTCGTCGAACTTAGGTCGACGAATATCTTCTGAAGCAACATTCGTCCATCATTGTTCGACGAAAATTGTTTCATTCACAGGGAGTTCGTCGAGCTTCGTTCGACGAGTATCTCTCAAACTTTCCCTGCTTCGTCGAACTCCGTTCGACAAACTCTGGAAAATTCGTCGAATGCAGACAAAACTTAAACTAAGTCTTCTCCATTGATCATTCCCAGCTGATTTAGAAAGAAAGCATGATTTTTCTCATCCAGAGGTTTGGTGAATATATCAGCTTTTTGTAAATCAGTGTAGATATAGACAAGCTTAATCTTATTTTTGTCTACACACTCCCTAATGAAATGATGTATTATGTCAATATGTTTTGTCCTACTATGGTGAACTGGAATTTGTGCTATGGCTATAACACTAGTATTATCACAGAATAGGGTTGAATTATTTAAGTTGAACCCATAATCTAGAAGCTGATTCTATATCCAGAGCATCTGTGTACAACAGCTGCCTGCTGCAATATATTCTGCTTCAGTAGTTGAAGTTGACACTGATGTTTGCTTTTTATAGAACCATGATACTAATCTCATACCCAGGAATTGGCAAGTTCCTGAAGTACTTTTTCTATCAACACTGCATCCAGCAAAATCAACATCACAGTATCCAGTTATCCTAAATTCTAATTCAACAGGATACCATAGTCCTACATTAGGACAACTCTTTATATATCTTAAAATCCTTTTTAAAAAAATTAGATGAGATTCCTTAGGGTTCACTTGGAACATAGCACAAAGACATGTAACAAACATAATATCTGGCCTACTTGCTGTGAGGTATAATAGGTACTCAATAATGCCCCTATAAAGTTTCTGATCTACAGGTTTCCCTGGTATATCAGAGTCCACAACAGCATTGGTGGCCATGGGAGTTTTCTTAGCTGAGGCATCAGTCATCCCAAACTTCTTTAGAAGTTCTTTAGCATATTTTGTAACATCTCATTTCCGGCTAGACCCCTAGGAATGGTTTTGTCATGACTAGATCATGACAAAACCCAAGGAAGCCCAAGGGACCAAGTGAAGAAGGCCAAGGTGAAAATCACCTTGGTCTGCCTATAGCTCAGCTTTATATCAGCAAGGGGAGATCTGAAACGTCAGATCCTATAGGAATAAATAAATTGCCACACAAATTCCCTGAAAACAACTCATGCGGGTCTGACACGCCCGTGTTGGCCCAGACACGCCCGTATCGCCAGGCATGTCGTCAGCCTGACGATCGTCGAGCCCATTTCGTCGAGCTCAGATCGACGATTGTCGAGTTCAATTCGTAGAACATGGGGGGAACACGCCCCCGACACTCCCGTGTCACCAGGCGTGTCGTCAGCACGACGATCGTCGAGCTCAGGTCGATGATCGTCGAGCTCATGTTGTAGAATAGGGGGAACACGCCCCCGACATGCCCGTGTCGCCAGGCGTGTTGTCAGCCTGACGATCGTCGATCTCATTTCATCGAGCTCAGCTCGAAGATCGTCGATTTCATTCCATAGAACAAAAGGGAACACGCCTACCCGACACGCCCATGTCGGATGATACACGCTCGTATCACAGCCGTGTCACCAGGCATGACACGAAGGGTCTGGGCAGAATCGCCGTGAGGAGGAGAGATAAATGAGGAATGAGAGGGAAGGAAACGGTTCGCCAAAAGCCACATTTAATGGCTGAATTCATTTTCCCAGGGAAGGGGAGAAGTTTTCAGCCGTTTCCCCGGCCATCAAACCTGATTCAGCCCCGCCTCCTCCATGGCCGAGCCTAGCCATTAATGGATTTGAAGGACTTTAATGATCCAACCCCTCCTCTCCCAAACTGAGGCTTTAAACACCACCAGTTGGTTGAGAGAAGCCTTTCCCAATCCTTACCTGAAGAAACCGAGCCTCCCCACCTTGCTGTTGTAGAAGCCGAGTGACACAACTTTCGGAAATGGCTTCCCGGCGATCTTCCCGACTTTAGGCCGCCGGCAAGGTCCAATCCTTCTCCTCTCTATGCGTGCTAGATCTAGACTTGTTTAGGTAGAGAAATCGGGCACAATTGAGCCTGATTGGGAGCTTGTAATTTCAGATTATCATGGAAAACGGTGGTGTTGAGTTCGCCGGAAACTGCCGCCTTCGGCGGTATGGTCGCCGCGAAATGCTAGCCACACCTCAATGGAGGTGGTGGTGGTGGCCGGCCAGGGAGGTGATCGGGGTGCCGGAAAGTAGGCTGGAAGAGGCTCCCGGTCGGGTCAATCTTGGCCCTTGGCTGGAGGTTGAGGATGAACGGATGTCGTCCGTTTTGATCAAGTAAATTAAAAATATTAATTGATTTTCTGGAAATTATTAACAGTAGATGGTTTTAATTATTACAAATACCTAGACGCCTCTACTATAAATATGCTCAACATGAAAGTTGTAGCTCTTGGTCTCTAGTGTATTTTAAAATTTATTTCAAGTCATTTGGAGTCATGGTTAGACCACAACAGTCATTTTGGTGCAATCTATCCATAGGGCTGTCTAGAGATTAAAATGAATGCCCACTCTTCGTCCCTTGTCCAAATGACCTGAAATTTGGGCAGGGGGTACCCTTAGCCATACCTAGAGTTTGTCCAAAAATGGGAATTTTTGTAAATACTTTGCCTAAGGTTTTTGTCTTAATTTATTAAAGTTAGAGTAATTTATTTATGTGGTCAAATGACCTCCAAACCCTCCCAAATTATGGTGAGTGGTTCCTGGCTATAAAACCTAGCTCTGTACAAAATTCCAACTCATTTGCATGAGTTATGAGTAGGAAATCACCTATCCTTAACTAGGCATTAATGAGGCGTTTTTGAGTAAAAAGTGCACAAAGAGTTTGGAACGGTCAAATCACCTCAACAGAGGCTGATATTTTGACCACTAACTTTAAAGGGTTATTATAACCCACTTGGAGAAAATTAGTGTGGTTTAGTGTTGATTTACCCTAGAATCCAAACTCAAACCCTAAAGGAAGGGTTTTGAGGGTTGTGAAGGACATGGGGCCAAATGCCCTCATTTTTCCTTGAAACTCAGTAGATTCGAAGTTAGCATAATATAAATCATATGGATGAAATCTCGGAGGATTTGGAGATAGGTAGAGACCTCAAAACCCTAACCTTAGTTTTAGGGTAAAATCTCAAATGAGTAAAATCAGTCACTAAACATTATTTAAAAGCTGTGAAACTCGGGTAGAGTATTTTTTCGAATGTGTAGAACCTACAACAATTTTACTGGAATTTTATGATGTTTATTTCTAGCACTTCATTTGTAAAGATTGCTACAGCCCCAACTGACGTTTTAATTATTTAGATCTTTCTGTTCATTGAAACCCCATGAAATCTTGGTAGAAAGTGTTTTAGATCAGAATGGTTGGTCCTGAATTTTTGTATAATTTTTAAGTAGAGTAAATCTAGTACTTCATTCACAATTGTTAAAAAGAGGTTTTATGGTTTAAAAATTAATTATGGATGATATTACTGTTGGAAAATTATGAGACTTAGGAATTGAGATTTTCAGGCCATTATATGCTTGTAGACATTTATTCATGATTTTTAGAATCTTAGTTACGACACTTTCTTTACAAGTCCACCTTGTGGAGATTTTTGATAATTAATTTATTCAGAGAATAATACTCACTGAAAAATTATGAAACTTGGCCAATGCTATTTTTAAGCTTGTATCTGCATAGTATAATTAATTTATAATTTATGGATGGATATTTTCTGTACTTGATTCATAAATAACGAAAGATAAAAAATATTGCTAAAATAGTTTTAGTGCCCTTTTAATTATAGAAAAATTGTGATAATTTGGATTTACCCTATTGAGATAACATAATGTCTATAATAATTTTGTTGGACATCTTTCATGAGTACCTAGGGTAGTTCATGTTCAAACCGGTAGCCCTTGGAATTTTTAAGGAAATTAATTAAATGCCAGATAAATTAGAATAATTATGATTCTCTGATTCTAGACTAAACTTGTTATGATATACCTCTGGTAAATTTTACAAGAGATTTGGAAGATAAACCGGAGTACCTCCTTTATACATCAAATATAGTATAGGGTGGTCTGCATATAGTAACTGCGGAAACTGAAGTAGAGTGGTTAAGGAATTTGAAGAGTTGACTCCTTAGTAGGTTGCTGGTTTGGGTAAATAAATGAGAGATCTGATCACGGGTAGAAATCAATAATAATAATTGTCTTGCGAAAGGGAGCTTTGGGCGTAATCCCATTATAGTTCCTAGTGCCTTCGAGGGCTCTTCACGGGGAATACCTTGGGCAGTCCAGGGCTAATGTAAACCTTAGAAATAATTTGGGCAAGATTAACCCTAATAATAGTTTCACCTTACACTCACACTTGTACACATAGGGAGATGAATTGGTAGTGAAAGGATAGCGTAGGCCCGTGGCCTAAGGGCTTATTGGTAGAGTTAAATGGACTCGTATTGATTTGGAAGTCCGGGGAGCTGGATGCTCGGGGACTTGAAAGAAAAAGGAGACTTGATTAGTCCAGAGAGTCGTGGGCTCGGGAACATGGTGAACTAGTAGGCTTGGTAGCCTAAAGAGCTGGAGGCTCGGTACTATAATTAGATACAAACTATCATGGTTGCATGTGCATAACAGTGGTGGGTCCTCGTCATTGGACGATCGATCACACCGTCGTCGGTACGTTGACTCGGGAGACTAGCTGGTTTGCTAGGAATAGTACGGAAACATATGTGAGGGGCTAGATGGGGTAGTGTGATTACCAGTCTAGGAGTGGAGAGGCCCAACCCACTGTCTCAGTTTTGCCACGGTGGAGGCACCTGAGAGTTTAGCTAACTCCAAAAAGGGGAACTAAAGGTCTGTGCGCATAGAGTCGTGTGTGTGAGTTACACTTGCATGTGCATACCATAGCATACTTGCACGTCATAGCATAATTATTGCATTTAACCCCTGACACCTATCGTATAAAATAGTATGGGACGTTTTATGCGATAGGCCCCACAAAACGACCCCGTGGTCTATAGGGGTAATCCTTATAAATCAACGGTTACTTTTATCGTTGCTCTTACTTACTCTTCTTACTGCTTTTACTTACTTGTTACTCCTTACTTTTTACTTTTGTTACATACCTGTTTACTCCTATTTATTGTGATACCGCTGTCATACCCTATTATTTATTCCTTAGGGTAGATGTCACCTGCTTGATTTCATCTTGCTTTTGTTCCTCCTTTTCACTCCTTTCCACCCAGTGCCTAGGAGCCACGGGTAGAGGGGTGGGGGATTGTTGACTGAGTCTAGTTTGACTGACGGTCGTTTGACCACCATATTTTAGGTGCTCCGGATGGGAGACTGGGAACAGCCGCAGGAGACGCAACACCAGTAGGGTACGGTGCAGATGGAGATGGGCCAGTGTAGCTCGGGTGGACAGGCATCCGGATCCGTGAGTGGAGCCGAGTATTAGTAGTTTTATGTTTATGAGTGGATTGTAGTGAGACTATCATATACCGGGCTTAAGCCCATTTTCACTTTCTAGCGTTGGTACTTAGACTTTCTTCTGGTGAGTACTATTTATTTGTCACATGATTTCCTCCTCTATACTATTGTGGACCTGGATGCTTACATTTCCATTCATTATACATGGTGATCGATTTGGCCTGCAGGATTGGCGTTTTGTAGTGATGACCTTCCCGGGGGCGAAGGTGTCACCGCAAAGCGGCGGTTCTGGGCCTAAGACCCCAGTGGTTGTTGCAAAAAAGGGGGTCTTACAAATTTTGCTTGAGAGATGAAGATGCCATCAGTAAGATGTTTCACTTGGGGACAAAGGAAATATGAAAGCTCTCCCTTGCTACTCATTTCAAATTTAGAATGCATGAGGTCAGAAAACCTCTTGCATAATTTTGAATCTGTAGAGCCAAATATAATGTCATCTACATAGATTTGCACTAATAAGATTTGTTCCTTATGATGTCTAGTGAAAAGGGTTTTATCTACAGTTCCTCTTATAAATTTATGCTCTAATAAGAAACTTGCTAATGTCTCATACCAAGCTCTTGGAGCTTGCTTTAGACCATAAAGAGTCTTATTTAATTTAAAAACATAAGAAGGATAAGTTGGAGAAACAAAACCTGGAGGTTGTTCTACATAAACCTCTTCTTGTAACACTCCATTTAAGAAGGCACTTTTCACATCCATTTGAAAAACTTTGAATCTTTTGAATGCTGCATAGGCAAGGAAGATCATTATAGCTTCCAACCTTGCAACAGGTGCAAAGGTCTGATCATAGTCTATTCCTTCATCTTGCCTATATCCTTGAGCAACAAGCCTAGCCTTGTTCCTCACAATGACTCCTTGGGAATCAAGCTTATTCCTGAAAACCCATTTGGTTCCAATAACTGTGTAGTTTTGGGGTCTTGGAACCAAGTCCCAAACTCTACATCTCTCAAATTGGTTTAGTTACTCTTGCATTACAAGGATCCAGTGGGGATCTTGCTCAGCATTATGAATGGTTAGAGGTTCAACCTGAGAGAGAAAACAGGCATGCATCAAGTCTTGGTTGAGTTGATGCCTTGTCTGTACACCTACTGATATGTCTCCAATTACTTGAGATCTGGGGTGATCCCTAAGTGTGACAAAATCAGTGGGTAGAGTTGGTTGTGCAACAGCATTATGAATAAATTCCTCTTGTGGAATTATATTTGTTGTTGGTTGAGGCTCATGTTCTTCAGCTTCATCTTCTTTACTATCTACAATGTCTTGTGGAGAGGGATGAGTGGGAACCTCTTTGGTGAGGTTTAGTCCATCCAATGTCTCACACAAGTGGGGTACCTGCAAGTTGCTACTGGTAGAAACTTCTTTCTCCTTGCAATACATGTTAGTTTAATCAAAAGAAACATTAATTGACTCTTCTACTTTTAATGTTGATTTATTAAATACCCTATAGGCCTTGCTTACTTGGGAGTATCCTAGAAAAACTCCCACTTCAGTCTTGGCTTCAAACTTTCTAATATATTTCTTGTTGTTATTGTGTATATAACATGTACAACCAAAAACTTTAAAATAGTTTATTTTAGGTTTTTCCATTTGAGCAATTCATAGGGAGTCGTGTTCTTCAGTTTGTGAATTAAACTCCTATTCAGGATATAGTTTGCAGTGCTTACAGCCTCTGCCCAAAAGTTTAGTAGCTTGTATGCATCAGCAAGCAATATGCCTACAGCTTCAATGACTGTCTTATTTTTCCTTTCAGCTACCCCAATTTGTTGGGGAGTTCTAGGAGCTAAGAAGCAATGCATGATACCTTCCTTCTCACAGAACTCATGCATAAGAAGAGACTCAAACTCTGTGCCATGATCACTTCTGATCAATGCAACATGAGTAGAGAACTCACTCTGTATGGTCCTGAGAAAATCTGTAAGAACTTTGAATGTATCTGACTTTGTTCACAAAAACAATACCCAAGTAAACCTGAAGAAGTCATCCACTATAACTAAAGTGTAGGATTTCCCTCCTAGGCTTTTTACAGCAATGGGTCCAAAAAGATCCAAGTGTAGCAAGTATAAGATCCTAGGTGAATCACTCTTATTAATTGATTTGAAAAGTAGTTTTAGTTTGCTTGCCTAATTGACAAGCCCTGCGGAGACCTTCCTTCTTGTAGGGAGCAGAAGGTAGACCTCTAACACGGTTGTGCTTAGATAACCTAGCAATATTTTTCAGATTTACATGTCCTAGTCTTTTGTGTCATAAGTCATTCTGATTACTAGTTAGATTCAATAAACAGATATCAGTTGTGGCAGAGAGAAAATTTACTAAATAAATGTTTCCTTGTCTACTTCCAGTTAAAATAATTTGGTTATTTTTATCAATGATAGAGCAAGTAGATGGGTTAAAGTATACCTGATAACCATCATCACATAATTGACTTATGGAGATGAGGTTATGCTTCAGTCCACTTACACATGTCACCTTTCTGAATGTGACAGCTCATATTCTCACTTCTCCAACTCCTTCTGACTGACCATATTTTGAGTCACCAAAGATAACCTTTGGCCCCAGCTTGTACTTATAGTTGAATAGAATGTCCTTGCTGCCAGTCATATGCTTGGAGCAGCCACTGTCCAGGTACCAAGTTTGATTTTCCCTTGGATAATTTATCACCTGCAATATAAACAGTTAATGATTTCTGACCCAAGTTACCTTGGGCCCTTTGTATGGCTGATAAGAGAAACTAGAAATAATAGAAAATTTTGGCTGTGATTCATATCCTATGGGGTGATATCTCCTAGGTGGAATGGTCCAGTCAGTCAAGGGATTAAATTGTTTCCTAGAATTATTTAAGTTTCTGTTGAAATTATAGTTTTGGCTAAGTCTTCCTGGGTTCGACGAATTTATGTAAGTTCGTCGATCAGAGTTTGACGAATTGGGTTGAAATCATTGATCTCTGCCCAGAGAATGAACATGTTCATTCTCTGTACCCCACTTTCGTCGAGCTCTGCTCGACGAACCATACAAAGTTCGTCGATCTCAGTTAGACGAATAATGATAACTATAGTTGGCGTTCAGAGTTCGTCGATCGGGGTTCGACGAACTGGCCCCTTTTCATCGATCTAAGGTCGACGAAAATTGCTGAACTTTGTTTTTATTAGGTGTTTTCTGTTTTTCAATATTGTCCTTAGTTTTAATTTGTTCAAGAATTTTATGTACCTTTTATACTTGATCAGTATTCTTCTTTCCTTTCTCAAAAATAAAATTTATGGGTTGTGACAGGTGGTTTTTCTGAATAATAGGTGGTTCACTAGATGATGCACCTAATCCTAACTTAATTCCACTAAATCTAGCATTAGATATGTTGGTGATTACTGCTAGTTGTTTGCTTCTTCCATTTAGTGATTCTTCTAGCTGTTTTGCTTTACTTAATTCATCTTTCAGAAGAGTAATATGTTCACTAAACATGTCTATTTCATTTTTTAATTTAATGTTTTCCAAAACTAAGCTATCATAGTTAACTTGTTTATCTCTGAGAAGTTTGATTTCCTTCTCAGAGTTGATTAAATCTAAGCACATGATTTTAAAATCTGATTTAAAAGATCCTGAACTATAATCAAACCATGATAATACCTGATCAGCTTCTGATTCAGAAGCTTCCTCATTGTCTGAATCTCCTTCTTCCGAGTTGCTTCTTGAGGCATCAATTGCCATGAGGAAAACCTCCTTTGCTCTTTCTTCTTTCTCATCTTTACTGGAGCTTGAGGATGTTGACTCTTCTTCAGTCACACTCGAGGTCTCAGCCACAAACCCCTTTTCCTTCGTCTTGTGTTTGCTGGAAGACGGTTTGCTGGTGTACTGTCTCCTGGAATCCTTTTCCTTTTCTCTTCTCTTCTCTTTCTTCTGGTTCTCAGGACACTCAAAGAGAAAGTGCCTAGGCTTCCTGCATCCATAGCACACCACTTCCTTTGTTAGTGTCTTATCATAATTTGGCCTGTCATCTTTTCTTGATGACTTTCTTCTGAAGTCTTTTCTAGCCATCTTGAAAAATCTCTTAGCCAAGAGACTTATAAGTTCTTCATTTGATGTTGAAGATTCTAATTCTTCTGAGGCTTTGAAGGCTATGTTCTGTTCTCTTCTAGCTGCTGGAGGTGTTCTTTGTTCAGTAGCCTCCCTTGTCTTTATTAACTGCTCATAAGACTTTAGTTTACCCAATAGAGATTCAATTGAAATCTCATTTAGTCATCTGGCCTCCTTGATGGGCCAAATTCTTGTGTCCCATGAGCTTGGGAAGCACATCAGAATTTTGTCATTCACTTCAGTGAGAGTGATGACCTTGTCTAGAGTCTTTAGCTCAATAATGATTGAGCTTAATCTATTATACATCTCTGAAACTATCTCAGCTTCCTGTTTCTTAAAATTCTCATATTGTGATATGAGATTTGATCTCCTATCCTTCCTTTCATCAGCTGATCCATCAACCATTTGGTTTAGGGAATCCCAAATGGCTTTTGCTAATGTGCACTCAGCAACCTTCTGGAAAATGTCATCAGACATTGTTTGTGCCAATATGTTCATGGCTTTTGCATCAGCTATCTTGGCTTTCCTATAAACATCATTGTAGTCTGGAGGAGGTACTGTAGTCATATTTGTAGAGCTACTTGGAGGAGCTGCAGTTGGTGGAGGTAATGCTGTTATGATGGAAGCAAAGATATCTTCATCAATAGAATTCATATATAGCATGATTCTTGCCTTCCAGATTCCAAACTTTTGCAAGTTGCAAACTGGAGGTCTGGTGCTTACATAATCTTTATTTTGTGCCATGTCTGTGTTTTTACTTTAAAAGTTAAATGTGAATGAAGGTGATGTGTAGATCTAACAAAGGATCTTTGGTTCAGGGGTTAACTTGTCCAACCAAAGGAACCTTGCTCTGATACCAATTGAAAGTGAGGGTTAGGTCTACAATACTCTAGAGGGGGGTGAATAGAGTATATTTAAAATTTGTTAGGTCCCTATAATAGTGATGTTACAGCTTTTGTTGTAAACTGAAAGGGTGCAGTAATTAAGAAACTGAAAAAAAGAAAATAATAAACCTAATCACAGCCACACATCAAGAACAAAAAGAAAAAGATAGGCAACCAGATGACACAAGAAATTTATAATGGTTCCTCAAATCTGGGTAGTCCACTCTTCTACCACCCTTGGTAGAATCCACTCAGGTTTTTGATCAGGTGCCTGACACCAATGGGTTTTGATCAGGTCCCCAAAAACCAACTCAAGTCTTTTGATTAGGAGACTTGCAACCAGGAATCACTTTTGAAGGGAGATGACAACCCTTTATACCGGAGGGGGTGGGAGAGTGATTTTGTCTTCTCTTTCTCAATAAACTGAGAAGATTTATGTGGATTGATGTTTAGCAAAAGCTCCCCCTGAATTATTGAATGGTTCAGGAAGATGTGGAAGCTTTGGTGTAGGGTGATAGGTCTTCAATCAGAGTTCTTGACAAGCAGTGATGCAGGAGCTTCTTGACTGATTTGATATCTGTTGTCCTTGGAAGTCCTGGAGAGAATATGGAAGAAGAAGACTCTTGATATTGTATGATTGTTCTTCTTCTTCTGAATGACGATCACTGCCTGTTATTGTAAGATTTTTGTACTTTTTGCTGTGTGAAGCTTTTCTACTTCTGTGTGAATTCCTCCAGTCAGTCTATGTGTGTCTCTATTTTTCTGACTGTTAAACTTAGTATCTATCTCTTGATTCTTGGTGTTCTTTTCTTCTATCACCTCCCAAAAATTTGAATCCTCTGTAATTAATGCTGACGGCCTGAGAATAATCAGCATTAATGTATTTCCCCAACTATCTTGTGGAAAATCAGCAAGTAATATTCCGGAGGAAGACTGTAATTAATGCTACCTCTAACGGATACATTCATAGAATGTTAGAGCATTAATTTTTCAGGAATTATCGCATTTGATTGAGGACAGAATGCCGGAAATGGCTAAGTCTGGAATCGTCGAATTAGTTGGCAAAATTCATCGAACTGAATTACCAATTCGTCGAGCTGAGATATTGAATTCGTCGACCAGATAACTTCTTGTTCATCAAGCTGAGTTCCAAGATCGTCGAGCTGATAACAGAGCTGCATGCTTCAGAACCTTTGCCTTTTCTGTCTGAAGTTCGTCGAGCTGAGTTTGTAACTTAGTCGACCTGAGAAGTTGTGTACTGGAGGTCCAAGTTCGTCGAGCTCAGAATTTTGTTTGTTGACCAAAGTCTGAAGTTTGACTTAGAATAATCTGGAGTTATCCTGACTTTAGTTTGTTGAAGTATCCCAGTTTTCGTAGACCAGAGAATGAAGATCGTCGAGCTCAGCTCAGAGAAATGTCTCAAGATCATCGAGCTGAGAACGTCTTTCGTCGACCTGAGTTCGACGAACGTCGAACTCATTTTTACTTGGTCTTGAAATATTCTAAATCTTGAGTCTCTGGCAGTTTTGTTGATAGCTGGTCCATCTAATGTTGACTCTAAGGACTTGGCCTAGACTCTAGGATACAGCTTTGACCCTGGCTATACATGTTGGGTCACATCCTAAATTTAGTGAACCTAGCCCAATCCAACTAGGGATACAACAGACACATTAAACCCCCCTAATAAAATTGTTTTTGCTTCTTTCTAAGCTTTCATTAATTCACTCACTTATGATTAGAACTAAGTAATTTGCTCTGGCAAGCTGATTAAAATGAATTAAAGTAGAATCATTGAGTGTACAAATTTGTTGATAGTAAATATGTATAGAAATTCATTAACTTAATTTTCTCTATATAACTTATTTTTAAGATTAGTCCACTATATTATTAACTAACAATCACTCTATTTTAAAAAATATAATTATCTATAATAAAGCAAGTTGAAGAGTGTAACATTTTGATAATTTTTATTAGGGAATCAAAATAAAGAATACTCTTTATTGATGTCTAGAACGTGCCCCCTAGCGATCCTCAAAACATTCGCATAAGTTAATTAGCTAGGTCGGAAATGACTTAGGCCCCCCATTAGATAGCTTGAGACTTGTAAGCCCAAAACCCTAAACATTATACCCTTGCATCGTAAATTTGGACCTAATACCAATTTCTCTCGTTACACCACTACTAAAATTCGCCAAGGCCAAAAATCCTTACCAATTAGAAAATCTATCATTTTGCTTACACCTTTTGCTATGTGAATTACAAAATTTAAACAGATGGTATAAACACTTTGATAAGCTATTTATTGGTGAAGAAAAAAAGAGAGAAAAAAATATGAATATGCATCAAAAGATTGAAGAAAGAAGAAAAAATAATACAAAAAAGGGGAAGTATAATAATTGTGAAGTCTGGGGGTGCTTTTATAATGTTGATGTGTATTATGGTAATTACATAGAAAAAGGCTCAATCGTGATCTAGGTGTGATAAGAACCATCGGTTTTACCTTTGATTACCCCACCTATGATCTTTTATCCTAAGCCAAAAAGTTACATCCTAATAGAAGTCCTAAGGATCCAACCTTGCTATTCCTAACTAGTGACGTGGAGAGAGTGTGAAAAGGCAAGCTTATGTCTATCAATATTGATACATACAAGTTTTGAAACACTAAGGACTACCTTATTAAGATTGTTATTTTCTCCTCACATTTGTTATGGATGACTGTAGTTTTATTTCTATGAAAGAGTGAAAGATAGTTAAGAGATATATGGGAGGAAATTTAAGATAAAGTTATATTTAGAAAAGTCTGCTATACTATTTTCTATGCAATTACAACATCAAATTTCTCTTTGAATTCATAGCAACCAGCTTGCGGAAGAAAAATTAATTTTTGGTAACCCAAAGGCTTGAATTAGTTTGCTTATGGACAAGCAAACACTTAAGTCTGGGGGTATTTGATGAGTACAATTATATAAGTCCTTTTTATTATCATATTTGTAATCATGTATACTATTATCTACCTCCATTCATTATGTTTGCACGAAAATAGTTAAGAATTTGAATTATCATGAATAGAAGAGCACAATATAGATTTTCCTTAATTAAGTTATTTATTTATTCATTAATCTTCTAAATGTAGGTATTTGATGAGTCCGATTTATATAGGGTTTTTCGGACTCATCTAGGCTAGTTTTCACACACTTGCACTTCACTTTTAGTATGTTATTCTTGATATTTCATTTATATAGTTTTTCACACTAAGTGCACTATTTTGGCAATAGTGGTGTGCAATTGCGCATTCTATTGTTGGGGGTAAGCACGTGGCGCTCCCCATGGCCCTTTCCGGCTTTTTTCATTGCATTTCTGTGACGCTAGAGGGCTCTCTTTAGTTTTATTGGTTTGTTTACAGGTGGTGCGTTTTCCCCAAGGCAGGAATTCTGTCTTAAGGAAAATGCATGGTCGTACATTTCTTTCACGCATGGTTTGCGGGAAAGTGTGCGTTATAGTCAGCTAGAAAAATGTCGAGCTGAGCTCGATGAATTTCGTCTTACACGGTTGACGCAAGGTTTCTTCGAAACCATGCGTGAAGGAAATGCATTGTTTTCCTGTAGCTTTCAGTCTATGCCTTTCTGTGGTTAATCGTGTGATTTACGTACGTACTGGCGGAAGCGCCCGTGCGCGAGTAAAACGCACAGTTCCACTGTATTTTCTTATTTTTCTGCTTTCTGTCGCTACCCGTGGGATTTCCTTCACGCACAGGCTGAATCACCCGTGCGCGAAGGAAAATGCACGGGTGAATACTTCATCTTCCGTAAGTTGGTCCTGCAAGTTAATAACGCACGGTTTGCACACGGTCGTGCGCCAAACCGTGTGTGCCTAATTTTCTGACCTACTTCTATTTAAAGCGCAGATTTTCAACATTTCGGGAGAGACTTCTTCTACGCCAACTCCTCCGCCATTTTAGTGCGAAATCCGCCATTCCACCAAGGGGATAAGATCCGGGAAAGAATTTAACGCCAAATCCAAGTCAATGCTTCCTCTTGGCCTCCTCCTTCATCCTAGAGCTTCAAAAGGGGATTTTATCTAGCTTTCTCCACCAAGCTAGAGAAGTTATGCCATCCTCCACTGGCTCGTGACACGAAGAAGATGGGTCCATTGGGAGTGAGTGACAGCCTCCTCTACCCCGGACGCAGTTGTGGACCGAGCTAGGATGCGGAATGACAACCCGACGAATCCTACCGTGAATCCTCAACAAGACTTCGGATTCGGTCGATTTCGCACACTTTTCTTCTCTTGTTGTTGATAGTATAGTTGATCTCTTATATTTAATGAAGTATGCTTATTGTAATATACGTTTATGTGTAATCATGTCTATGTGATTGTATGTTTTCGTTATTTGCTTGAGGTGTGCCCTTATTTTCCATCCGTCATCCATATGTTCTTGCCGCACTAACGATTGTTAGTGGCATGTGTAGCGAAGTGGTGCTTACGAACCTCATATTCCTCGATTAATTTGGTTCTTACGCTTTCCTACTCGTCCATCCGCCTAGCGATTTGATGCATAGCGTACCGTATAGTCTTCCATCCCGCCTGACAAAGCATCGCATAGTGGCGTTGCATAGGAGTAGTTGTTAGTATTTTTTTTTATTTCCGCAACATACCAAACCCCCGTTAGTTAACTCTGACCAAATGACTTAAATATTAAGTCCTCCTCGATATTAACTCCCCCCTTACTGTGTTCCCTTGAGATCGATACTTGGGGAAATTCACCCATTTTATATTGCTTGTGCGACCGGTAGACCTGCCGTTCAACGCATCAAGTTTTTGGCGCGGTTGTCGGGGAACATAGTCGTGTGAGTTTTTGGAGAGGGAGATAGGAGATAGAAGCCCTTTTCCATTTTTACATTTCACGTTTCTTCTTTTCTTTAGTTTTTAGAATTGTTGATTATTTTTCTTTGTTCCTTTTCTAGTTTTAATTTTTCAGCAGCAGACATTCCTTTTCTTTTATCTGTTGGTGTGTAGTTAATTTTTGCTTAGAATATATCTGTTGGTGAATTTTTCCTTATTGCACCATGTATTCTTATATGAATATCCGTTACAGATGGTGCGGGGAGTATAGGCATAGTAGTGATAAGTACCCCAATGAAGATAGTGAGCATATTTCTCGTGGTTCAGTGTATGGAGCACCGTCCTATTATGGTACTTCATACATCATACCCCAGTCTTATGGTCACTTCTCTTCTATGCCTTCACCTTCCTCTTATTACTCTCCAGTCCCATCAGGACCAAGGAGTAATGGAAAACAGTTTTTGTGTTATCGTAGCACCGAGCACGCGTTGAAATATTGCGCAGAATGGTAGCGCCAGTTGGAGGAGGATGATGAACCTGGTATCCGATTCGTTCCATCCACCTCTCAATCGTCTGCACCTTCTGATTCTGATGATATATTCACAGTACCTCCTTGTCTATGGGGGATTGCTGCGGATATACCCATCATACTTTCTGCTGATCGGTGTGAAGACATTGTGGTGTCGTCTCTCCCCATGCATTTTTCACATCTTTTGGATTCACCCCCGGAGGAACCCGCACATATTTTCTCTGATGATGTTGTTCCTCCACTTTCTTCGCAATAATTAACTATCCTAATTCTTAGTGAGTCTGTTGATGATACCGACGGTGATCTATGCTTGGAACCTGCTGGAAGTGAGACCGAGACCACTCCCCCTATTTTTGATTATTTAAGTTTTTCTTCTCCTTTATTTCTTGATCTCCTTCCTATATCTGAGCCCGTACGGGTTGAGTCTTAGCAGGTGCTTCAGGAGGACTTGGAGCTTTCAGCTCGAGCCATCGATGATAGCATACTCTTTTGCGAGGAGGTTGATTCCTCCTTTGTTGAGGAAGCTCCATTTATAGCTCTCTCCTCCTGCCGTCTCCCTGTTGTAGACGATAACTTGTTAGACAAGGATTTTTTTGTGATAAGATGAGCGAGGACCAGCGCTCCTTCTCTTCTTTTTTCTTATTTCCTCTGCCTGCGAGTAGCAGGTTTGATTATTTATGCAGATGGGTAACTGTTTGATCGTCGTATCGGTAAACATTACCGCAACGCATATTGGAATAGTTACCTGTGCACTTTTTTTCATAGGCCCATTAGCTAGAGCCTTTGCTTTGTCGAATAAGTCATGCTGGGATGATAGTAACCCCAGTACTTATCTTATATTTTCTGCATTTTTATTTTTCATGCTTAACTTAGCTTAGTATTTCTTTATATATTGTATTTTTTTATTTGATTTTGCGGAGCTCACCCCTGTAGGTATTCTTGGCAAATCGTATTGGCGGGGTTGTGATTCTTCGTATGCGGAGCTGCTTCTGTTTTTCACGAGTTTTCTGGTATGCTCTTTGGCTGAGCATTTGGTAACCTCTTCCCTTGTCTCTATTTGATTTAAATTTCTATATTATATGTTGTGTAGCATAGTTTAAGTATGGGGTGAGCCATTATGTGTTACCTTTTGCACGTGCACATTTCATGTGCATACTAGAAGCTTTTATTGTTTTATTTTGATTAGTTCATCACATCGTACACCACTACACCCACATGAGCGCGTGCTTAGCTATTAGCGTGTTGTGATTTAAACTCGTTTCTTTTGTATGATTTGGGAAAAAATTTTTACTGGCATAGAATTGTGAGACGGAAGAAAATGTTGACCTTGTTGTGCTCCTAGTCGAGTGCTCTCGTCTCGTGTAGAAATTAGAGTAGATTTAATTTTTCTGTATGCTTATAGTTTTATATTTTTCTATTTCCATAAAGACTTTATATTCTACTCAAAAATTGGTGAATCCGGTGTGAATCCAACGGTAGCTTAGGAATGTGTGTAGACGGTTGTTAGTTTTGTATTGCTCGAGTCAGGAGGAAAGATAGTCTTTCTCGTTGGCTAAGAACTTGCCCCAAGCTATTCTTGAAGCATGGTTATAGGTTAGTCATGCATGACCGTGAAGTAGGCCATCATTTTGGCCCGGTTGAGCTTTGTACCGTTCCTAACGTCTCGTCCTCGCTAACCCCGTTGTGCCTACCCTACTTTTGATTCAACTCCACAATTATTTCACCAAAGTCTCATAGTCGATCCTAGTCGCACACCCAAGTTGTGCTTTAGTGTTCTACATTTTCCATGTTGGGGTGTTGATGTGGTGATATTTCTTTGTGATTATGTGGATATTCTCCAAAGCTTCTATTTGCTGAAATTGTTTAAAGAAAGAAAATGATAAAAAAATGTATGTGAATATGAAAAGTAAAAAAAAGTGAAAAGAAAAAGTATAATTGAAAATTTTATTTGAGATGAGATCGTATTTGGAGTAGGCGGTGCACACACCCATATGCTAAAAAATAAGTCTGGGGGTGTGGTATACCGGTGTGTATTTTGCTTAGCAGAGGGATTCCTTTTATGATAACTCATTTGGGTTAGGTGCATAGCCTTCCTGTTTATCTTTGTTTACCTCATCATAACCCATGCCCCATCTCTTCACCGAAAGTCCTACTGATTTGTGTGTGAACCAAACTAGTGTCGTGGAGAGAGTGCTACCAGGCAAGCATACAGTCACCGACATTGTTGGATTCTTTTGGAGGTTATCCCGAGCCCCGATCATTGGCAATGCTCGCCTAGCAATTAACCTACTTTCTCCCTACGCTAGACCGAAAGATTCACTGTGATTCCATTTTTGAGAAATAATAAAATCTAGATACGCATTGTGAAAAGTGTAAACTATTTTGCATAGTTAGAAATTTCCTCTATTTATATTTTTACACATACGAGCATGTGACTTCGCATGGTATTCCATATCACAATTTCTATTTTAGCTAAATCATTTTCCCTATCTGCATAGATTTTGTTTGCTCGGGACGCGCAAATAGGTAAGTCTGGGTGTGTGATGAGTCCGATTTATATAGAGTTTTTTGGACTCATCTGGGCTACTTTTTACGCACTTGCACTGCACTTTTAGTATGTTGTCATTGATATTTCATTTATATAGTTTTTCACACTAAGTGCACTATTTTGGCCCTTGTGGTGTGCAATTGCTCATTCTATTGTTTTGGGTAAGCACAAGGTGCTCCCCATAGACCTTTCCAGCTTTTTTTCATTGCATTTATGTGACGCTGGAGGGCTCTCTTTAGTTTTATTTGTTTGTTTGCAGGTGGTGCGTTTTCACCAAGGCAGGAATTCTGTCTTAAGGAAAACGCACGGTCGTGCGTTTCTTTCACGCACGGTTTGCGTGAAAGTGTGCGTTGTAGTCAGTTGGAAGAATGTCGAGCTGAGCTCGAAAAATTTCCTCTCGCACTGTTGACGCAAGGTTTCTTCGAAACCGTGCGTGAAGGAAACACACGGTTTTCCTATAGCTTTCAGTCTATGCATTTTGTGGTTAATCATGAAATTTACTTACGCACGGGCAGCAACGCCCATGCGCGAGTAAAACGCATGGTTGCACTGTATTTTCTTATTTTTCTGCTTTCTGTCGCTACCCGTGCGATTTCCTTCACGCATAGGCAGAATCGCCCGTGCGCGAAGGAAAACACACTGGTCAATGCTTCTTCTTCCGCAAGCTCGGCCTGCAAGTTAATAACGCACGATTTACGCACGGTCGTGAGCCAAATCGTGCGTGCCTAATTTTCTGACCTGCTTCTATTTAAAGCTTAGATTTTCAATGTTTCGGGAGAGACTTCTTCTACGCCAACTCCTCCCCATTTTTAGGGAGAAATCCGCCGTTCCACCAAGGGGAGAAGATCCGGGCAGGTATGCAACGCCAAATTCATGGCGAAGCTTCCGCTCGGCCTCCTCCTTCATCCTAGAGCTTCAAAAGGGGATTTTATCTAGCTTTCTCCACCAAGCTAGAGAAGTTGTGCCATCCTCCACCGACTCGTGACACGAAGAAGACAGGTCCATTGGGAGTGAGTGACAGCCTCCTCTACCCCGGACGCAATTGAGGACCGAGCTAGGTCGCGGAATGACAACCCGACGAATCCTACTGTGAATCATCAGCAAGACTTCGGATTCGGTCGATTTCACACACTTTTTTTCTCTTGTTGTTGATAGTATAGTTGATCTCTTATATTTGATGAAGTATACTTATTATAATATATGTTTATGTGTAATCATGTCTATGTAATTGTATGTTTTTATTATTTTTTGAGGTGCGCCCTTATTTTTCCATCCGCCATCCATCTGTTCTTGTCGCACTAGTGATTGTTAGTGGCATGCGTAGCGAAGAGGTGCTTACCACCCTCATATTCCTCGGTTCATTTGGCTCTTACGCTTGCTTACTCGTCCATCCGCCTAGCGATTCGGTGCATAGCGGCCCGTGTAGTATTCCATCCCTCCTGGAGAAGCATCGGATAGCGGCGTTGCATAGGAGTAGTTGTTAGTATTTTATTTTCTGTTTCTGCAACATACCATAACCCCCCTTAGTTAACTCCGACCAAAGGACTTCAATCTCAAGTCCTCCTCGATATTAACTCCCCCCTTACTGTGTTCCCTTGAGATCGATACTTAGGGAAATTCACCCCTTTTATATTACTTGTGCGACCGGTACACTTGTCGTTCAACGCATCAGCATTCCAAGTCATTGAAACTAAACGTCTTTGAGCAAGTAGAGGTGTTCACAGATCCAACATGACTGATGTCAGGAAAATCTTGGATTGGGCACCACATGTGTAGGGACACGCCTGTATCACTACCCATGTCCTTATCGGGAAGAACCAGACCAGAAGCCTTGAAGAACACACGACCGTGTTACCAGCCGTGTCAAATGACACGGTTCATGACCAGGCGCGCCTTTTCATACCAAACCTCCAAACGCTTCGTTTCAGACCCTACACGGCCTATGACACGGCCGTGTTGGAACCCGTGTTCGACATCTGTTTGTAAAGAATTCTATAAAAACCTGCACTCAAAAATAGAAAGTGACTTTTGGATTGAAGGACTTGGAGAACTTCTGGAGGACGAAAGTGGAGCACACAAGCGAAGGGGAAATCAAGGGAGATAATCCGGATAGTTCAAAATTTTATGTATCTAACTAAATTTCCCCATTCTCTTAGTGGATCCAAACTTTATTTTACATTTCTCATGAGCCTTGTTTATCTTCTTCGATTCAGTAATCATGTATGTTATTTTTTTTCATTTCGGATTCGTGTTATTTTACTCGTATGTGTGGTTTAAAACAAGGAGATTGATCATAGATTTGAAGTTAGTTTTTGTTCTATATGAATCCCAAACTTCTAGATTGAGAAATTGGAAGATTGTGATGATGGTCTATAATTTCATTCTCTAGTGTTCTTTCTCTTTGAATTTCAAATTTCATGATCGAGAGATATGTTGTTTGGATAATGTCAATACAGATAAATAGATTCATGGCATCTTAGAGATAGAATTTCATGAATTTATGTATTAGAGAGGGTTACTTGATATTAATGCAAATTTGAGTGTTGTGTAATGTTCGAGAGAAAATTTACTCAACTTAAGTTTAGGTATTGAATTGCTCGAGAGAGAATTCGATAAAGATTGATCCCTTACAATACAATGATTTTGATAATAGTGTTAATACATGGTTACATAGAATCGAATTTATGAGTGAATATTCTCATGTGATTACTCTTGGATTATTTGCTTTTTACCATCCTTAATTCTCCAATGTCGCTTTATAAAATTAGTCCTAGTAATGTTAATTTAGAATGATAACCAATTTTAATTATAGTTACGATAACAGAGTGGGAGTGAGTACGAGTACATGAAAAGACTCTGAGGAATACTACACGAGATGTAGATTTCTCCTATACTATGATTGATAGGTGCACTTGCCTGAGAGTAAAATCAATCTATCTTATACTTATCTACATAGTGTATACTAGAGTTGCAACAAAATCCGCACATCATTAGCATTGTGGATTTGACTGCTTGAAGTTCTGTCAATGCTTTTAGCCTCTAGGAGTTGAGTGAACTGTCTTCACTTAATGCTTCTAGACTTAGCCAGTTTTTTGTTTTGTCGGCATCCTGTCTTGAGTCTAACCACCACTGTGACCCTGACAACCTGTCTAATCAAAGAGCAATAGACAACCTGCATATAATGAACTTAGATCATGCATCAGATAAAATCATGTGTATACCATTGAAATGTTAGTCTTCTTCAAATCTAGGACATTATGATCAACGGAACCAATAGGGTGAGGTCAATTTGAAGTGGTGAATTCAATTGTATATGAATTGGCCTAGATTGTCTGGTGCACCGTGGTGTGCACTTAACTATTTTTGTCCTAATTCAAGGAAACCTAGGTCACCTCCTTTCCCCAACTCACTTTCCACGTCATAACACTATCAAGGGGTCTACAGTATTAGGGATGTTACACTACAAAATTCTCTAAAACCTCAAAGGGACAATTTACTTTCGCATCATATATATTCAAAATTCTGACTCATCCTTAAGGGGCTATTGCGCCTATGAATGGGTAGGGGGACAAAGAAGTTCGAAAAAGCACCAGAGGCCATACTTTCTTTTCCGACAATAACCCCATCTCATGGTCCTCGTGCAAACAGAAAATGATGGTGATCTTGTCTACTGTAGTCGAGTACATGCATGGCCCTCGCAAATGTCATATGTGACCCCATAAGGTAAAAATCCTACTTGAGAAATTCAAACTAACTGAATGTAATCCAATTTCAAGCCTCATGACAACCAACTCTATATTGAGCAAAAACATAAAGCCAACTAATGATCTCGCAGAAGAGTACAGAAGCATCGTTGGCTTCCTTATCTATTTGACAAATTCATGGCCTGATATTGATAATGTCGCTAGTGTTATTTACATTTGTTAGCAATCTCGCCTCTGAGCACATGATCACAACCCCAAGAATTCTTAGATATCTAAAAGGTACTAAGGAGATTGGACTTACCTATGTAAAATGTGAACATCCTGTGTTGATAGGATACGCGGAGAGGGAGTAGAGAAGATCACTGGAAGATAAAAAAAGTAACAGTAGGTACGCCGTCATCTTGGGATGCAATCCTACATCATGGTCATCAAAAAAATAGAAGATAGTATATGTTGTGGCATGTGCTGCAACATATACTGCCATCTGGATAAGAAGATTACTGAGAGATCTCACTAACACCCAAGAAGATTGAATTACTGGACTTTGGTGTGACAATCTCTCATTAATCGGATTGCAAAGAATCCGATTTTTCGCAATCAGGCTAAAAACATTGACCTAAAATATCACTTCCTAAAAGACTTATAAGTTAAACTCAGTTTTTGCCCAACTGCCGAACGGGAGGCAGACATTTTGACCAAATCATTGCCTGCTAAAAAAATATATGAGTTTAGGACAAGACTGTTTAAGCCTCCAGGAAAGTGTTGATACAATTAATGCATGTACAATTCTATAGTTGGAAGACGAGGAGATGAGAATTTAGGAGGAAGATTGATGTTACGTTAGGCGCGGCTTATCGCAACTTATTTGCTCCGATGAGGTTGGACAAAAACATCATTGCTATAGAATGTATGTTTGGTATGACAAATGTTACTACCATTATCAAAAAATAAACTAAATTAGGGCATAAGATTTTGATATGACAATAACATTTTTGTCCAACCTCATCGGAACAAAAAAGTCCCGATAAACCACGTGAAACGTAACCTGAATGAGAGAAGATGAGAAGAATTGAAAAAGCCAAAGCATCCTCTAAAACCGCCAGACCTGAAGATAAGGAATATTTAAATGTATGATGTAATTCACGCAAAAAGCCAAAGAATTATGTTGTAACGAATGTATGGAATGCCATGAGTCCAGTTTTGAACTATATAAATGTATGATTGAAATTTTGAAATAGACTAACATGAAAGAAATTTTCAAAGATTACTTACCTCTTTTTATTGGAAGTTGTTATTCCCTAATTATAAACATTTATTCATACATCAATATTTCATATTTATAAATTACTATCTGCAGATTAAGTTTAAACTTTAACAATCAATATTTTTTTCTCACGAGTAGTGTCAGACAATGAAGGAACATCTTTGTCAATCATTTGAACCAATATCAGTCACAAAAATGATGAAATTCACGTAAAAATGAAAAAAAATGACGTCAAAATAGAAAAATTCGCGTCAAAATAGTTACACTTATGCCAAATTGTTGGAACAGAGTCATCGATATGTGCTCAAAGGTTGTCAAAGAAGTTCTTGCATCGTCGGGGCTTGCTCGGGATAAAAAGACATCAATTGATAAAGTTTAAAATTGATGTACAGATAATAATTTATTAATATAGATTTTTGATCTATCTATAAATGTTTATAATTTATGAATAACAACTACCTTTTTATGCCAATATTTTTCATTTTCACTAGTTCTTCACTTCTTCGCAGTTTTTGCTTTTCATAATTTTCATTGTCCTGCGTATAGTGTCCAACCAACAATTTTCTAGTTCATATAGGCAGGCAGGTCCTTAGGTCTTTCCTTGTCTCCTCTTCCAATATGCATACTTGTAGCTTATAGTTTTTAATTTCCATTCGTTTGTGTTGAATTGGCTTTGTGCAATTAATATTGGAGACTAAAAATTCAATTCTAGCGTTCGCCGTGAAAAAGTCTGTGGGTATTTACTTTTATGTGAAAACCCATGACTTTGAATTTAAACTAAAAAATTAAATTGCCAATTCTTACCTCCACCCATGAATTATCCGCATAATCGAGTTTTTTTGCCAGGGCATGTGTTTTTTAGCCCTTGCACGCATTTTCGTCTGGTCTCTGTTTTTTTGCAGGGAGGGAATTTTTCGACTAGCGGGAGTTTTTCACCAGTGTGGGAGTTTTTTGGTACGAGCACCCATTTTTGACACGTGCGCTCGTTATTTGGCCCTGGCAGAAGTTTTACGCCTGGGAAGATATTTTTCGTGCGAGATGGCGTTGTTGGAGCCAAAACTTGGCTTCAACGAGTGTTCGGACCTAAGGGGGTAGCTTGCCCCTACTTCTCCCAAACTTGAGCTCATGTTCAGTCGCAAGGAACCAAAAAATTGACCCTGTGCTGCAGCGTGGAGGACTCACCCCACACCCAGAAGATCTCTAGATAGCTTCCCCTCACAAGCCAAAAACTGAGTTGGGCACCTTGGAGAGCTTTTTCAGCCAGACCAAAAAAACCCATGGAAGGAGAACCAAGAAATGAATTGTCTGCCCTCCTAAGTTGCTCACAGTGTCTATTTATAGAATTCTAAGACTTGATCTGCCAACAACGTAATTTTGTTGTTCCATTCTACTATATGCAGCCCAATTCAGTCTGCCAACAGCGTACCTCCGTTGTTCTGAGTGGCTATTTGCAGACCTTCAAGGGCATCCAGGTAATTTTACCCCTACACCCTACTAGGGTAGTGGCCAATGAAGTGACCTCTTGCAAGAAGAAATGAGTGTCGGGGTGAGCCAGGTATCCCCTCCCGCAACTAATCAAAGGGAGAGTGTGGGATCCTCATGTCATCTGCCTGATTTGGCGGGAGCCTTTCCGCCTAACACAATAATCCTTCCGCTTCCCGGGCGAAAGCACTTCCGCTTGACCTGGCGAAAGTCCTTCCCCCTCTCTGGGCGTGTGTGGGTTTGCCTATCCCACTCCCCTACTTTAACCTGTTTGAACCTGAGGGTATTTGACTTACATCGGAGGGTCCCACTCAGTCAATATGGGGTTGTACGTGTGTAACTCGCGCGGGCGAGCGTATTTCGCCCGAGCGTATATTTCGCTCAGGAGCGATTTTTTTGCCCGGGCGGATGTTTTTAACCCAGGTTGGATATTTTTCAACACGAGCACACATTTATTGCCTCGGCGCACGTATTTCGCCCGAGTGTATGTTTTTTTGGTAGGGTGCACGTTTTTCACCCGGGCGTGCGGTTTTCGCGCCAACGCGTATTTATTTGCTCGGGCCTGCGTTTTTTCGCCCGGCTGCGTGTTTTTTTCTCTCAGGCGTATGTTTTTCTCCCGGGAGCGCTTTTTTCTCCCGTGCTCATTTTAACCAGGGAGCGTTTTTTCGCCCCATGGCTCGTTTTGCCCGTGCGCACGTATTTCTCCAAGTTGCGCGTTTTTCTCCCCGTTGTGCGTTTTTGAAGGGCACAAGTTTTTCTCGAGGGTGCGCGTTTTTTTGGCCTAGATGTGCGTTTTTTGCCCGTACGTGCATTTTTCACCCGGGCGAGCGTTTTTTGCTCTGGCGTACGTTTTTTCGTCATGACGTGCATTTTCTTCTCTGCATGCATTTTTCTCCAGCGAAAAACACGCATCCAGAGGAAAAACGTTTGCCCCTGTGAAAAAACTGTTAAAATACATACAGCACAGGTAAGATCAAGAGACATAATAACCTCAACTCATATAGAGCTCAGAAGACATATCCAGCTTCAGTCGAACAGGCGCAGGAGGAAGACGTGGAAGTAAAGGCATCCCCTTGTGAAAAGAAGCAACGGATCTGCAACAAAATACATGGAAATGCTTCAGAAGCGATGCAGGGAAAAGGCCAGGAGACACAAACCTGACGGCGTGGAGATCAAGCAAAGCCTCTTAGTTTACTTATTTAAATTTCCGTTCAGGTCACAGTACTCAAGTGTGTGTGTGATGAAAATGACAAAACATCATTTAATATCTGGCAGCTATTTCTAATTTTTGATTCCTATGCAAGTATAACCTTTTGAGTGTTATATTTATATACAATATTATATACAGCCTCGTCTATATTTTATCAGTGGTATCAGAGCCATGGCGTTTAAAGCAAATAATTGAATGTTGTCTTCTAATTTACCAATATTCAATGGTGATCTTTATGAATACTGGGCAATACAAATGAAGACTCTTTTTATATCGCAAGGGCTATGGGATATCGTTAAAAATGGTGTTCCAGTAATGACAACAACAGCAGAAACTGGTCCAACTGCATAAGAGTTGAAAACTCATGCAGACAATCAAAGAAAAGATACAAGAGCCCGAGTTTATATTCAGCAAGGTATCACCAATACTATCTTCCCAAGGATAATGGCTGCAACCTCATCTCAAGAGGCTTGGGTAACACTTCTAACAGAGTACAAAAGTTCTCCACAGGTAATATCCATTAAATTACAAACTGCATGGAATACTTTTGATACTCTACTTGTAACACCCCATATCCGTCACATAGCATATAGCAGTAGGTCCGGCCGGGGCCCGACGCCATATACCACAGACAGACGGGGTGGTTACTCATGGAAACCATCCAACCAATCACAACGTCCAACACAGCATTCTAGCGGAAGTAGTTTATAAGAGTTGCAAAATAAGAACCCAGCATTAAAACACAAATGTCCACTAATAACAAAATAGGAATGTAATACAATTACCAACACAAGCCTTAAGGCCTTACAAAATGTTTCACTTGATTTTACATGATTTGCAAACCTCGGCACGCAGGCCGGTCATACATGAGTAAAACAGTAAACACTTCCAAAATAGGCCTTCGAGGGCCGGCTTCGCAAATTGGGCTTTAGCCCGCTATTGACCACTTGGTCCAGCCGCACCTGCAAGCAAACAAACCACCGCACGGTGGCAACAAAGCAACGGTCAGCAATGCTGACCAAATTATAACGATTCCGCCCCCAAATCGGGGCGGCGATGCTCCTTCCCTGCATTTCATTAGCATAAGCGAACAATATATATATTTATATATATAAAGCCATTTCATCACAGACGTTGGCACGCAAGACCACACGCCCCGTGATCTCAGGGCACATTCTCGATGAACCGGTCGATGTCACGTCAATTAAAGCCATAGATATTCCGGACTCACCACCGCCCGTTTGGCGGCAAAACGCATGAGCAATTCATCTTCACGGCATGGGTCACGACAATTTAAGCCATTGACCGCCGAAGACTCCCATCTATGCCAACGACAAGTGCCACGTAACCTTAGGTCTCTTTAACTGAAAGACATAGAACGGGTATGGTTCCATCTAACCCGTGCTCACATCGCAACGACAATTTAAGCTATTTGCGCGGGTCAAAATTCCACTGAGTCTCATCCCTATCACAATTCACATAACCCGGTTATGTTCAAGTTGGCTCTCAGGCCAACAAGTTGGCAGGATCTCGCATCCGCACAGTTTTCCGGGTGCACCTTAGGGTTAATCCCCAAGACTCCCTGTTGCAATCTACCGCGTAGAAAAACCCGAAAAACACCCAATCGCACGGAGTCTTCTCCGGCATTTATGCAATGCAACATCACCAATCCATACCAACATTTCCGGGTAGGCTTCACACATCCTGCCTATGTCCGTTCTCGCTTACGGACTCTAACAACGGGGACTATTCATGTCTACCTGTAGGAACGCCTCCAACTCACCGCAAACTCGCGAGAGCGGGCTTCCTATGCAAAGAAAGAGAGCTATTCATGCTCAAGGACAGAATCGTTACCCTAGCGTTCCTCTTTGGCGCCATGGAAAAGTAATCGGATGAAAACCACCGCACTAGCGTTGCCTCCGTAGATCCGGACTCGGCTCGCGATTTGAAGCTTCGAAGCTCCTCCAATGGCCGGATCTAGGTCCTTCTTCCTCCCTTGGCTCTCCTCTCTCTCTCTAAGCTTTTAGAAAGATAACACTTATGAAAAGTGAGGGTTTTCTAAGTCCAATCCCGGGTATATCCCTTCAGGAACAACCCCCAGCCGTTGGATCAACAGTTAAAGAAATGAACGGCTTTGAATCGGGACTGAAATGCCCAATCTGGATCGCACATGGCCTGGCACACGCCCGTGTCCAGGGCCGTGTGCCTCATTCGCCGTCGAAATCGAAACGCCTGGAACGACACACGGGTCTCGAACACGCCCGTGTTCGACCCGACACGCCCGTGTTCCACCTGACACGGCCGTGTGGCCGGCCGTGTACCCCCATCATTTTTCCCCGAAAATAACCCGAGAACTACACGGGTTCTTGGACACACCCGTGTCCGGACCCGTGTCACATTGACATGCCTGGCTCCAGGGTCGTGTACACGGTCTCCACACCCGACACGGCCTCGGACACGCCTGTTTCCTAGGCCGTGTGCCTTGTCTCGACACCATGTCGAGACCAAAGTGTCGACTCCCGGGACGAGTATCGACACGGGTCGACACGCCCTGCGATACGCCCGTGTCACAGGCCGTGTCCCATGTCTCGACACCTCGTCGAACGCAGAGTGTCGACTTCGCGGGCTAAGTGTCGACACGGGTCGACACGCCCTGCGACACGCCCGTGTCGCAGGCCGTGTGCCCAGTCTCGACACAATGTCGAGACCAAAGTGTCGACTTCCCGTCTTAGTGTCGACACAAGCTTGACACGCCCTGGGACATGCCCGTGTCCCAGGCCGTGTGCCTGCAGCCAAAACCCAAAACTAGCCCAAAATGTCCCCCGTCGCTCCTTTGAGTTTCGGGGCGTTACAACTCTCCCCCTCTTAAAAGAATTTCGTCCGCGAAATTATATAAAAGAAAGGCATGTACAAAATCAAAATTTGTACCTGAGCGGAACAACTCCGGATACTCGTTAAGCATAGTCTGCTCTCGCTCCCAAGAGAGCTCCTCACGACCGCAATTGTCCCACCGGACCTTGACCATCCTGATCTCTTTATTGCGTAGCCGCTTGACCTCCGAGTCCTCAATCCGCACGGGCTTGACTTTTGTCGTCAGCCCACTATCCACCGGCACTTGATCAACCGCGATCACTTTCATAAGCTCTTGCACCGCCTTCTTAAGCACCGAAATATGGAATACATCGTGTAAACCACTCAGCTCCACTGAAAGCTTCAACCGATAGGCTGCTTCTCCAACTCGCTCCAAAACCTCAAACGGTCCAAGGTACCTCGGGCTTAGCTTTTTCAATCGCCGCACCCGCGAGACACCCTTGAACGGCTTGATCTTTAAGTACACATAGTCGCCCACAGCGAACTCCACATTCCTGTGCTTGGCATTATAGTACTTCGCTTGCATGTCCTGAGCGATAAGCAACCTATCCCGAATGGTTCTCACCATAGAAGTAGCATCCTCCACTTCCGATCGCTTATACAACTTTGACTCACCCGTTTCTAACCAAGACAACAGCGTGCGACATTTTCTACCATATAGGGCCTCGAAAGGCGTCATCTGAATACTCGCTTGGTAGCTATTGTTGTATGCGAACATGATGCTATAAGATCACGGCAGTGAACCGGTCGCACAAGTAATATAAAATGGGGGTTTTCCCAAGTATCGATCTCACAAGGAACACAGTAAGGTGGAGTTAATTTTGAGGAGGACTTGAGATTGAAGTCCTCAGGTTGGAGCTAACTAAGGGGTGGTTTTGATATTGCGGAAAAAGAAAATAAAAGGCTAACATTACTCCTATGCAACGCCGCTATGCGATGCTTCGCCAGGTGGGATGGAAGACTAGTCGGGCCGCTATGCACCGAATTGCTAGGCGGATGGGCGAGTAGGCTTGCGGATGAGGTGGTGAGAATGGCGGAATGAGGGTCGTAAGCACCTCTTCGCTACGCACGCTTCTAGCAATTGCTAGAACGGCAAGGGTGGATGGTGGTGGATGGAATATGGGCGCACCTCAAGTAAATATAATGAAAATATACAATCACATAGACATGATTACACATAAACATATATTACACCAAGCATAGCTTCATCAAATACAAAGAGTTCAACTAAACTATCACAACAAGAGAAGAAAAGTGTGCGAAATCGACCGGATCCGAAGCCTTGCTAGGGATTCACGGTTGGAATCGTCGGGTTGTCAATCCGCGTCCAAGCTCGGTCCGCAACTGCGTCCGGGGTAGAGAAGGGTTGTCACCACCTTTCCAATGGCCCGTCTTCTTCGTGTAACAATCCGTTGGAGGATGGCACAACTTCCCCTAGCTTGATGGAGAAAGCTAAGTCAAGCTCTTCTTGCAACTCAAGGATGAAGGAGGAGGCCAAGAGGAAGCTCAGGCTTGGATTTGGCGGTGAAAGCTTGCCCGGAGCACCTCCCTAGGGTGGAGATTGAAGGAGGACGGCGGAATCCCTCCTCGGAGACGAAAACGGCGGAGGAAAAATGTGCGATCTCTGGATTAGGGCGGAACCTGCACTATTTATACAAAAGCAGAAATGAACAATGTGCACGATCACAGGCGCACGACTAGTGGTCATGCGCACTATGTCTGGTGATCGTGCGCACTGGCATGGAATATCAGGAAGAAGAACTGGGATAATGCGCACGAGCAGTGGCGCACGACCAGTGGTCGTGCGCACTCAGTCCAATGGTCGTGCGATTACCCCAGACAAGACTCCAGAAAAGAGGAATCAATGCACACGATCAGTGGTGCACGACCGGTGGTCGTGCGCACTAGGTCCAGTGGTCGTACGGTTACCCCAGGCTGATTCTGGAAAATGAAGAGTAGTGCGCACGATCAGGGGCGCACGACCAGTGGTCGTGCGCATTAGAGCCCATGATCGTGCGCAGTATTCCTGTTTCACAACCATCCCGGAACACGCACACGACCCCTGCACCGAAAGGAAAAACCAATCACTAATCTATGCAGACATTCCAGACAATCACAAAAGGGAGTACAAACAATAAAAAATAACAAAATACACAACCACGGGCATAAATGTGCACTTCCTATGGAAATAACGATCAGATGAAATAGGAACGATAAAGAACTAAAAGTGAAGTGCAACCACGTGAAAACTAGCCCAGATGAGTCCGAAAATAGGTATAAAACATGGACTCATCACACCCCCAGACTTAACTGTTTGCGCGTCCCGAGCAAACAAAATCTAAGCAGATAGGGAAAAATACTAGTTAACAAAGAAATTGCGATACGAAGTACCATGCGAAGTCACATGCTCGCGGGCGTAAAAATATAATAGAAGAAATTTCTAAGTATACAAAATAGTTTATACTTTTCACAATGCGTATCAAAATTTTATTATTACTCAAAAATGGAATCACGGTGAATCATTCGGTCACGCGTAGGGAGAAAGTAGACTAATCGCTAGGCGAGCATTGCCGAAGATCGGGGCTCCGGATAACCTCCAAAGGAATCCACCAATGTCGGTGACCATATGCTTGCCCTTTCGCATTCTCTCCACGGCACTGGTTTGGTTCACACACGAATCAGTAGGACTTTAGGTGAAGAGATGGGGCTTGGGTTTTGGTGAGGTAAACAAAGATATACAGGAAGGCTACGCACCTAACCCAAATGAGCTAGTATGAAAGGAATCCCTCTACTAAGCAAAATACACGCTGGTACACCACACCCCCAAACTTAACTTTTAACATATGGGTGTGTGCACCGCCTACTCCAAAAATAATCACAACTCAAATAGGATTTTCAATTATACTTTTTCTTTTCACTTTTTCACAAGTAACATCATTTTTTTTTAACTTTTTCTTTTTTTTTCCTTTTCAAATTAACTCTCCTTTAACAATTTCAGCAAATATAAGCTTGGAGCACATCCACATATTCACAAATACAAGCACCACATCAACACCCCAACATGAAAAATTGTAAAACTCTAAAGCTCGACTTGGGAGTGCGACTAGGATCGGCTTTGAGGCTTTGGTGAAATAAAGGTGGAGCTGAATCAAAAGGAGGGGTAGGCACAACGGGGCTAGCGAGGATAAGATGTTAGGAATGGTACAAAGCTCAACCGCGCCAAAATGATGGCCTACATCACACTCATGCATGACTAACCTATACCCATGCTTCAAGAATAGCTTGGGGCAAGTTCTTAACCAACGAGAAAGACTATCCCTCCTCCCGACTCGAGCAATACAAACCTAACGGTCGTCTACACACATCCCTAAGCTACCGTCAGATTCACACCGGATTCACCAACTTTTGAGTAGAATAAAAAGTATTTATGCAATTAGAAAAATATAAAACTAAAAGCATACAGAAAAATTAAATCTACTCAAATTTCTACACGAGACGAGAGCAGTTGACTAGAAACACAACAAGGCCAACATTTTACTCTGTCTCACAATCCTATGCCAGCACCATAATTTTCCCAAATCTAACGAAGAAATGAGTTTAACTCGCGGCACGCAAAAAGCTAAGCACACGCTCATGTGGGTGCAGTGGTGTGTGATGCAATGAACTAATCAAAATAAAACAATAAAGGCTTCTAGTATGCACATGAGATGTGCACGTGCAAAAGGTAACAAAACTAGCTCTCCCCCAGACTTAAACTAAGCAATACAACAGATGATATAGAAATTAAAATCATAAGGAGCTAGGGGAAGAGGTTACCCAATGCTCAGCCAGTAAGCATACCAGAAGACACGTGTAAACCTGAAGCAGGCCCGCCATACGAAGAATCACAACCCCGACAATGCAAATTGCTATGAATACCTGCAGGGGTGAGCTCCGCAAAAACAAAAGAAAAATATACAAAAAGAAATGCTAAAACTAAAATAGACATGAAAAATAAAATGCAGAAAATGAAAGATAAGTACTGGGGTTATTGTCATCCCAGCACGACTTATTAAGCTACGAAAAAGTTCTAGCTAATGGGCCTATGAAAAGAAAAATGCACAGGTAACTGTTCCAATATCCGTTTTGGTAATGGGTACCGATACGGTGATAGAGCAGTTACCCCTCTACCTAAATAATCATACCTGCCCAACACAGGTAGAGGAAATAGGAAGTAGGATGAGGAGGAGGCCTGGTCCTCACTCATCTCACCACAAAATAAATCCTTGCCTAGCAAGGTATCGTCTACCACAAGTTCGCTGGGGGCGAAGGTGACGGTAGGGGCTTCCACTGTGAAGGATGTAGGAACCTCCTCACACAAGAGGATGCACTCGTCGACAGCCTGAGCGCAAGGCTCAACGTCAACCCAACTTACCTGTGGAGATTCAACCCGCATAGGCTCGGATAAAGAAGAGGGATCAAGAAATAAAGGAGACGAAGAACATAAAGAAATAATCGGGGGAGTGATCCCGGTTTCACTCCCCAAAGGCTGAGGTAGAAAAATATCGTCAGTAATCTCAACAATGCTACAAGGCTCGACTGGATCCATAGAGGCCTCCACCAAGACTTGGACTTCCTCCTTTGGTATCGAGGGAGAATCCTCGACACCAGGAAGGTTGTCCTCCTCCATGGGAGTGGAAACAACCCAAGTATCACAAGCCTCAACTTGTTTTGCATCATCGAAAATGTCGCCAGAGACGACTGAAGTAGAATGCACAAAAGGGGGAAGAACTATGCTTGAATAAAAGTCAAGCGCAGGTTCCTCACAAAGAATCGGCTCCACGCTTGGAGATGTATGCACAGGAGAGATGGGCTCAGCCATGTCGAAGCCTAGATCAGTCACACACCTGGTGGTTGTGTCCATATCATTCCCTTCAACAAATGAAGGTGACAGGGACACATAACCAGATGATGAAGGTGTGCCACCAAGGGTAGGAGTCGGGATGATCCGGATGTCTGGCTCATCATCCACTTCCATAACACGGAGGTACTCGGCACAATCCTTCAGGATATGATCTGTTCTACGACAATACAAAGACTTTCTCCCATTACGCTACGGTCCTTGTGGGACCGGAGAGGAATAGGAGAATGGTGTATGTGGAGAGGACGATTAACCATAAGCTCGGGGCACAGTGTTTGAAAGGTTGTACGAATACAGCATCTCATTCATTGTGCGCTGAGGCTTATGCTCAATATCTCTCGTAGGGCATTCATGACTAGCGTGGGAAGGCTTCCGACACCAACGACATTGGGCATACGAATATCCCCACATGGTGTAGAAACAGCAGATTCAAAATAAATTGTGCAACTACTAAATCCAACAATATATTACTACAATTACCTAAACAAACAATAAAAAGGAAGGCAAAACAAAAATAGAACAAAACAAAAGCGATTTACAAAGGAAAAGGAAAGCAATCTCACGTCTCCTTCTCCAAAAACTCACACGACTGTGTTCCCCGGCAACGGCGCCAAAAACTTGATGCTATAAGATCACGGCAGTGAACCGGTCGCACAAGTAATATAAAATGGGGGTTTTCCCAAGTATCGATCTCACAAGGAACACAGTAAGGTGGAGTTAATTTTGAGGTGGACTTGAGATTGAAGTCCTCAGGTCAGAGCTAACTAAGGGGTGGTTTTGATATTGCGGAAAAATAAAATAAAAGGCTAACACTACTCCTATGCAAGGCCGCTATGCGATGCTTCGCCAGGTGGGATGGAAGACTAGCCGGGCCGCTATGCACCGAATCGCTAGGCGGATGGGCGAGTAGGCTTGCGAATGAGGTGGTGAGAATGGCGGAATGAGGGTCGTAAGCACCTCTTCGCTACGCACGCTTCTAGCAATTGCTAGAACGGCAAGGGTGGATGGTGGTGGATGGAATATGGGCGCACCTCAAGTAAATATAATGAAAATATACAATCACATAGACATGATTACACATAAACATATATTAAACTAAGCATAGCTTCATCAAATACAAAGAGTTCAACTAAACTATCACAACAAGAGAAGAAAAGTGTGCGAAATCGACCGGATCCGAAGCCTTGCTGAGGATTCACGGTTGGAATCGTCGGGTTGTCAATCCGCGTCCAAGCTCGGTCCGCAACTGCGTCCGGGTTAGAGAAGGGCTGTCACCACCTTCCAATGGCCCGTCTTCTTCGTGTAACAATCCGATGGAGGATGGCACAACTTCCCCTAGCTTGATGGAGAAAACTAGGTCAAGCTCTTCTTGCAACTCAAGGATGAAGGAGGAGGCCAAGAGGAAGCTCCGGCTTGGATTTGGCGGTGAAAGCTTGCCCGGAGCACCTCCCTAGGGTGGAGATTTAAGGAGGACGGCGGAATCCCTCCTCGGAGACGAAAACGGCGGAGGAAAAATGAGCGATCTCTGGATTAGGGCGGAACCTGCACTATTTATACAAAAGCAGAAATGAACAATGCGCACGATCACAGGCGCACGACCAGTGGTCGTGCGCACTATGTCTGGTGATCGTGCGCACTAGCATGGAATATCAGGAAGAAGAACTGGGATAACGCGCACGAGCAGTGGCGCACGACCAGTGGTTGTGCGCACTCAGTCCAATGGTCGTGCGATTACCCCAGACAGGACTCCAGAAAAGAGGAATCAATGCACACTATCAGTGGCGCACGACCGGTGGTCGTGCGCACTAGGTCCAGTGGTCGTGCGATTACCCTAGGCTGATTCTGGAAAACGAAGAGTAGTGCGCACGATCAGGGGCGCACGACCAGTGGCCGTGCGCATTAGAGCCCATGATCGTGCGCAGTATTCCTGTTTCACAACCATCCCGGAACACGCACACGACCCCTGTACCGAAAGGAAAAACCAATCACTAATCTATGCAGACATTCCAGACAATCACAAAAGGGAGTACAAACAATAAAAAATAACAAAATACACAACCACGGGCATAAATGTGCACTTCCTATGGAAATAACGATCAGATTAAATAGGAACGATAAAGAACTAAAAGTGAAGTGCAACTACGTGAAAACTAGCCCAGATGAGTCCGAAAATAGGTATAAAACATGGACTCATCAGAACTCCTCCAAATAAAGATGTTCCTCCCATTGCTTTCCGAAATCCAAGACACACATGCGGAGCCTGTCTTCCATGGTTCTATTGACCCTCTCGGTCTGCCCATCCGTTTGCGGATGGAAGGCTGTGCTGAATCTCAACTTTGTTCCCAACATTTGTTGCACAAGCCTCCAATCATTGGACGTGAACTGCCCATCACGGTCACTCACGATGCTGCGGGGCACACCATGAAGCCGTACAATGTTATCCACATAAAGCTTTGCCAACTTCTCCACCGGATCATCCTTCCTATGCGGAATAAAATGCGACACCTTCGTCAACCGATCCACGACCAACCAAATGGCGTCGTTCCCCTTTTGCGACCTTGGCAAACCGTGCACAAAGTCCATGGAGATGTCGTCAAACTTCCACTCCGGAATAGGCAAGAACTTAAGGAATCCTCCCGGCTTTTGGCACTCCGCCTTCAGCAAGGCGCAAGTTTGGCACTTTAATACGTATAGCGCGACATCCTTTTTCAAACCCGGCCACCAAAACAATTTCTTGACATCACGGTACATCTTCGTGCTCCCCGGGTGAATCGAGTACTTGGTATGGTGTGCCTCGTACAACAACTCCACCCACAAATTGCCCACGCTTGGGACGCACAGACGATCGTCTTTCCAAAGCAATCCGTCCTCCACAACGAATTGGGAATTTGACCCATCTAGAGCCTCTATCAGGAGCTGCTTCATATGAGCATCCATATCCAAAGCCTGACGAACACGATCAGCCAGGTCATATTGGACTTCAGTCCAATTCAGAACCGCTTCAGCACTTGATTGTCTATCCACACAAACAATCTCCAACGCCTCCAACTCCCGCACCAACCGCTCATCATGCACCGATAGCCAATTGGCTTGAGCTGGGGCTCGGCGACTCAACGCGTCCGCAACCGCATTCCCTTTACCGGGCATGTAGTGGATCTTGAATGTATAGTCCCCCAGGAACTCCATCCATCTACGCTGCCGCATATTCAGATCTTTCTGATCTATCAGGTACTTCAGGCTCTTGTGATCGGTGTAGATATCAATCTTCACACCGTACAAATAGTGTCTCCACAGCTTCAAGGCAAAAATCACGGCTGCTAACTCCAAGTCATGGACCGGATAGTTCCATTCATGCACCTTTAGCTGTCTCGAGCCATAAGCTTTCACCCTTCCATGTTGCAGTAGCACGCAACCCAAACCGCTGCCCGAAGCATCACTATATATCTCATAGCCTTCGGTCCCAATCGGCGAACTCTGCACAGGCGCCGTGGTCAACCGACACTTCAACTCCTCAAAAGCTCGCGCGTACTCCGGCGTCCAAACAAACTTATGCTCCTTCCTCGTCAAAGTAGTGAGAGGTAACGCTATCCGCGAGAAGTTCTCTACGAAGCACCTATAATAGCCGGCAAGCCCCAGAAAGCTACGGACTTCCGCTACCGTAGAAAGCTCAGGCCACTCCCGTATCGCAACAATCTTCGCCGGATCCACAGCAATACCCTCTCCACTCACTATATGCCCAAGGAACGCCACTGAGGATAGCCAAAACTCGCACTTCGAGAACTTGGCATACAACTGATTCCTCCTTAGAATCTCCAAAACCAAATGCAGATGCTTGAAGTGATCTTCTTCACTTTGCGAGTACACCAAAATATCGTCGATGAAGACGATCACGAAATGGTCCAAGTACTCCCTGAAAGTCCTGTTCATCAAATCCATGAACAATGACGGCGCATTAGTCAGCCCAAACGGCATGACCGTAAACTCATAATGCCCGTATCTCGTACTAAATGCTGTCTTCGGGATATCACTCTCCCTTATTCGCAGCTGATAGTACCCAGACTTGAGATCTAACTTCGAGAACACCGTCGACCCGACTAACTGATCAAAAAGATCATCAATCTGGGGGATCGGGTACTTGTTCTTCTCAGTCAACTTGTTGAGCTCCCGATAATCAATACACAGCCTCAAGCTTTCGTCCTTCTTCTTAACAAAGAGGACCGATGAGCTCCAAGGCGAAGAACTCGGGCGCACATATCCTTGCTCCAACAACTCTTGTAATTGAACCTTCAGCTCCGTCATTTCCTTAGGCGCTAGCCGATAAGGAGATCGTGACACATGCTTTGCACCTGACACTAGCTCAATCGTAAAATCTATCTCCCATTGAGGCGGGGCTCCAGGAAGATCAGCGGGGAACACATCAGGGTATTCCAATACCACTGAAATACAATCCAACGCTGGCTTCGGCTTCGCAACCTCTACTAGTGTAAAGAACAGTTCTACACCGGCACGAACCGCCTTCACCACCTGGAGAGCAGACATCAACGTCTTGCTCGACCCCTTTAAGCCCGTAAAAGTCGTCTCACGACTTGCTCCCAGCTTGACTTCCTTGCTACCGCAATCTATATGGGCCTGCTGCTCCGAGAGCCAGTCCATGCCAAATATGACGTCAAACTCCACCAACGGAAGTAAGGACGCCTGGAGGTTGAACTCCTGATACCCAATACGAATCTTAACATTGCAGATCTTATCCGCTCGCAGCGAACACCCATTGGGCAACAACACATCCAACTTATCCTTTGCCATCGAAGAAGGGACTCCGATGCGTGATATAAACCCTTCGGACAAGAAAGAGTGTGAAGCTCCCATATCGAAGAGTGCTCGTGCCGGATTTTCACAAATCAACACAAATCCTAATCAAGCAGTGGTAAGGTAACATATGCATAACAAGGATTTAAAGAAATTGACTTGCTATAATTTAAACCGTACCTGACACCACATCAGCCTGTTTAATGGCCTCCTGTTGGCCAAGATTATAAACCCTTCTTTGGGCCGGAGCATAGAGGGATGCAGTCGACTCCACCGCCTTTCCTTTCTCCTCATAAGTAGCCCCCGACCTTCTCTCAGACTTGGGACGTCCGCTCCAACAGTCTCGGGCATAATGCCCCATCTTTCCACAAGTAAAACACGCGCCCAGGGTCCGACCCGTAGTCGCCCCAGAAGCACCAGAAGGAGCTGGACCCAAAGTCCTATGCTTCTTGAAGGACCTTCGATAGCCGGACTTTTAAGTAGTCGGCACTCTGAACTCAGATTTCTTCTCACCCAAGCTTTTCTTAGCTTGCACATTCTTCATGTCCTTCTCCAAGGACCGGGCAGTATTGACCAAGGTTAAGAAACCCTGCGTCATTGGCCCCGAAAGTAGCAATCTCAACTCATCTCTTAAGCTTTCGTAGAATCGATTGGTCTTACGCTCCTCATCCACGATGGTGGAGCTTGCATATCGACTCAAACGAGTGAACTCATGGAGGTATTCATCCACGCTCTTCTCACCCTGAGCCAACTTCAGAAATTCGTTCTCCATCGAAATCCTCTGAGTAGAAGGGAGGTATCTTGCCAAGAACAATCCCGAGAACTCTTCCATCGGAACGTCTATAAGTTGTCTACCTCTCAAATGATGCAGTTCCAAACCTTCCCACCACATCCTCGCTTCATCGTCCAGAAGGAACGTAGCGATGGTGGTCATTTGCCACTCTTCCGTCTCCGTTGCTGTCATGACTCTCTTCACCCTGGAGAGCCAGTCTTCAGCCTGAGATGGGGTTCCCAACCCCGAGAATAACGGAGGGTTAAAGCACATTACATGATTCAGCTTCCTCTCAGTTGCCCTCCTTGGCACCACCGGTTCCACAACCACTTGCTCCACTCTCCTCGGCACAGCCTCTTGCAGAGGTACCTGCTCCATCACAGGAGCGTACTGCTGCGTTTGCCTTCCAGGCTGCGAATTAATCACAACCAACACCGCTTCAGCCACCAATCGTATGTTCTCCGCCGATAGAGGTGTTGCGGGAGCAACCTCCGGTGCACTACTAGCCTCAGAAACTCGGCGTTCTGATGACCCAACACCACTTCTGGTCACCTATAGTGGTACAAAACACCGTTAAGCGACCAAATAAAATTGCAAACAGCAATAATAGGAACACTCAGGTTACTCAAACACGAGTATTTTCATTCCTAAGTGGACATTCATGGGTTCTTTTACCATTATAACGATGACACACACAATGTACTCACCACCTCTTAAAAAGAATTCGCCCACGAATTCAGTTTAAGCCGGACCAAAACCAGTAGTCTGATACCAATTTGTAACACCCCCTATCCGTCACATAGTATATAGCAGTAGGTCCGGCCGGGGACCGACGCCATATACCACAGACAGACCGGTTGGTTACTCATGGAAACCATCCAACCAATCACAACGTCCTACACAGAGCATTCTAGTGGAAGCAGTTTATAAGAGTTGCAAAATAAGAACCCAGCATTAAAACACGAATGTCCACTAATAACAAAATAGGAATGTAATACAATTACCAACACAAGACTTAAGGCCTTACAAAATATTTCACTTGATTTTACATGATTTGCAAACCTCGGCACGCAGGACGGTCATACATGAGTAAAACAGTAAACACTTCCAAAATAGGCCTTCGAGGACCGGCTTCGCAAATTGGGCTTTAGCCCGCTATTGACCACTTGGTCCAGCCGCACCTACAAGCAAACAAACCACCGCACGGTGGCAACAAAGCAACGGTCAGCAATGCTGACCAAATTATAACGATCCCGCCCCCAAATCGGGGCAGCGATTCTCCTTCCCTGCATTTCATTAGCATAAGCGAGCAATATATATATAAAGCCATTTCATCACAGACGTTGGCACGCAAGAACACACGCCCCGTACTCTCAGGGCACATTCTCGATGAACCGGTCGATGTCACGTCAATTAAAGCCATAGACATTCCGGACTCACCACCGCCCCTTTGACGGCAAAACCTATGAGCAATTCGTCTTCACGGCATGGGTCACGACAATTTAAGCCATTGACTGCCGAAGACTCCCATCTATGCCAACGGCAAGTGCCACGTAACCTTGGGTCTCTTTAACCGAACGACATAGAACGGGTACGGTTCCATCTAACCCGTGCTAACATTTCAACGACAATTTAAGCCATTTGTGCGGGTCAAACTTCCACCGAGTCCCATCCCTATCACAATTCACATAACCCGGTTATGTTCAAGTTGGCTATCAGGCCACCAAGTTGGCAGGATCTCGCATCCACCCAGTTTTCCGAGTGCACCTTAGGGTTAATCCCCAAGACTCCCTGTTGCAATCTACCGCGTAAAAAAACCTGAAAAACACCCAATCGCACGGAGTCTTCTCCGGCATTTATGCAATGCAACATCACCGATCCGGACCAACATGTCCGGGTAGGCTTCACACATCATGCCTATGTCCGTTCTCGCTTACGGACTCTAACAACGGGGACTATTCATGTCTACCCGTAGGAACGCCTCCAACTCACTGCAAACTCGCGAGAGCGGGCTTCCTATGCAAAGAAAGAGAGCTATTCGTGCTCAAGGAGAGAATCGTTACCCTAGCATTCCTCTTTGGTGCCATGGAAAAGTAATCGGATGAAAACCACCGCACTAGCGTTGCCTCCGTAGATCCGGACTCGGCTCGGGATTTGAAGCTCCGAAGCTCCTCCAATGGCCGGATCTAGGTCCTTCTTCCTCCCTTGGCTCTCCTCTCTCTCTAAGCTTTTAGAAAGATAACACTTATGAAAAGTGAGGGTTTTCTAAGTCCAATCCCGGGTATATCCCTTCAGGAACAACCCCCAGCAGTTGGATCAACAGTTAAAGAAATGAACGGCTTTGATTCGGGACTGAAATGCCCAATCTGGATCGCACACGGCCTGGCACACGCCCGTGTCCAAGGCCGTGTGCCTCATTCACCGTCGAAATTGAAATGCCTGGAACGACACACGGGTCTCGAACACGCCCGTGTTCGACCCGACACGCCCGTGTTCCACCTGACATGGCCGTGTGGCCGGCCGTGTACCCCCATCATTTTTCCCCGAAAATAACCCGAGAACTACACGGGTTCTTGGACACGCCCGTGTCCGGACTCGTGTCACATTGACACGTCTGGCTCCAGGGCCATGTACACGGTCTCCACACCCGACACGGCCTCGGACACGCCCGTGTCCTAGGCCGTGTGCCTTGTCTCGACACCATGTCGAGACCAAAGTGTCGACTCCCAGGACGAGTGTCGACACGGGTCGACACGCCCCGCGACACACCCGTGTCGTAGGCCGTGTCCCATGTCTCGACACCTCGTCGAACGCAGAGTGTCGACTTCGCGGGCTAAGTGTCGACACGGGTCGACACGCCCTGCGACACGCCCGTGTCGCAGGCCGTGTGCCCAGTCTCGACACAATGTCGAGACCAAAGTGTCGACTTCCCGTCTTAGTGTCGACACAAGCTTGACACGCCCTGGGACACGCCCGTGTCCCAGGCCGTGTGCCTGCATCCAAAACCCAAAACTGTCCCAAAACTGGCCTAAAACGTCCCCCGTCGCTCCTTTGAGTTTTGGGGCGTTACACTACTTATGACGGATAGTGAGAAGATTCAAGACTTTTTTACGCATGCTACAACCACAATCAACCAAATAAGATTGTTAGGTGACACCATAGAGGATAAGAGAGCAGTTCCTAAACTACTTAGAAGCCTAACTCCCCAATTTAATCACATAGTGGCTGCTATTGAGGAGTCTAAAGATCTAAACATTTTGAGCATTTCAGAACTACTAGGGTCACTTCAAGCCCATGAAGATAGGCTAAATCATCAGCCTTCTCATTTGGACCAAGCCTTGCATCTAAACACACAGCCCACAAGAAACATCTCACAGAAACACAAATATGATTACACATCCAACAAAAGATCACTGTTTTCAAATAACATAGGTCGGGGAAGAGGAAGAAACACCCCACAAGGAAGGTTTTCTCATAATAAAAAGGGCAACCTATCCTGTTCACTATGTAATCGAACAAATCATGAAGCACATGACTATTTTTATAACTTTAAAAGATGCAAGAAACCAACTCATATGGACAAGGACTGCAGGTTTAAGGATAAAATAGAAAATAAAGCCACAGAAGAAGAGAAGACAGAGACAATGTTTTACTTAAATGATAGCAAAAACAACTATCTTAATACCACTTGGTACATAGATAGTGGTTGCTCAAGCCACAAGACCGGGAACCAAAGTTTATTTGTTTATATGGATGAGAGTTTTACGTGTGATGTTGTGTTAGGTGATGGTAATATTCAAAAAATTAAAGGAATTGGAACCATAAAAGTCAAAACAGTTTGGAACCAAGTAAAATATATCTATGATGTAAGTTATGTTCCGTCACTCACAGCCAACCTGTTAAGTGTTGGACAACTTCTACAAAAAGGATACCAAGTCAGTTTTTCACAAAATTCCTGCACAATTGTTAGCAAAACTGGTGAAATTGAGTGTGGCCAAAATGACAAGTAACAAAGTATTTTCCTTAAAACTATTTCCAGTTACTGAAATGGCACTTAATAGTACAGCACAACTTCAGCAACAAGCCAAACTTTGGCATCAGAGATTTGGTCACCTGAATGTCCATGATTTAAAGAAGTTAAGTACACAAAAATTGGTAGAGGGACTACCACAGATTGAAATAGAAAATACACTTTGTGAGAGCTGTGTAGAAGGGAAAAGTCATAGGATTCCATTTCCAAAAGCCTCATATAAAAGAAGTTTGATGCCATTAGATCCGGTCCACTCAGATCTATGGGGACCTTAATCAACACCCTCACTAAATGCTAAGAGATATTTTCTACTATTTGTTGATGACTGTAGTCGCTTCATGTGGATATATTTTATCAAAAATAAATATGAAATTTTGAAGTTTTTAAAAATTTTAAAGCTCTAGTAGAGAAACAACTTGAAAGGTCAATCAAAGCCTTAAGGACTGATAGAGGTGGTGAATTCACCTCCGATGAATTTAATTCCTACTGTATTAAAGAAGTAATAAGAAGAGAATTAACTGCAGCCAGATCACCCCAACAAAATGGGGTAGTTGAGAGAAGAAACAGAACTATAATAAAAATGGCAAAAACCATGTTGCTAAGTAAAAATCTGCCAAAAGATTTCTGGGCTGAGGCAGCATATACTTCAGTATATATTCTGAATAGATCTCCAACAAAAGCATTGTTAAGACAAACTCCATATGAAGTAATATATAAGACAAGAGCCAGTGTAAAGCATTTTAAAGTTTTTGGAAGCATTGTCTATGCTTTAGTTCAAAAAGAAGATAGAGGAAAGTTAGATAAGAATAGTGAAAAATGTATCTTTGTGGGTTACAACATTGAATCAAAAGCATGAAGATTATATGAACCAATTCAACAGAAACTAATTACTTCAAGAGGTGTTTTATTTGATGAAGATAAGTGTTGGGAATGGGGGGGGGGCTCAGATAAAGGACATTCAACACAAGAAGGGCTTCAAATAAATCTCTGTGATCCCTTCGAACTCAGTGAAGAACCACTGATGGTTGATCCACAAACCCCTATTTCCTCAAATACTGAAAACCCACATCTTGATGACCCTTCTACAGCCTCTTCAAGCTCATCCAATAGTACAGATTCTTCATCACCCCCAAGGAGAATGAGAACTTTAGAAGATATTTATTTGCAAGGAGAAGTTGTTTTAAATATTTCACAACCAACCAATTTTGAAGAAGCCTACAAAAATCCAGCCTGGAGAAAGGCTATGGATGAAGAAATTGCAATGGTACTAAAAACAATACCTGGACCTTGGTAACAAAACCACCTCAAGCTGATATTATAGGCCTGAAATGGATTTATAAACTGAAAGAAAATGAAGATGGATCAGTGCATAAATATAAAGCTAGAATAGTATCCAAGGGCTATTCACAGATCCCTGGAATAGACTATAATGAGACTTTTGCTCCAGTAGTAAGAATGGAGACTATAAGGACTCTCATTGCATATGCTGTACAATACAACCTTCCAGTCTATCAACTTGATGTTAAATCAGCTTTTTTAAATGGAGAAATAGAAGAGGATATCTATGTTGAGCAGCCAAGAGGATATGAAATAGCAGGATAAGAACATAAAGTGTATAAACTGGTTAAAGCACTCTATGGTCTAAAACAAGCACCGAGAGCATGGAATTCCAACATAGATAAATACCTCCAGTTAATTAATTTCTGTAAAAGCAAGACAGATTCATCTCTATACTGGAAAGAAGAAATAGGGATGAGAATAATAGTTTGCCTCTATGTAGATGATCTTATCTACACAAGGAATAACTTAAATTTTTTAAAAACCTTTAAGGAGGATATGGAAAATAAATATAAAATGACTGATATGGGAAAACTCCATTTTTTCTTAGGACTTCAGTTTGTGCAAAGTCCAAATCAGTTCTTAATCTCACAAGAAAAGTATGCCCATGATATTTTTAAGAAGTTTAATATGAGTGAATGTAATCCAGTGCAGCTACCAATGTCTCCCCATGATCAATTATTTCCGACCTCAGAAAATGATCAATCGGTTGATCCCACCTTGTTTAGAAGCCTGGTTGGATCATTAATATATCTAACTAATATAAGACCTGACATAGAATACTCGGTTAATTGCATTTCTAGATATATGAGCAATCCAACCAAGCTTCATTTTGAAGCTGCTAAGAGGATACTAAGGTATATACAAGGAACCAAAGATTATGGCTTAGTCTACTGAGGCCACCATCACACACTGTTAACAGGGTATACTGATTCAGATTGGGGAAGAAATGCAGATGACAGAAGAAGTGTCAGTGGATATGTATTTTTCATAGGACAAAATTCAATCAGTTGGTCTTCTCAAAAACAACAATCAGTAGCTCTCAGCTCAGAGGAAGCTGAATACATGGCACTTAGCAGAGCAACAAGTGAAGGGATCTGGTTAAGAAGGCTGTTACAAGAAATTTTCAAGATAAAGACTTTAATCTATTCCGACAGTTCATCAGCAATAGCCCTAGCTAAAAATCCAGTCTTTCATAGCCGTAGCAAGCATATCGAAATACAGTATCACCATATAAGAGAAAACATAGAGAAAGGAGAAATCTGTTTACGGCACATACCGACAGAACACCAGGTTGCTGATGTTCTTACCAAACCGCTGTCGAAGCCTCGTTTTGAGCATCTACGCATAAAGATCGGAGTTGAACACCTCTCAAGCTCAAGCTTACGGGGGGGGGGGGGGGGGATTAAAGTACATACAACACAGGTAAGCTCAAGAGACACAATAACCTCAACTGCATATAGAGCTCAAAAGACATATCCAGCTTCAGTCGAACAGGCGCGGGAGGAAGACGTGGAAGTAAAGGCATCCACTTATGAAAAGAAGCAACGGATCTGCAACAAAATACAGGGAAACGCTTCAGAAGCGATGCAGGGAAAAGGCCAGGAGACGCAAACCTGATGGAGTGGAGATCAAGCAAAGCCTCTTAGTTTCCTTATTTAAAGACCCGTTCAGGGAACAGTACTCAAGTGTGTGTGTGATGAAAAAGACAAAACATCATTTAATATCTACCAGCTATTTCTAATTTTCGATTCCTGTGCAAGTATAACCTTTTGAGTGTAATATTTATATACAATATTTTATACAGCCTCATCTATATTTTATCAAAAACGCACGCTCGGACGAAAAATTATGCTCTCTGGTGAAAAAACGCGCGTAAAGATGAAAAACATGTATCTGAGCGAAAAATCTCCACCTTCAGAACAAACAGGAATGCATGAGACGGACATATTTCGTTGGTGTTAATTTGCGGCAGACTGGTTCTGGCACTAGCTGATCCATGCATGAGCGAAATTGCGACCTACACTGACACCTATTAATATATTTTATGCATATATAGGAGACACACACACACAGGCAAATTGGAAAAAAAGGTGATTGTTAACCGCAACCCGTTATTTTACTAGTCGCACCCTAAAAGCTCCCCATTTTTCGCGCCTTTTCGAAATACGCCTTGTACATGCAATATCAGGAAAAGTGTTCAACACGAAAGTTGTAGATATCGACGAGATCTACAACTTTTGTGTTGATCACTTTTCCTAAAAATGCATGTAGAGTGCGTACTTTGAAAATATGCCCAGGTTTTGTGCCTTTTCGAAATACATCTTATACATGCAATTTCAGGAAAAGTGTTCAACACGAAAGTTGTAGATCTCGTCCATATCTACAACTTTCGTGTTGAACACTTTTCCTGAAATTGCATGTACAAGGCATATTTCGAAAAGACGCGAAAAATTGGAAGATTTTGGGGTGCGACTAGCCAATTACGGGTTGCGGTTAACAATCACCAAAAAAAATGCGGAGGAGAGTGCAGGGCGATCGCCGTCTCGCCGGGATGGGATGGAAGGAAGGATTGTTTTCGAAGCAAAAGCTTTTGCTCTGACGAATGTACAGCTGCTTTGAAGAAGAATGACAATAATTTTGCACGTTTACTGATCACCCGTACGTCATGCATGCATGGACACTAACTTCTGAAGCCAGAGCTGCTGCAGTCCTATTGCCAATCAATTTGGCACTGCCCGGCCCACCGAAAAAGCTGGCTTTCGCAATTAGAAACACATACATGCAATGCCGAGTTCATATGTTATCTGCTGGAAGTTGATCGTGGCCCTTGGATCTGCATTCAGATTCGTGAGTTAAATCTGCTAAAATTTGAAGTTACTGTCTGCACGATAGAGGAGGACGATCCAAAGGCTGGCTTCTGGACATTCTTCGTATGAAACCGAGCGTGAGGTATACAGCTAGCTCGGGTATTCACATGCAAAAGTTGAGTAGCTTTATGGTTAATGGAGCAGCAACTTTACTGTATATCCTGCAAAATGTTGTGTCCACAGTTACCTTTTACTTTAGTATTAGCACCCGGCTCCACCCTACAGCAACCACAAATAATAGGGCGTTTTGACCAAAAGTAAGATCCGGATCCTGCATTTCTGAATATATAGAGGTTAATAACTGATGTGAATGAAGCTCCATTTAAAGTTTTAGGGGTGCATTTAACTGATGTGATTTCTCTTATTATGGAGATCATGGGTTTGACCGGTCAACACACTTCTCATGATTTCCTCCACAATAGGAGGATCATGGAGGCCTCCCTTTCAATAACTACTGCCGCCGCCAGCCGCCTCTCACAACAAGAAAAATCTTGATTAGGAAGGAGTAAAATTCGTTGCTAATTACATAAATTCGTTGCTAATTTTAATTAGCAAGGAATTTAGCAACGAAAAAAATTTGTAGCTAATATGGTCCTAGCTAAATTTAGCAACGAATTTATTTCTTTCTAATTAGCAATGATTTTTTAGGAGGAAATTCTTTTGATGCTAATGTTTTGTATTTTATATAATTATTTGGTTAAATTTAAATAATATTTATATACAAAAAATATTTTTTAATATGCACTTGCTGAGAATCGAACCGGAGATCTCTCATATATAAATTCCTTACCCTACTAACCCTCCTAATTAACTAATTTATTTATAATTAGCAGTATATATATATATATATATATATATATATATATATATATATATATATATATATATATATATATATATATATATATATATATATTATAAATTTATATTATTTATATATCCGATTATTTATTTATACATACATATATTTATTTATTTATAATTTAATATATATATAGTTTATTATATATAATTATTTATATATATCGTTATCTCTATATAATATATATATTTATATATTTCTGTATATTTTATATTTGTTTATTTATTTATATTTTTATATGTATATATTTAGTTATTTCTCGTTGGAGTAAGGCGAGGAGATTGCACGGGAGTGTTACGAGCTCGGCGGGGAGATCGTGCGGGAGAGTGACGATCTTGACAGAGGAGAAGTATCAGGATGACAATGAGGATATAAATAGCTTCTTTAATTTGCTTAAGAACTTATGATTTATATATATTTTTAAAAGTGTGATGAAAATATTTGGAAAGAATTGAATCCTTCCCTCCATAAATATTTAATCTAAAATAATTATCATATAAGTTTTGAAAGAAAATATTTCATTTCTATTCAGCAACAAATATTTTGCAACAAAATAATTCGTTGCTATTTTTGCAACGAAGTTTTTTGTTGCTATTTTTGTAGGTAAAAACAAATATCATTTACCTAGCTAAATTCGATGCTAATTATCAACAAATTATTTTGCCTTTCTAATTTTTGTTGCTAAATGAAATTTTTTTTGTAGTGTCTGCTGGCGGCCGGCCGCCGCCCCTTGCAGGTTGGCCACCGCCCGATCATTATGGAGCATCCATCGTCGTCCAATTTACAAGTAACAATCAACTAACCACCATGTTAGTGGGGGGGGGGGGGGCTATGAAAGATATTGTACCTAAACACCTAGATGGGGGGGTGAATAGGTGACTTGAATCTTTTTAACTTTTTATGCCAGAATACAGAATCTAACACAGAATTGTTTCTACTTTATCACATCACACATACAACAATCTCAGAATTTCACAGCACACAGTAGACACAGAGTTTTTATAGTTGTTCCCCAAGCTTTGGGTACATCCACTTTCCCCCTTCACCTATCTAGCAGTGTACTAGATTCGGCCAAACTCCTCCACTATCTCAGAACCCCAAAACAGGTTCTTACAACTCAGGCTCAAGGCCCTACAACTCAGCTTTTTCACAAAGCCTACACTCAGCCACCAAGGCCTACACTCAGCCACCAAGACCTACACTCAGCCACAAAAGGCCTACACTCAGAAATTCCAATCTCCTACACTCAGGCACTCAAGCCCTACACTCAGCCTTTATAATTACAGGCTTACAAAGACTCTGATCCCTAAGGATCCTACAAGATATTAAGAATACAAAAAGTTTACTCAACAACTCAGAGAAGAGAGAGATGAATTGTGAGTTTCTTGATGAGTTCATGGAAGAACTCAGTTGAAATCAATCCGACTTGGCTTTCTTCAAAGCTTCTTGAAAGTAGAACACAATAAGACTGATTCCTTCTGCAGTTGATCCTTGATCTCTGCTACTTAAGATTCAGAATAAATCTGAACCCTTCTTCTCAGCTGGGTTCCAACAGCTGACTTCTTGGATGGAGCTCTCTCTCTCCAACTTCTTAGATCTTCACTTGAAAGCTAGATCTTCTTGTGTGTTTCTCTTGTGAATGATCACTTGAACCACTTCACCAACCTCAACAACCCTTTTTCAATCATTTGATCATCTTTTTCTGTAGACAGTATAAGCCTATTTATAGGCCTTCTTCATGGTAACCTGGCTGGTCTGGTTCCTAACTGATTTCTGACAACTCTGACAGGTGTTGTAGACCGGCTGGAAAGGCAGCTGTCAAGTCATCCAGTCAGTTCTTGAAAGTTCTGTAACTGTCTAAAAGTGTCGAGACTCTATCTTTAAGTGTCGACACTTATAGTCCGAGTGTCGACACAAGTTGACTAAGTGTCGACACTAGCCTACAAGGTGTCGACACAACTCCTTGTGTTATAGATTTTATATCTCGACACTGCTTCTTCTTTATGTGTCGACACTGATAGTGTGTGTCGACACAAGCACTTGTACTTCAGTATTTTGCTGAATTCTTCTAAGTGTCGACACAACACCTTTGTGTCGACACATCTTCATGTGTTGAACTTGTCAGTGTCGACACTGCTTCTTGGTGTCGACACATGTCTTTAGTGTTGATACTTGCTGAGTGTCGACATAGCTCCTTGTGTCGACACAATCTTCTTCTGTTGAGACTTAAGCTGAGTGTCGACACATCCCCTTAGTGTCGACACTTGTACTTAGAATATTTTGTTGAACTTTGCTGTTCTTTGATAAGTGTCGACACAGCTCCTTATGTCGACACTTTCTTCAAGTGTTGAGTCTTCAGCTGAGTGTCGACACATTCTTTCTTGTGTCGACACTTTCTTCAAGTGTTGACTCTTCTGCTGTGTGTCGACACATTGTTCTGGGTGTCGACACTTATACTTAGTCTCTGCAGACTTTTGCTGAGTGTCGACACAGCTCCTTGTGTCGACACTTTCTGATGTAGACACAGTTTCTCTTGGTGTCGACACAACTGTTAAGTGTCGACACTGCTTCACTGCATTCTTCTTCACTGAGTGTCGACACAGCTCCTTGTGTCGACACTTTCTGTCTGGTGTCGACTCAGCATCCCTGGTGTCGACACAATGACTCCATGTGTCGACACTGCTTGCCTGGGTGTCGACACAAGTCTTCTTAAGTGTCGACACTTTGCTCCTGCGTGTCGACACATGGACTTAGAAATTTTTCCATCTTTCCTGTAAATACTTAACCTGCACAAGTAACTCAAAATACATCAAATACATTTTGATGTATATCATTGAGTAGGGTGAGGCTTCTTCAAATCAGGTACATTTAGACCAATGTACCCAACAATCTCCCCCTATTTGGAGAAGTCATAACCCTTAGTCAATGATATACACCATTCATAATTAAAATACAAAATGATGTAAAGCAGGATTATATATAGCAAGGCAAACATAAACATGTATAAATCACACATGTATACATAGACATCATCACAGAACAATTATGAAACAAATTTATTACACAACAAATTTATCACACAGACATTGTTCTAATAGCTTGTCATATTCATAATTCTAAAGTTTACAGAATGTTTATCATCAAAAGATTACATAGTAAACTAAAGAAAATTTCTATGTTATTTCTGTTCAGCCTCTTTGATCACTATCCCTTTTCCAGATTGTACTTTAGCTTGTACAGGGGCTTCAGTGTCTTCTGTTTCAGCAGGCTTCTTCCCTTTCAGCTCCTTCTTCTTAAGTTCTTCAGCTTTTATCTTTTGCCTTTCAAAATAATGATAAGGCTTGGGAAAGTACTTGCTAGGCTCCTAAGCTGTAGGAGGTAGCTTTCCCATCTTGGCCTTTCTTCTGTATTGTACTATGGCCTCTTGCCTTATCTCATGTTTTCTCCATTCAGCTTCAGAAAACCACTTGTTCCTATCTGGCACATTATCTTTTGCAGCTTTCCAGGCAGTCAAAATAATGTTCCTAGACGTGGGGCTCCACTACTCAAAGTCAGGTCTTTGTTCAGCTTGCTCCCTGAACCTCTTCTTAGACAGTCTAGCCTCTTCTTCTTTCTGCATAGCCTCTTGCATAGCTTCAGATATAGGTTGAACCACCTTTTCCAGAATGACATTTGGCTTACCCTCAGTTGGGCTGTACATAGTGTGAATATCAGCTTGCACCATTTCAAAATCTGGAGGAGGGTAGATTACTTGAGCCACCTCTGGTTGCTCCCCTCCTAAATATGCAGGATTAATTCCAGATTCAACCACATTATCATCATCACAAAGAGGAGGATAACCAAGAGTAGCTCTGATAGAATTAGATATCCACTTGGCATGATCAGAGCTGGCTTTGACTAATACCCTCTCCCCCTTTATGACTTCTCTGGCTATGTGATCTCTTACATCATCTTTCTGAAATCTGATTTGGCTATCCAAATAGTTGACTCCATCTTTAAAGTAAGGTTTCAACCTTTGGAGTCTATCAGTTATAATCTTCTGAGAGTCTTGAATTGCAGTCTTTACAGCTGAGATTCCATCTTGTAAAGCTTTATCAAAATCTGCTTTTGCAGTAGCAGTAGAAGTAGAAGGTCCAGCAGCTATGTTCTTCATCACAGTCACTATAACATTGTGAGAGGCTGTGAGATTGTCATTCATTCTTATTTGATTTTCAAGTACATAACCTTGATTCACAACCATGTCATCTACTTGTTCTTTAATCTTCTCTTGATGAGTTGCCAAGAATACTACAGCATTTCCACCCATGTGGAAACATTCTATCATCTCTTTCTTGTTAAGATTCATTTCAAATCTTATTGAATTTATATCTTGGGCCAAATCAAACTGCAATGATTTCTGCCCTTCATCCACATACTTCTCAATGGCCTGCCTGTGCTCAACAAGCTTAATCTGCATGGCAACCATCAATGCACTATAATCTATAGATGGAGCTAGCTGTATTACAGGATGTGGTGCTATTGTTTGCAATGACTTCTTGTAATTCTGACTTCTTCTTTTGAAAACTAGAAACTTCCTTTTCTTAACCCTTGCAGCTTCTTCATCTTCAGAACCTAAGGTGCTGGCTATTTCCACCCTCTCCTGTGGTAATTCCTCAACAGCTTTGGGCTGTTCAGCTTCTGGCCTTACAGGTTCTTCCTGAACTTGTATTTGCTCCCCCTCAACTGGAGCTTTTTCCCCCTCAGCAGCAGCATTCTCCTTCTCAAGATCTTCTTGATCCAAATTGAGAAAAAAATCTTCCATTGTAAACTCTTGTGGGGAATGAGCTGGAGAAATACTTGGTTCTTCTACCACTGGATCAGTGACTTCAGGAATTATAACAGATGTGTCCTTCATGACATCATCTGGAGGTAGACATTCATTCTGTTGTTGCTGATAAACATCAGACAAATCAGTATCCTCTATAGGAAAATCTAAAGCATTAAGCTCAGTGATTACCTCTAGAATTGTTTGTGTTGCTTGCTCACTCTCAAGAGGAGTAGGCTCTTCCACTATTAGAGTCTCCTCTTGGACAGCATCCTGGTGTAAGGGGCTAGCTTGAGGTAACTCCCCTGCCTTTCTGCAGCATCTTGGGGAACTGGAGACTTCTCAGCAACTGGCTCCTCAGAGCTACTGGAAGATTCTTCAGTCACAGCAGCTTTCTTCTGATTTTTCTTAAGAGGTGTTTCCTTCTCAGGAGTTGGTAATTCTTTGGACAATACCCTGTCCCATCTGGAGAAGATTCTCATATCCATTCTCCTCATATGATTGATTTTACTGCCAGCAGCTTGTCTCATAACTTCTGGTAGACTTCCAGCAAGGTATAGACTTATGATCCTACCCAGATTGGGCTTCTTCAGACTTTCCTTAATCCTTTCAAAGATTACTAGAGACCAGTCAGTTTTCAAAGTGAAGATTATTCTTATCATAATACTGAACATATGGGCAGATATCCTGTCATGCCCTCCAGGTTTGCTTAAAATGACCTTGCCAACAATTTCTGACAGGAATTTCCCCTGGCCGTTCATCCCCTTCCTATTAAACATTGATCCAACTTTCATCTTTGAATCCAGACCACACCATGCCAATGCATCTCTGGTCCTGGAAGTAGTAACCTCTTCTTCTTCCTTGGTTCTAGGCAGGTTTAGAACCTTTCTTAAGCTTTTTGGTGATACCTTCACCTTTTATCCATGTACCCTGGATTTGATCTTGAATCCAGTTTCGTCTATGTTATCTCCATTCAGAAACTCTAGAACTTCCATCTTCCAGATCTTAGAAGGCTCAGATACAAGATATTCTAACCCTGAGTCTGCAACTAGGGTTATCACGTTCTGGATCTCCAGGTCTGCATCCTCAAAAGCGCCTCGCACCAGTTCGTAGCATTCGTTGACGTTCTCCTCGAGCTTAGGCGCCATTAGGGTTTGAAGAATTTGATTGGAGAGAAGAGAGGTGTCGACACACAAGTTTGGTCTCGAAACTTTTGAAAGCGTGTCGACAGACTAAGGCAAAATCCTATTTATACCTTTCTAATCTTGAAGATGAAAAGGCGGGTTAACGAACTTAAATTGTATCGACACTGTCAATAAGTGTCGACACCGACTTATAATGTCTCGACACATTGTGTCGACACAAGTTTAGTCGACAGAACATATGTGTCGGCACTTGTATATGTGTCGACACTACTTAACTCGACACGTCGTCGAGACTTTACTTAGAGAATTCTAAGTAAATACTAAGTGTCGACAACACCTTGGATGTGTCGACACCTACTTGTCATGTGTCGACACTAATATTCTGAAGTGTCGACACCAACTTCCTAGATGTGTCGACACCTTTTCCCTGAAGTGTCGACACCACTTTTCTGTGTCGACACAGATATCTCTGTGTGTCGACACCTATACTTAGCCAAATTTATAAACTTATTCTAAGTTTATCATTCCTAGTTCAATTTTAAACCTATTGAACTTAGATTCTTCTAACGGCTTAGTATACATATCAGCTAGTTGTTCATCTATCCTAACATATTCTAGTAAAATATCTTCTCTCTCTACATGCTCCCTAAGAAAATGATATTTTATTTCAATATGTTTTGTTCTACTATGAGAAACAAGATTATGTGCAATTGATATAGCACTTGTAGAATCACAAAAGAGTGGAATTCTACTTACCTGAAATCCATAATCCTCAAGCTGATGTTGTATCCACAGAAGTTGAGCACAGCAACTTCCTGCAGCCACATACTCTGATTCTGCTGTGGAGATAGCCACACTAGTTTGCTTCTTGCTACTCCATGAAATCAGTCTTCCACCTAGGAATTGACAGGTTCCAGTTGTGCTTTTTCTGTCTTCTTTGCATCCTGCAAAGTCTGCATCTGAATAACCTGTTAGATCAAAATCTCCATTCCTAGGGTACCAGAGGCCTAGATAGAGAGTGCCCTTAAGATATCTCAATATCCTTTTGACTGCTGTCAAATGAGACTCTTTAGGGCAGGCTTGATACCTTGCACAGACACATGTAGCATACATGATATCTGTTCTACTTGCAGTCAAGTATAATAGGGAGCCAACTATCCCTCTATACAAGGTTTCATCTACAGGTTTCCCTGCATCATCCTTGCTAAGAGACACACTTGACCCCATAGGAGTCTTCATGGTACTAGATGAATCCATACCATACTTCCTTATGAGTTCTATGGTGAACTTAGACTGGCATATGGATAAACCACTCTCAGTCTGTCTTACTTGGAGACCCAAGAAAAACTTTAGTTCTCCTATACTACTCATATCAAATTGTCCTTGCATTAGTTTTGCAAACTTTTTGCAAAGACTACTTTCAGTAGACCCAAATATTATGTCATCTACATATATTTGGACTAGTATAACTTTGCCTCTAGATTCCCTAAGGAAAAGAGTCTTGTCTATTTTCCCCCTTGTGAACTTATTCTCAATGAGGAAACTAGACAGGGTTTCATACCAAGCCCTAGGGGCTTGCTTTAACCCATATAATGCTTTCCTAAGTCTATAGACATGATTAGGTAAAGTTGAATCAACGAAACCTGATGGTTGTTCCACATAGACTTCTTCTTTAAGATTACCATTTAGAAATGCTGACTTGACATCCATTTGGTAAACTTTGAATCCTTGAAAGGTTGCATAGGCCAGGAACATCCTTATGGCTTCCAGTCTGGCTACTGGAGCAAAGGTTTGATCAAAATCAATACCTTCTTCCTGCCTGTATCCTTTAGCAACCAATCTAGCTTTGTTCTTAATGATGACTCCATGTTCATCCATCTTGTTCCTATAGATCCACTTGGTTCCAATTATATTGTGGTCTTTAGGTTTAGGAACAAGTTACCAGACTTTGCACCTCTTGAACTGATTCAATTCTTCTCGCATTGCTTCAATCCAATGTGGGTCTTGGATGGCTTCTTCAAACTTCTTTGGTTCAACTTGGGATAGAAAGCTGGAGTAGAGCACTGCATTCAGATTTCTGCTCCTTGTCTGTACCCCTTGTCTTGGATCACCAATGATCTGCTCTACTGGATGATCTCTCAGATGCCTATTGGCTGGAGGCATCCTGACTTCAGGTTGAACTTCTTCATTTTCTTCATCTTGCTGCACTCCTTGAACCTCATCTGTATGTAGTACTCCCCCTGGACAGCAGCCACTATCTTCTACTTGCTGCCTTGCAGTAGATTCTTCTTCTATAGTGAGCTTGTCCATCTTCTTTGTTATACCTGTGGAGCTGCATACACTACTAGACAACTCATTATTAATAAGTCTAGTCTCATCAAATACTACATGTACAGATTCTTCTACAACTTTAGTAGACAAGTTGTAGACTCTATAAGCCTTACTGTTGTTACTGTACCCAACAAAAATTCCCTCTTGGGACTTGGCAGCAAACTTTGTCAAGTAAGACTTTCCATTGTTAAGTATGAAGCACTTACAACCAAAGATCCTGAAGTAGGATAGGTTTGGTTTCCTGCCTTTCACAACCTCATAGGGGGTCTTGTTGAGACTTTTAGTAATGGTAGGCCTATTTATAACATGACATGCAGTATTAACTGCTTCAGCCCAGAAATATTCTGGTAGTGATGTATCACTTAATAGGGTCCTACCAGCCTCAATCAAGGTCCTATTTTTCCTTTCAGCAATGCCATTTTGCTGAGGTGTTCTTGGTGAAGAAAACTCTTGAAATATCCCAAATTCTTCACATAGTTTTGTCATACTTTCAGACTGAAATTCAGTACCATGATCACTTCTAATCTTGACCACAGTACTGTCTAGTTCATTCTGAATCTGTTTGACAAAGCTATAGAAGACACTAGGTGTTTCAGATTTCTGTCTTAGAAAGAACACCCAGGAAAACCTTGAGTAGTCATCTACAACTACAAAGGTATAGACCTTCCTACCTAGGCTATGAACTGGCATTGGACCAAAGAGATCCATATGCAAAAGGAATAAACACCTTACAGCATCTTTGTGTTCAATGCTTCTAAAAATGGATCTAGTCTGCTTACCCTTTTGACAAGCTGAGCAAATACCATCTTTAACACACTTAACTTGAGGACCATTCCTCACTAACTCTTTGCTAAAGAGTTTGCCAATTGTCTTGTAATTTAGATGGGCTAGCCTCTTGTGCCATTTGACACAATGAGAGACTTTCTCATCAGCTACAAGACACACTGGAGAACCATTGTTCTCACACTTAATGTCTAGGCAATAGACATTCCTCTTCCTATATCCAGTCAAAATGATCTCTTGATCATTTGACCTCCTGATATGACAACCATCCTTAACAAATGAGATGTCATATCTTACATCACTTAATTGACTTATACGAATAAGGTTGTGTTTCAAACCTTTAACATAAGCCACTTGAGTAATGGTAACTAAGTTTGTAAAGATGTTACCAAACCCTTTGATGATTCCTTTTTCAGAACCACCAAAGGTGACTTTAGGACCATCATTGATGGGTGTGTAGTCCTTCAGCAATCCCCTTATTCCAGTCATGTGTCTGGAAAATCCACTGTCCAAGTACCATATTGGGGCATGGCCACTTGGACTCACCTGCAAAACAGATTAGTGAACCTTAGAACCCAATGTATTCTTGGGTCCTTGGTACTTGTTAGTTTGCATCCTGACAAGACTACCTGCTGGTTTTCCAACAGGGAGTTTGCTACTCACTTTGGCACTAGCATTGTGCCAACAGTCCATTGCAAAGTGGCCTACCTTGCCACAGCACCAACACTCAAACTTATTGTACCTTTGCTTAGGTACTGTCTTTGCTGTTTTATCTACAGCTGACTTGTTGTGAGTTGGGGCTTTGCCCTTGGACTTAGAATTGGACTGAACAGTCCTAGCAGGTTCTGAAAACCCCAGTCCAGCTTTACCTTTTTGATGAACAAATTCATCAATTATGGGTAGAATAGACTTTGGTTTAGAAAACCTAGCAACTAAGTCTTTCTCCTTCTGAAGATTAATCTCCAGACTCTTGATTTGATCATTCTTAAATGATATAGTCCCCATCTGAATCACAGTTATGTGCCTCAGTCTAGCTATCTCATTAAGTTTCTGATCAAATAACTTCTCAAAATCAGTTGCAGCAGCTTTGAGAATAGCAATTTCTTTTGCCTGACTTTTGGCTAGGGACTTGCTCTTCTTATAAGCTTGCAACAGAACTTTATATTCATCTATTAACTAATGAATATCCTCTTCAGACTCAGATGCACTCTCATCACTTGATGATGATGAATCTGATTCTGTACTGGCACAAGAAATTGAACTTAAAGTTGAACTTTGTACCTTACTAGGTCCTGGCTGCTCCAGGATTTTGTCACTTGCTGTCAATGCCATTAGTCCTTGGCACTGACTATCTTCTTGTTCATAAATAGAATTCATAATCTGAATGAACTCTTCTTCTTCTTCCTCAGCAAACAGTCCTATATATGCTTCTGCATCTGACTCAGTTTCTGATGAAGAGATTTCTGACAGGCTCTTGTCCTTTTTGGCAACAAAAGACTTTTCTTTCTTGCCCTTATAAGGAGTCTTTTTCTTGTCACTAGACTCCTTCCTCTTTTATGGACAATCTGCAACAACATGACCTTGTCTATTACAGCAATAACATACTATTTTTGAAAGAGTTGCCTTGCTAGACTTAGTCTTCTTCCCGTCTTTCTTTGAAGACTTTCTATTCTGATAATAGTCTTCCTTTCCCTGTGAAGTAGATGGTCTTGTCCTCCACTGTTTCTTCTTTAAGAACTTCTAGAAATGTCTTGAAAAGGCAGCAAAGTCCTCATCACTTTCACTGCTCTCAGACTTTCTGCTTTCTGAATCTTCTGACTCAGTTTCAGCAACCTTTGGAGGTGGAGTTGGTGACTTACCTCTGTACTTTCTGGGGGCTTCTGTTTTGAAGGCCACTGTCCTTTCCTTGTGGTCACTTCTTGTAGACTTCTCCTCTTCTTTTCTCACCATTAACTGCATTTCATAAGACAGCAGTTTGCCAAACAGTGTTGGTGGAGGAATTTCAGCCAACTTAGCCATTTCTCTAATGGCACAGATCTTGGTGTCTCAATCTTTTGTTAGGGACCTTAGAAACTTATCATTGAGTTCATAATTACTGAACTCTCTGCCATAGGACATGAGTTCATTCACAATCCTATAGAACTTTTTATAGCATTCAGTTATGCTATCAGCTTTACCTTGTCTAAAACTTTCATATTCTTGGTTTAGCAAGGATTTTCTGTCTTGCCTCACCTCTTCAGAACCCTCCATATACACAATCAAGGTATCCCACATCTCCTTAGATGTCTTGCAGTGTATCAAATTCTGAAAAGTAGCATCATCAATAGCACTCACTATGATATTTTGAGCTCTTTTGTCCATTGTGGCTAACACTATTTCATCCTTGGTCATTTCAGAGAAATCCTTGGGAATTCTCTGATTGTCATCTAAGACTGAAATCTTCATGGGCACATATGGCCCTTCTTTTACTGTGATATATATCCTAGGGTCTGAGGCTTCCATAAAAAGTCTCACCCTTTCCTTCCATATACCAAAGATCTCTTTTCTACATATGGGTAGCTTCATGGATCCCAATTCCTTGTGATTCTCAGTGGAACCCATGGTTCTTGATTTTCTTGATTCTGTAATTCACTTAGACTGAATCTGCCAACAGAATCAACTCAGACTGTTAAGTCCCTTTTTGAGGAACCTGGCTCTGATACCACTTGAAAGATATTGTACCTAAACACCTAGAGGGGGGGGGGTGAATAGGTGACTTGAATCTTTTTAACTTTTTATGGCAGAATACAGAATCTAACACAGAATTGTTTCTACTTTATCACAGCACACATACAACAATCTCAGAATTTCACAGCACACAGTAGACACAGAGTTTTTATAGTGGTTCCCCAAGCTTTGGGTACATCCACTTTCCCCCTTCGCCTATCTAGCAGTGTACTAGATTCGGCCAAACTCCTCCACTATCTCAGAACCCCAAAATAGGTTCTTACAACTCAGGCTCAAGGCCCTACAACTCAGCTTTTTCACAAAGCCTACACTCAGCCACCAAGGCCTACACTCAGCCACAAAAGGCCTACACTCAGAGATTCCAATCTCCTACACTCAGGCACTCAAGCCCTACACTCAGCCTTTATAATTACAGGCTTACAAAGACTCAGATCCCTAAGGATCATACAAGATATTAAGAATACAAAAAGTTTACTCAACAACTCAGAGAAGAGAGAGATGAATTGTGAGTTTCTTGATGAGTTCTTGGAAGAACTCAGTTGAAATCAATCCGACTTGGCTTTCTTCAAAGCTTCTTGAAAGTAGAACACAATAAGACTGATTCCTTCTGCAGTTGATCCTTGATCTCTGCTCCTTAAGATTCAGAATAAATCTGAACCCTTCTTCTCAGCTGGGTTCCAACAGCTGACTTCTTGGATGGAGCTCTCTCTCTCCAACTTCTTAGATCTTCACTTGAAAGCTAGATCTTCTTGTGTGTTTCTCTTGTGAATGATCGCTTGAACCACTTCACCAACCTCAACAACCCTTTTTCAATCATCTGATCATCTTTTTCTGTAGACAGTATAAGCCTATTTATAGGCCTTCTTCATGGTAACCGGCTGGTCCGGTTCCTAACTGATTTCTGACAACTCTGACAGGTGCTGTATACCGGCTGGAAAGGCAGCTGTCAAGTCATCCAGTCAGTTCTTGAAAGTTCTGTAACTGTCTAAAAGTTTCGAGACTCTGTCTTTAAGTGTCGACACTTATAGTCCAAGTGTCGACACAAGTTGACTAAGTGTCGACACTAGCCTACAAGGTGTCGACACAACTCCTTGTGTTGTAGATTTTATATCTCGACACTGCTTCTTCTTTATGTGTCGACACTGATAGTGTGTGTTGACACAAGCACTTGTACTTCAGTATTTTGCTGAATTCTTCTAAGTGACGACACAACACCTTTGTGTCGACACATCTTCATGTGTTGAACTTGTCAGTGTCGACACTGCTTCTTGGTGTCGACACATGTCTTCAGTGTTGATAATTGCTGAGTGTCGACACAGCTCCTTGTGTCGACACAATCTTCTTCTGTTGAGACTTAAGCTGAGTGTCGACACATCCCCTTAGTGTCGACACTTGTACTTAGAATATTTTGTTGAACTTTGCTGTTCTTTGATAAGTGTCGACACAGCTCCTTGTGTCGACACTTTCTTCAAGTGTTGAGTCTTCAGCTGAGTGTCGACACATTCTTTCTTATGTCGACACTTTCTTCAAGTGTTGACTCTTCTGTTGTGTGTCGACACATTGTTCTGGGTGTCGACACTTATACTTAGTCTCTGCAGACTTTTGCTGAGTGTCGACACAGCTCCTTGTGTCGACACTTTCTGATGTTGACACAGTTTCTCTGGTTGTCGACACAACTGTTAAGTTTCGACACTGCTTCACTGCATTCTTCTTCACTGAGTGTCGACACAGCTCCTTTTGTCGACACTTTCTGTCTGGTGTCGACTCAGCATCCCTGGTGTCGACACAATGACTCCAAGTGTCGACACTGCTTGCCTGGGTGTCGACACAAGTCTTCTTAAGTGTCGATACTTTGCTCCTGGGTGTCGACACATGGACTTAGAAATTTTTCCATCTTTCCTGTAAATACTTAACCTGCACACGTAACTCAAAATACATCAAATACATTTTGATGTATATCATTGAGTAAGGTGAGGCTTCTTCAAATCAGGTACATTTAGACCAATGTACCCAACAGGCTATCATAACCATCTCTTGGAGGCTATAGAAGGAGTCTCAGGTCTCCTCATTTCTCACTTTTTTTGCTCCCCACGCCTTTTTCTTTCTCAGGCTAGAGCTCCGCCGAACGCCTCCCTCTGGTCATCTTCAAACCTCGTATGGGCTAGAGGAACGCTCAACTCCCCAAGTGCGTAGAGAAGGGAAGAAGACGGCTATCACCAATGATGCTAAAAGATCACGGCAGTGAACCGGTCGCACAAGTAATATAAAATGGGGGTTTTCCCAAGTATCGATCTCACAAGGAACACAGTAAGGTGGATTTAATTTCGAGGAGGACTTGAGATTGAAGTCCTTAGGTCGGAGGTAACGATGGGGGCTTTAATATTTGTGGATAAAGAAAATAAAATACTAACAACTACTCCTATGCAACGCCGCTATGCGATGCTTCGCCAGGCGGGATGGAAGACTAGTCGGGCCGCTATGCACCGAATCGCTAGGCGGATGGAAGAGTAGGCTCACGGATGAGGTGATGAGAATGGCGGAATGAGGGTCGTGATCACCTCTTCGCTACGCACGCCACTAGCAATTGCTAGTGCGTCAAGGGCGGATGGATGGTGGATGGACAAATAGGCGAACCTCAAGTAAATATAACGAAAATATTCAATCACATAAACATGATTACACATAAACGTATATTACACTAAGCATAACTTCATCAAATACAAGAGTTCAACTACACATTCAACAACCAATCAAGAAAAGAGTGTGCGAAATCGACCGAAGAGGAAGCCTTGCTGAGGATTCACGGTTGGAGTCGTCGGGTTGTCAATCCGCGTCGAAGCTCGGTCCGCAACTGCATCCGGGATAGAGAAGGGCTGTCACCACCTTCCAATGGCCCATCTTCTTCATGTCACGATCCGGTGGAGGATGGTACAACTTCTCCTAGCTTGGTGAAGAATGCTAGGTCAAGCTCTTCTTGAAGCTCAAAGATGAAGGAGGAGGCCGAGAGGAAGCTCCGGCTTGGATTTGGCGGTGAAAGCTTGCCCGGAGCACCTCCCTAGGGTGGAAGATGAAGGGGAACGGCGGAGAAGGCGGAAAACGGCGGATAAATTTCAAGCTCTGGATCCTCTCTTAATTATGGCGAGACATGCACTATTTATACAAAAGCAGAAATGAACAATGCGCACGATCAGAGGCGCACGACTAGTGGTCGTGCGCACTATGTCCTGTGCTCGTGCGCACTGGCATGGAATATCAGGAAGAAGAACTATGATAATGCGCACGAGTAGTAGCGCACGACCAGTGGTCGTGCGCACTAAGTCCAATGATCGTGCGATTACCCAGACAGGACTCCAGAAAAGAGGAATCAATGCACACGATCAGTGGCGCAGGACCGGTGGTCGTGCGCAGTATGTCCAGTGGTCGTGCGCTTACCCCAGGCTGATTCTGGAAAACATAGAGTAGTGCGCACGATCAGGGGCGCACGACCAGTGGTCCTGCGCATTATATCCCATGATCGTGCGCAGTATTCCTGTTTCACAACCATCCCGGAACACGCACACGACCCCTGTACCGAAAGGAAAAACCAATCACTAATATGTGCAGACATTCCAGGCAATCACAAAAAGGAGTGCAGACTATAAGAATAACAAAATACACAACCACAGGCATAAGTATGCACTTCCTATGGAAATAAAGATTAGATGAAATAGGAACAATAAAGAACTAAAAGTAAAGTGCAACCGCGTGAAAACTAGCCCAGATGAGTCCGAAAATAGGTATATAAAGTGGACTCATCACACCCCCAGACTTAACTGTTTGCGCGTCCCGAGCAAACAAAATCTAAGCAGATAGGGAAAAATACTAGTTAACAAAGAAATTGCGAAACGGAGTACCATGCGAAGTCGCATGCTCGCGTGCATAAAAATACAATAGAGAAAATTTCTAAGTATACAGAATAGTTTATATTTTTCACAATGCGTATCAAAATTTTATTATTACTCAAAAATGGAATCACGTTGAATCATCCGGTCATGTGTAGGGAGAAAGTAGACTAATCGCTAGGCGAGCATTGGCAAAGATCGGGGCTCCGGATAACCTCCAAAGGAATCCACCAATGTCGGTGACCATATGCTTGCCCTTTCGCATTCTCTCCACGACACTGGTTTGGTTCACACACGAATCAGTAGGACTATAGGTGAAGAGATGGGGCTTGGGTTTCGGTGAGGTAAATAAAAATAAACAGGAAGTCTATGCACCTAACCCAAATGAGCTAGCCTAAAAAGAATCCAACCGCTAACCACAATATATGCATGTACACCACACCTCCAGACTTAACTTTTAACAAATGGGTGTGTGCACCGCCTACTTCAAATATAATCACATTTCCAAAAAGATTTTCAATTTAAACTTTTTCTTTTCACTTCTTTTTTTTCTTTACAAATATATTTTTTTATTCAAATCATCTTTTTATTTTTTTTCAATTTCAGCAAATATAACATTGGAGCACATTCACATAATCACAAGTAAAATCACCACATCACACCCCAACATTAAAATGTAAACAATAAAGCTCAACTTGGGTGTGCGACTAGGATTGACTATGAGGCTTTGGTGAAATCATGGTGGAGCTGAATCAAAAGGAGGGGTAGACATAACAGGGCTAGCGAGGATAAGACGTTAGGAATGGTACAAAGCTCAACCGGGCCAAAATGATGGCCTACATCACACTCATGTATGACTAACCTAAACCCATGCTTCAAGAATAGCTTGGGGCAAGTTCTTAGCCAACGAGAAAGACTATCCCTCCTCCCGACTCGAGCAATACAAAACTAACGGCCATCTACACACATCCCTAAGTTACCGTCGGATTCACACCGGATTTACCAACTTTTGAGTAGAATAAAAAGTATTTACGCAATTAGAAAAATATAAAACTAAAAGCATACAGAAAAATTAAATCTACTCCAATTTCTACACGAGATGAGAGCAGTTGACTAGAAGCACAGCAAGGTCAACATTTTACTCTGTCTCACAATCCTATGTCAGCACCATAATTTTCCCAAATCTAACGAAAAAATGAGTTTAACTCGCAGCACGCAAAAAGCTATGCACGCGCTCATGTGGGTGCAGTGGTGTGTGATGCAATGAACTAATCAAAATAAAACAATAAAGGTTTCTAGTATGCACATGAGATGTGTACGTGCAATAGGTAACAGATCTCTCCCCCAGACTTAAATTAAGCAACAAATCATAAGATAGAGAAATTAAAATCATAAAGAGCTAAGGGAAGAGTTTACCCCATGCTCAGCTAGTGAGCATACCAGAAGACGCGTGGAAACCTGAAGCAGGCCCGCCATACGAAGAATCAGAACCCCGCCAATGCAATTTGCCAAGAATATCTGCAGGGGTGAGCTCCGCAAAAACAAAACAAAAATATACCAACTACAAAGAAATACTAAAACAAACTAGGCATGAAAAGTAAAATGCAGAAAATAAAAGATAAGTACTGCGGTTATTGTCATCCCAGCACGACTTATTAAATTCTAAACAATTCTAGCTTATAGGCCTATGAAATAAAAAGTGCACAGGTAACTAGCCTAATATTCGTTTCGGTAACGGGTACCGATACGGTGATAGAGCAGTGACCACTCTGCCTAAATAATCATACCTGCTCCTCGCAGGCAGAGGAAATAGGAAATAGGATGAGGAGGAGGCCTGATCCTCCCTTATCGTATCACAAAAATTATCCTCTCCTAGCAAGGCATCGTCAACCACAGGTGTGCAGGATGTGATGGCAACGGCAAGAACACCAGGCTCATCATCATCCCAGCATACCCGTGGAGACTCAGCCTTCACAGGCTCAGATAGAGAAGGGGGATCAAGAAATAAAGGAGACGAAGGACTAAAATAATCAGAAAATGGGAGAGTGATCCCGGTGTCACTCTCAGCAGGATCCAAGCAGAGATCATCATCGGTATCATACGAGTCGTACCGAGGGGAATCCGAGAACTCGAGGTATGCAGTGGTAAGAGGAACGGTCTCCTCCAATAAGGAGGTGCAAACCTCTGCATCGGAAAGAGGGTATTCCTCATCCCACCGGGGTGCGTAAAAGTGTTCCGAAGATCCACCTTCTCCGTCGGAGATAGAGGAATCATCATCCCACTTCGGCGCAACCTCGGGCACCGAATCATCCACAAATACGACATCATCAACTGACTCACACAAAAATGGAGTAGCACAATCCGGCAAAAATTGCGGAGGGGCAAAGCTGCTCTCAAAATCAAGCACTGAATGAGCAGGCCCCATCACAAAATCATTCGCTGACGCCACCCCGTCGATGACCGGAACAATCTCATCATCCCATACAGGAGCGTCCATGAGTTCCTGCTCCACTTTTTGTTGGCTAACACCAGAGTGATCATCATCACTCAAGGAAAGCTCGTAAAAAGGGATCGAGGGACCCATGAAAGAGTTGTATGCGGCCAGAGATTCTTCAGTAATCTCAACGGGTAAAGAATGAGCAAAGTGTGTTATGTCAGTGTATGGGCCAGGCAACACCCTGGTAGGCCTGTCCACAACAGTCTTCCGCGAACGGGAGGTTGTTGTGCACACGCCCTTAGAGGGAGAAGGCTTGCACAAACGAGGGAAATCCTTCAACATGTGGCCCACACCTTGACATAACAAACACCGAATGCAATGCTCGACATTCATAATAGCAATGACATCGATGGATAAGCGCAAAGTGTCAAGGATACGGCACTCAGCATCAGGATCCATCATGAACAAAAATAAGTGCTGAAAAAGTGCTACACAGCTAATATAAAAATAGCACGGATCTACTATCTAAATCAAAAATCAGAAAAGGGCAAAAAGAAATAAGCAAAATAAAAAGTCTAATAACCAAAGCAAATAAAAATAAAAAATGATATGCACAAATGGAAAAGGGCTTCAATCTATTATCTCCCTCTCCACAAACTCACACGACTGTGTTCCCCGGCAACGGCGCCAAAAACATGATGCTAAAAGATCACGGCAGTGAACCGGTCGCACAAGTAATATAAAATGGGGGTTTTCCCAAGTATTGATCTCACAAGGAACACAGTAAGGTGTAGTTAATTTCGAGTAGGACTTGTGATTGAAGTCCTTAGGTCAGAGGTAACGATGGGGGCTTTAATATTTGCGGATAAAGAAAATAAAATACTAACAACTACTCCTATGCAACGCCGCTATGCGATGCTTCGCCAGGCGGGATGGAAGACTAGTCGGGCCGCTATGCACCGAATCTCTAGGCGGATGGAAGAGTAGGCTCACAGATGAGGTGATGAGAATGGCGGAATGAGGGTCGTGATCACCTCTTCGCTACGCACGCCACTAGCAATTGCTAGTGCGGCAAGGGCGGATGGATGGTGGATGGACAAATAGGCGCACCTCAAGTAAATATAACGAAAATATACAATCACATAGACATGATTACACATAAACGTATATTACACTAAGCATAACTTCATCAAATACAAGAGTTCAACTACACATTCAACAACCAATCAAGAAAAGAGTGTGCGAAATCGACCGAAGATGAAGCCTTGCTGAGGATTCACGGTTGGAGTCGTCGGGTTGTCAATCCGCGTCCAAGCTCGGTCTGCAACTGCGTCCGGGATAGAGAAGGGCTATCACCACCTTCCAATGGCCCGTCTTCTTCGTGTCACGATCCGGTGGAGGATGGCACAACTTCTCCTAGCTTTGTGAAGAAAGCTAGGTCAAGCTCTTCTTGAAGCTCAAAGATGAAGGAGGAGGCCGAGAGGAAGCTTCGGCTTGGATTTGGCGGTGAAAGCTTGCCCGGAGCACCTCCCTAGGGTGGAAGATGAAGGGGAACGGCGGAGAAGGCGGAAAACGGAGGAGAAATCTCGAGCTCCGGATCCTCTCTTAATTAGGGAGAGACCTGCACTATTTATACAAAAGCAGAAATGAACAATGCGCACGATCACAAGCACACGACCAATGGTCGTGCGCACTATGTCCTGTGCTCTTGCGCACTGGCATGGAATATCAGGAAGAAGAACTGGGATAATGCGCACGAGTAGTGGTGCACGACCAGTGGTCGTGCGTACTAAGTCCAATGATCGTGCGATTACCCAGACAGGACTCCAGAAAAGAGGAATCAATGCACACGATCAGTGGCGCACGACCGGTGGTCGTGCGCAGTATGTCCAGTGGTCGTGCGCTTACCCCAGGCTGATTTTGGAAAACGTAGAGTAGTGCGCACGATCAGGGGCGCACGACCAGTGGTCGTGCGCATTAGATCCCATGATCGTGCGCAGTATTCCTGTTTCACAACCATCCCGGAACACGCACACGACCCCTGTACCGAAAGGAAAAACCAATCACTGATATGTGCAGATATTCCAGGCAATCACAAAAAGGAGTGCAGACTATAAGAATAACAAAATACACAACCACGGGCATAAATGTGCACTTCCTATGGAAATAAAGATTAGATGAAATAGGAACGATAACGAACTAAAAGTGAAGTGCAACCGCGTGAAAACTAGCCCAGATGAGTCCGAAAATAGGTATATAAAGTGGACTCATCAACCAACACTCAAGCACACCAGCCACTAAGCAGCATCCAACACTCACTCGGCACAGCCTGTGTAATGCCCCGAAACTCAAAGGAGCGACGGGTGACGTTTTGGGCCAGTTTTGGGTTTTGGCAGGAGGTACACGGCCCGGGACACGGGCGTGTCCCCGGGCGTGTCAGGCTTGTGTCATCGAGTTGGTAGAGAGGTCGACGAATTTCACTCGATGTTGTGTCGAGAGAGGGCACACGGCCTGCGACACGGGCGTGTCGCAGGGCGTGTCGACCCGTGTCGACACTCAGCTCGCGAAGTCGACAGTCTGCGCTTGGCGAAGTGTCGAGACATGGCACACGGCCTGCAACATGGGCGTGTCGCAGGGCGTGTCGACCCTGTGTCGACACTCGTCCCGGGGAGTCGACGAATTTTGCTCGATGAAGTGTCGAGAGAAGGCACAAGGCCTAGGACACGAGCATGTCCAAGGCCGTGTCGTGATGTCGACGAACTTCGCTCGACGAAGTGTCGAGTGTCGAGACCGTGTACACGTCTTGGAGCCCAGGCGTGTTGAGGTAGACACGGGCAAGGACACGGGCGTGTCCTAGAACCCGTGCATTTCTCGGGTTGTTTTCGGGATAAATTGATGGAGGTACACGGCCGGCCACACAGCCGTGTCAGTGGGAACACGGGCGTGTCGGCTCGAACATGGGCGTGTTCGATGGCCATGTGTTGTTCCAGGAGCGTCAATTTTGACGGCGAATGAGGCACACGGCCCTGGACACGGGCGTGTGACAGGCAGTGTTCGGTCCAGTTTGGACATTTCAGTCCCGAATCAAAGCCGTTTGTTTCTTTAATTGATGATCCAACGGCTGGGGGTTGTTCCTGATGGGATATACCCGGGATTGGGTCATAGAAACCCTCACTTTTCATGAGTGGTTATCTTTTTAAAGCTTGGAGAGAGAGGAGGGCCAAGAAAGAAAGAAGGAGCTAGATCCGGCCATTGGAGGAGCTTCGAAGCTCCGAATCTCGAGCCGAATCCGGATCCACGGAGGCAAAGCTAGTGCGGTGCTTTTCATCCGCTTACTTTTCCATGGCGCCAAAGAAGAACTCAAGGGTAACGATCCTCTTCTTGATCATGTGTATCTCTCCTTCTTTGCATAAGAAGCCCGCTCTCGCGAGTTTGCGGTGAGTTGGAGGCGTTCCTTCGGGTAGATATGTAAAGTCCCCATTGTGTAGAGTCCTTAAGCGAGAACAGACATAGGCATGATGTGTGAAGCCTACCCGGACATGTTGGTCTGGATCGGTTATATTACATTGCATAAATGCCGGAGAAGACTCCGTGCGATTGATTGTTTTTCGGGTTTTCTACAGGGTAGATTGCAACAGGGAGCCTTGGGGATTAACCCGAAGGTGCACCCAGAAAACTGGGCGGATGCGTGATCCTGCCAACTTGGTGGCCTGAGAGCCAACTTGAACATAACCGGGTTATGTGAAATGTGACGGAAATGGGACTCGGGAGAAGTTTGACCCGCACAAATGGCTTAAATTATCGTTGCGATGTGAGCACGGGTTAGATGGAACCGTACCCGTTCTATGTCATTCGGTTAAAGAGACCTAAGGGTACGTGGCACTTGCCGTTGGAATAGATTAGGGTCTTCGGAGGTCTATGGCTTAAATTGTCGTGACCCAGGCCAAGAAGACAAAATGCTCATAGGTTTGGCCGTCAAAGTGGCGGTGGTGAGTCCGTAATATCTATGGCTTTAATTGACGTGACATTGACCTGTTCACTGAGAATGTGCCCTGAGAGCACGAGGCGTGTGGCTGTGCGAGCCAATGTCTGTGATGAAATGATTATTTATATATGTAGCTCCCTTATGCTAATGAAATGCAGGGAAGGAGCACCGCCGCCCCGAGCTGGGGGCAGGATCGTTATAATTTGGTCAGCATTGCTGACCGTTGCCTTGTTTTGCCACCGTGCGGTGGTTTGTTGCTTGCAGGTGTTGCTGGACCAAGCGGTCAATAGCTGGCTAAAGCCCAAAATGCGAAGCCGGCCCTCGAAGGCCTAATTGGAGTGTTTACTGTTTTTATTCATGTATGACCGGCCTGCGTGCCATGTTTTGTAAAACATGTAATATGAAGTGAACAATTTTGTAAGGCCTTAAGGCCTGTACTTGTGTATGTACAACATTCTTGTTTTGGTATTAGTGGACATTCATGCTTTAGTGCTGGGTTCTTTATTGCAACTTTTATAAACTGCTTCCGCTAGAATGCTCTGTGTAGGACGTTATGATTGGTTGGATGGTTTCCAGGAGTAACCACCCGGTATGTCTGTAGTATATGGCGTCGGGCCCTGGCCGGACCTACTGCTATATGCTATGCGACAGATAGGTTGTGTTATAACCTGTTGCCCGTTGCGAGTCAGAAATTCTCTCTCACCACCATGTTGTAACGAGTAGCGGTCTGTCGCCCTCAATTCTCCAAACATATTGTAACTGCAAGCTGATAGTGTAATTTGCCGACACAGATCCGGTCATATGATTTTTTACCCAGTTGAGGGGTCTTTCCATGTTAAAATCTTTTGTGTCAACTCTATATTTTCATTGACTGGTTGCGCCTTCAACCATCCCGAGAGCTAAGAAGGTCTGGTTTATTCCGGTCCGACTGGGACGTCGAGTTAGTCCGCAACAGCTTTATGTCGTCTGTGGGAACACGATCCCCAACATCCTTCAGAAGACCAGACCTCCATTCTCGCAATATTCAAGTTCCACTTCAATAGCAAAGAGAGGCGCACACACAGCTGAGGGATCCGTCTCAGAAGGACACACTGAACCAACATACACCCACTCTCTAGTGGATGTGCCATTGGCCACAGAGGCCGCTTTTGCACTTGTTACCGCACTAGAGGGGCGTGTTCGCCAGTTGGAGGTGCAGAAGACCGAAATGCTCACTCTACTCAGAAATATAGGAGCACCCCCGCTCCTCCTCTTCCACCAGCACCAGATATTCCCCTGTCTCTGCAAAGTCATGGCCCGACGCAAGAAATTCCGCAAAGAGATGAAATATCAGAAGAACTTTCTGATGCCGCCAGCTCAACTCCCCCGACTCCACGGGGCGTAGGAGCTGGTCGACGTCACCGCAACTTAGGAGAAGAAGCCCGACTGCCGCCATGCGAGAGGATCACTCGAGAAGATATTCTGAAAGTGGAGGATAAGATCTACCTTAATTCTAGAGGGGGGGGGGGTGGTGAATAGAGTATATTAAAATATTTTTCAAGTTAAAAACTATTTGTAGTGGAAGACTTAATTTAAGTATAGGTGTAAGGTGCTTGCAGCAACTAAAAGAAAATGAATGCAAGAAATAAAACAACACAGCACACAACAAAACACAAAGAAGCAACCAGAGGATACAAGGAGCTATAGTTGTTCCCCAATCAATCTGGGTACATCCACTCTCCTACCACCCTAGGTAGGAATCCACTGCAGGATGAGTTGATCAGGTGTCCTGGGCACCAATGAGCTTTTGATAAGGTTCTCAAAAACTAAACGAGATTTTTTGATCAGGTGTCTTGCCACCACTGAGTTTTGACAAGGTCTCAGAAACCAACACAAACTTTTGAAGGGAGTTTGAGAAACCCTTTACAGTAGAGAGAGAGAGAGAGAGGAGAGATGATCTTCTCTGTCAACAATCAAAGAGAAGATAGCGGATGTTGTCAAAGCTCCCCTTGAGATCTTGAGTTGTTCAGGAAGTAAAGCTTTGCAATAGGGTGATAGGCCTTCAGAAGATTTGATCTGCAGCAAAAGATGATTCCAGCAGCAGCTGAAATGTGTGGTGTCTGGAGTCTTGAATGATAAGGCCTTTGAACACTTGAGTCAAAAGAGATCTAGAAATTTTTGTATGTTGATCTCCTTTAGTGGTGTGTGTTCTCAGAGAATTCTGTCTGTGTGTTTCTATTAATATGTCCAGCAAAGAATTCTTTTCTGTGTGTATCTGTACTTTTTGTACGGAACTGTTAGGAGAAATAGAAGAATGTTCTTTTTTATTCCTTAGATCTGAATAATTCTCTATCCAAGATAGCTGTTAGCCTGTCATAAATGACTTCCTTAAAAGCATTTTGTCTTCTAGAGGAATGTCCAATAAAACATTCCTTTAAAATTCCCCTGAAACTTGCTCAAGATTAATTGAAACGGCTACAACATCCTTGAAATAAATGCTGGGAATAATTCCATAACTATCTGAATTTGAATCTTGAAAAACGTCGATCTCTCCAAAAAAACATCGACCTGAGGTCAACTATCGTTGGACTGAGCTCAGCGACTGGACTTAGACTGAAGCAGAAATCGTCGATCTGAGCTCAACTATCGTCGAACTTAGCTCAGAGATAGGGAAACAAACTAGAGATAGAAGCATCGATCTGAGCTCGAAGATCGTCGAACGGAGTTCGACGACTCATTGAAGTGAGCTCAGAGTTCGTCGAATGGAGTTCGACGATTCGTCGAAGTGAGCTCAGAGATCGTCGAATGGAGTTCGACGATTCGTCGACCTGAGCTCGATGAAATGACTTAGTCTCCTGAACTGAAATATCTGGTCTTGAGGGTCTTGAGGGTAGCTTTCAAACCTAAATACTAACCCTTAGACTCAATCTAATTGACCTTTAGATCTATACAAGGAGGTCAAAACAAATTTCCTAAAGGACATAGTGATCCTTGCCCAAATCAGTAATAGAGTGTTCCAACAATCTCCCCTATTTGGGTTAGGATTACTATTTACAGACATTGAAAAAATTGGATAAATAAAAACATATAATGCAGAAATATAACCAAAAAAGCATTGCAGAAACACAGATAAAATCACAGATAGTCAGAAATAGGTATTACTGTCAACTTACAAAATCATTCCTTTTCCTTGCCCTTTTTGAGAACTATTTCTCTGTTAGGGTTGAGAGCTTCTTTTTGGATCTCATGTCATCATTTGCACCTAGAAAAGTTTGTTGTTTTGGCCTGGGAACTACAACTTCTGGGTGCAGCTTCATGTAACTTTCTGAGTCAAAGAATTTGCTGGAAGAGTACCTCTCAAGTTCTTTCATTCTCTGTTCTGATAAAGTAGTGAAGCTTGATGTATCTTTTCCTTGTTCTCTAGCCTTTTTGATTTGATCTAGAGCAGCCAATTCTTTCATCCTTACTGTCCAAGAATTAGGATTGTTCTCTGGGTCTTCAAATGGAACAGGAGGTTCATATCTGTTAGTTGACGCATTAGCAGGAGCTCTGGAAGAGACTAGATCTTTAAGCTTATAAGGGAAAGGACCATAAGTAGAATCTGTAGGGCCTTGTCCTTCCCTTTGATAAGGATGTTGCCTGGAATATCCTTTAGAGTACACTTTGAGATCTCTTTGATTTCCCCTATACTGTCCTCTTCTGGACTGGTAGCCTCTAGACTGATATTCTCTTTGCTGAGATCTTCCTTGAAATTAATATGAACTTAGGCTTCTAGCAGTAGATTGAAAGGCAGAACTTCCACCTGTACCTGCATCAGGTGAAGGAGGAGGAGGAGGAGGATTGAAGTGAGATGATCCTTTATCATATTTCCTCTTCTTTTTCATGACTTTCAGCTGATTTCTGGAGTACTACATCCATGGTTCTGTAATCTGGCAATCATGCAATATATAATAAGGAATATCATTTGTATCTTTAAATTTCTCCGGGGGAACTCTTTTCATGGTCTTGCTTCTTGCTTTCCTTTTCCTTGCAATTGTTGCAGAGGAATCATCAGAGTCAGTTCTAAACTGATCACTGTCTGAACTTTGTGGATTGTCATATAGTTCATCAAGCTTTTTGAAGCAATCTCTTTGTTGTTGGGGCTGAGCAGAAGAAACAACAGCAGGAACAGTAATTTCAACATTGTCCACAGCCTGGACAGAATCTATAAAAGAGGCTAAAATGTTGGGCTCACAACAAGAAATAGGCATAATGGCCTTAGTAAGGTCTTCAGTATGCTGATCTGGAAGGCAGCTGAAGTAAACAGAATCAAATACTGAAAGCAGTGACCTAAGGTCCACTATAATGACTGCAACTAGAGCTTGAACTGGAGTTACTGCAGTAGGCAATCTCTCAGCTTCATAAGGCATCTCCCACTGCCTAGATTCAGTGATAACTGGATCAAGGCACCCAGTAGAAGGGATTGCCTGAGGAGGGAGAATAGAGGATAGCCTGGTAAATATCTCTTGAACAGTTTTCAGAAGTGGAGCCAATGAAGTCTCCAGCAGTAGTGATAGCCTTGGAGCTATCAGCTCATATAGCTTGTCTACAATAGCTGGAAGGTCTACTTGCTCAAGAGGGACTTGAATAGAGGTAGGGATGGATGTGGTAGAGATGAAAGTTGGAGCAGTAGGAGATGTTGTTGGAGAAACTGTGGATGGTAGAAGTGATGGTTGAGATATTGGAATTGTGGAGATGGAAGATAATGGAGTGGAGATGGATGGTGTGAATGATGGTTGAGCAATGATTTCCTGAAGTAATTGTTGATATGAAGTGGATGATGATGGTGGCTCAAGAGGGGATGAAGGAGAATCATCCATATAGGAATCATCTAGAAGAATAAATGATGGAATATGAGATGATGAATCAATGTCCATGTGTGGGTAGTGATGTAGTGGATGGAAGATTTATTCAGTTGATGTTGGAGTTGGAGAAGGGATTGAAGTTGGAGATGGGATGGAAATGGGGGATGAAATTGTGATAGTGGATGTGATTGTTGTTGATGAAACAATAGGTGGAGAAGGAGGAGATGATGAGGCAGGAAAATCTTCTGCAGGGGCAGAAACCTGAGGTGAAGAGACTGAAATAGTCCTTGTGCCTGAAGAAGAGATTGCAGAGGCTCTGCTGGGCTTTACAATCTGCCTGTCCCATTTCCCAAATAGGGCACAGGTCAGCCTCTTGGAGGCATTGATGTGTATCCCATTGGAAACAAGCAGGTTAGGGTATCTATTGTGAAGAAACAACTCTAAAATCCTCCCAAAATTAACAAAATTCTTGTTAATTTTCTTCTTGATCAAGTCAAAAAACACTTCTCCCCAGTTCAGCTGCTTCTTGTCCACCAAGGCACCCATCAAACAGAGCTGATACCTAGAGATGGTATCATGAGAAGAGTGTTTTGCCAACAACACTTTCCCAACTACATCAGTAAGAAATCTGTACTCAACTGACAGATTCTTCTTAAGCAATTTATTCAGGTTAGCTGCTGAATGACCCATCCTCTCAAGCATAATTGAAAATTCTTCTCCAGAAAGCTCAATAGAATCTTCACCAGAATTTAATTGAAATACTTCTGTCAAAATAGTAGGTGTTAAAGGTACTTGAGTTCCTGAGATGGTTCCGATCACAGTGTTCTGATCCAGATTGTGGGCAGTATACACCCATTCCTTTATTTCATCTGCGGCCAGTTTGATCCTTGTAGATATTATGTTAACTAACTGTTGTTCCTTGAAGAGTTCCAGAATGTCCTTGAATATTTGATCGCTGTTATCGAAAGAATCCGTATATATATCAAAGCAAGCATCAAATTTCATGGTTGCCAAGATTGCGACTGAAACTGCTATTGATTCCTGCAAAAAATGAACAAACCTAAGAGCAAGTGCAGAAAAGTTTGGACGGAAAGAGAAATTCTGCAGAGAGTATGAAAGCGCAAAGGCAGAACGACGGCCGAAAAAATGAGTTTTATATTAGGGTTCGACGCAGAAAAGGAAAGATCGTTGAACTCCGTTCGACGATTGGGGCTTCTAAAGGAAACTAAAAGGTCATCAACATCGTCGATCTTCGTTCGACGATATTGGAGAGCGTCGAGATCCGTTCGACGATCGCTGACCGAAAGAAGATAGCTTAGCACTATCTGGAAAGCACTGAACTCTGGTCGACGATTTCTGAAATCGTCGAACTCCGTTTGACAATCGTGGGGAAAATCGTCGAGCGCAGTTCAGAGACCAGAAACAACCTATAGACACTAGAAAAATCAAAATGTTTGCCTAGTCTTGGTCAATTTTATAATTTTAAAATCTTGGATCTTATTTTAAACTTCCTCCATCTAAAATTCCTAACTGATTCAGGAAGAATGTACGTTTTTTTTCATCCAAGGGTTTGGTGAAAATATCTCCCCTTTGCAAATCAGTTGGGATATATTGAAGTTCAATTTTGTTTCTCTCAACATTATCCTTTAAAAAGTGATGCCTAATTTCTATATGTTTTGTCCTACTATGGAGGACTGGATTTTGTGCATTGGAAATAACACTGGTATTATCACAAAATATTTTAGACTTATCTAAGTTGTAGCCATAGCCTAGGAGTTGGTTTTGAATCCACAAGATTTGTGAACAACAGCTACCTGCAGCCATATATTCAGCTTCAGCAGTTGAAGTTGACACAGATGTTTGTTTCTTGCAAAACCAGGAGACAAGTCTGTCACCAAGAAACTGACAAGTTCCACTTGTGCTTTTCCTATCTATTCTGCATCCAGCATAATCAACATCTGAAAATCCAGTTGGTCTTCCGCTCCTCTTCAGTAAACATAGCACCACCATAACAACTTAACCGTGTAAACTCGTGGAGATACTCATCCACGCTTCTGCCTCCCTGAGTCAAACCAAGGTACTGATTCTCCATCTCCAGCTTCTTAGCAGAGGGTAGATATCTGGCCAAGAACAACGTTGAGAATTCCTCCATAGGCACATTCGCAAGTTACCTTACCACTAAGAGATGAACCTCCAACTCGTCCCACCACAACCACGCCTCACCAGCCAAAAGGAAGGTCGCTATGGGGGTCTTATGCCACTCAACAGTGTCTGTGGCCGTCAGGACTCTATTTATCATAGAGAGCCAATCCTCAGCTTGAGTTGGCGTTCCAACCTCGTCGAGCCTCGGAGGATTAAAGCTCATTACATGCTTGAGCTGCTTCTTCTTAGCTCTCCTTGGTGCTACTTGATCAACTGTAACGCTCTCTACCTATAACACCCCAAAGCTCATTTTTGGTTCAGGTTTGGGTGACATGGCCTGGGAAACGGGCGTGTCCCTGGGCGTGCACTTCTTAGGTTGAGGAGTTAGTGGTGTGGTCGACGAATTTTGGTCGACGATCATCGAGTGGAGAGTACATGGCGTGTGACACGGTTGTGTCATAGGGTGTGTCCCTTGCATGATTGCGTGTACAAATGGAGACAGGTGTATCGTGGTCTACATAGCCTTTGACACGAGCGTGTCCCATGGCCATGTCCTTCTCGGGTTGAGGGAAGCTTGTGCTCTGTGATGTATACGGCTGGTAAACACGAGCATGTCGGGAATGACACGGGCGTGTAGGGTGTGACATGGGCGTGTCACACGGCCGTGTACTAGTTGGATTTAAGTCAGTTACCTGCCGCTTAAGTGATACGGCCTGTGACACGGGCGTGTCAGGCCGTGTTCAACTTATTTTTGGGCAAGTCTGAGCCGTTAATTTCTCGTATCCTAGATCCAACGGCCAGGCTACTTACCTATGGATATAAGGCCGAGAAAGAGGATTTATCTATGCATTTCATCCTCTTCTTATTCTCATTCTCAAAGTGAAAGAAATAGTGCCTACCACCTAGAGGGGGGTGAATAGGTGTAATTTTTCTTTTGCTTTAAAGGCAGACAATCAGTTCTGTATTTTAAACAACAATGGCAAATTCTACAGCTATCAGCACAACAATCACAATAATAAACATTCACTGACTGCACACAGATTTTATAATGGTTCCCCAAGGTCTGGGTACATCCACTTTCCCCCTTCGCCTATCTAGTAGTGTACTAGATTCGGCCTAACTTCTGTACTTCTCCTCAGATCCTCAGATCCTACAGCTCAGAACACCAAAACAGGTTCCTATAACTCAGAGTGTCCCGACTCCTACAACTCAGGCACGAAGCCCTACCACTCTGTCTTCAACAAGACCTACACTCAGGCTAAACAACCCTAACTCAGACTTCAACAAGGCCTACACTCAGAGAATATATTCTCCTACACTCAGGCTCAAAAGCCCTACCTCAGCCTTTATAAATTTAGGCTTACAACTCAGATCTCTTAGGATTCTACAAAGAGATAATAAAAAGTTTTAGATCACCACTCTGTTTGAGAGAATGAAGAGGGCAACCTTCTTGATCAGTTCTTGATAGTACTGATTCCTGAGATCAACTTTGTTTTTGCTTTCTTCAAGGCTTCTTGAGTCTGAACTCAGTAAAAGTTGATTATCTTGAAGTAGACCGGCTGGCAACTTCCTTCTTAAGATGGAGAATTAAATCTGGATCTTTCTTTGCAGTCTAGTTCAGAACCTGCTCCTTAAGAGATCTGATTAAATAAATATCTTTCTTGATTTCAATTACTGGAGTTCTCTCTCTCCAATTAAATCTGAAATTTCTTCAAAATACTGATTTACAGTTTTCTCTGGATCTGTATTCTTCAATCATTGATCTTCTGATCTCTCAATTGTTGTTGATTGTTCGATACCTTTCTGTTGAAGAAGAAAGGCCTTTATATAGTCTTCCTCCAAGGTAACTGGCTGATCCGGTTTCTAATGAACTTCTAACAGCTCTGACAGTTGCAGTAGACCGGTTGAAATGGCAGCTGTCAAGTCATCCAATCACTTCTTGAAAATACTATCTCTGTCTGAAAGTGTCGAGACTGATCTTCATTATGTGTCGACACAAATAGACCAAGTGTCGACACAAGTGGACTAAGTGTCGACACATGCCTTGGTGGTGTCGACACAACTCCTTCTGTTGTTGTAACAGCTTCTCGACACTGCTTCTGTTGAATGTGTCGACACTGATTGAGTGTGTCGACACAAGTACTTCTTCTTTAAAACTTAGTTGAATTCTGTAGTGTGTCGACACATCTCCTTTGTGTCGATACAAGTACTTCTTCACTTTAACAGTTAGTTGAATTCTGCTGAGTGTCGACACACCTCCTTTGTGTCGACACAAGTACTTCATCTTTAACACTGTGTTGAAACTTGCTATGTGTCGACACAAGTCCTGTGTATCGACACATTTGATGTCGACAAAGCCTTCAGTGCGTCGACACAGCCTCCTGGTGTCGACACATTTGATGTCGACTATTCTTCACAGTGTGTCTACACTGCCTGTATGTGTTGACACATTTCTTGTGGTGTCAACTCTGCCTTTCCTGGTGTCGACACAATTTACTCCAAGTGTCGACACAGCTTTTCTCCAGTGTCGACAGAAGACTTCATAAGTGTCGACACATGGACTTAGAATTTTTCCTGCAATCCTGCAGTTACTTAACCTGCACATATAAACTCAAAACAAATCAAATACACCTTGATGCATATCATTGAGTAGGATGAGGCTTCTTCAAATCTGGTACACATTTTCCAATGTACCCAACAATCTCCCCCTATTTGGAGAAGTCATAACCCTTAGTCAATGATATACATCATACATAACAAATACACAATATGATATATAACAGTATTATATGACAGGGTAAATACTAAACAAAACATGTATAAACAATCTTCACAGAATAACAATGTAACACATTGAACATTAAACATTATTTTGTTACAACTACCAATAGTTCCTTTAATCAAAAGTTTACGTAGATTTTAGCAAAAAAGATTACAAAGTTGTAAACTTAAGAAAATTCTAATCTAGGGCTGCTCTGGCTCCTTGATGACAATGCCCTTGCCTGATTAAATCTTGACTTGAACTGGAGCATCAATGTCATCAGATGGCTTTTTGCCTTTTAGATCTGCCTTCTTTAGCTCTTCAGCCCTTATCTTTTGTCTTTCAAAATAATGATAAGGCTTAGGGAAATACTTGCTAGGCTCCTGTGCATTAGGAGGTAGCTTCCCAAGTTTAGCCTTTCTTCTGTACTGTACAATAGCCTCTTGCCTGGTTTCATGTTTTCTCCATTCTTGGTCAGAGTACCATTTGCCCCTCTCTAGGAAATTATCCTTTGCAGCCTTCCAAGCAGTCAGAATAATATTTCTAGAAGTTGGGCTCCACTGCTCAAAATCAGGCCTTAACTCTGCCTGTTCACTAAATCTCTTCTTAGACAGTTGAGCTTCTTGCTCTTTAGTCAATACTTCCTCAGGTACAGGCTTATCTACTTTCTCAAAAATAATATTCTTATTACCCTCAGGAGGGGTATACATAGATTATACCTCCTGATGTATCATCTCAAAATCTGCTGGAGGGTAAATTACTTGAGCCACTTCAGCTTGCTCTCCTCCAAAAATAGCAGGATTTATACCAGATTTAGCATCATTATCATCATCACACAATGGTGGATATCCAAGGGTGGCTCTGATGCTGTTGGAAATCCATTTAGCATGGTCAGAGCCTGCTTTGACTAACACCCTCTCCCCCTTTATGACTTCTCTAGCCACATGATCTCTAAGATCATCCTTCTGAAACCTGATCTGTTCATCCATATAATTTACTCCATCTTTATAAAAACCCCTCAACTTCAGTAGTAGTCCAGAAAGAAACTTTTGAGAATCTCTAATAGCAGTTTTTACAGTAGTTATGCCTGCCTGGAAATCCTTATCAAACTTTTCCTTATCAAACTCTGGCTTGGTTGTAGAATTATCAGCAATTGGGGCAGTTGCAATTTTGTTTATTTCAGTAACAATTACATTATGAGAAGCAGTCAGATTATCATTCATCCTAATCTGATTTTCCAGGACATGTTCTTGTTTGATTGCCATATCTGCAACCTGTGACTTTATCTTCTCTTGATGAGAGGCCAGATAAACCACTGCATTACCTCCTTTATGAAAACAGTCAGTCATTTCCTTCTTATTTTGATTCACTTCAAATCTTATAGATTTTATGTCTTGAGTCCAGATCAAATTGAAGTGATTTATGTCCTTCATCCATATATTTTTCTAAAGCCTTCCTTTGCTCATCCATCTTGATCTGCAAAGCCACCAACAAAGTGCTGTAATCAGCTGTTGGGGCAGGTTGTGGAGCAACTGTTTGCAGTGCCTTCTTGTAGCTCTGGTTCCTTATTTTGAAGACCATGAGCTTCCTTTTATTGGCTTGAGCAACTTCTTCATCCTCGGAATAGAAGTACTAGCAATGTCTACCCTTTCCTTAGGACTAGGAGGCAATTCCTTCTCAGTACTTGGTAGCTCCCCCTGTGTCCTTTGCTCCTCATTCTCATTCCTAATTTGTTCCTCTTCATTTCTTGCAGTCTCCTCCTGAGACCTAACATGCTCCCCCTCAAGATTTACCTTCTCCCCCTCAAAAACTGCTTTCTCTCCCTCAAAATCAGTTTGTAGCAAATCAGGAAACAGCTCTTATAGGGTATACTCCTGTTGTGAAGGGACAGGAGATGTTCTTAACTCAGGAGCATTATCAGCAACTGATGTGACTTCCATGATAACATCTTATGGTTGAATATGTAACTGAGTTTGCTGATCAACATCAATTAAAGACCTAGTTAATACTTCATCCTCAATATGGAAAATTGATTGATTAACTGCATTGATTAACTCAAGAATTGTCTGAGTAGCCATTTCACTATCTAAGTGAGTTGACTCTTCCATATGTTGAGGCTCCCCATGGAGTGAATCCAGGTGGATGGGGCTAGCAGATGGTTGCCCCCCTACTTTAGTGCATCTTCATTCCTTACTGTTGACCTTCCAGTATTTCCAGCCTCTCCATCATCAGAACTAAAAACGACTTGCTCCTCTGAGCTACTGGATGATTCAGGAGCCACTATGGATTTCTTCTTCTTCTTCTGTTGAGAAACTTCCTTTTCAGGAGTAGGCATGTGCTTTGTTAACACCCTATCCCACCTTGAGATAATCCTAACATCCATTCTCCTCATGTGATTTATCTTAGAACCTGCAGCTTGGTTCATCACTTCTGGAATAATTCCAGCTAAGTACAAACTCATAATCCTACCTAGATTGGGCTTCTTCAGACTTTCCTTAATCTTGTCAAACATCACAGCTAACCAATCAGTTTTGAGCTTGAAAATGATTCTAGTCATCAAACTGAACATGTGAGTTGATATTCTATCATGCCCACCTTGCTTTCTTAGAATCACCTTTCCTACTATTTCAGACAAGAACTTGCCTTTCATGTTCATACCTTTCCTATTAAAAACTGATCCAATCTTCATGTTTGAATCAAGTCCACACCATTTCAGTGCCTCCCTTGTCTTAGATGTTGGTACATCTCCTTCTTCTTTAGTTCTTGGTAGATGTAGAACCTTTCTTAGACTCTTCTGGGTGAGTTTTACTTTTGCTCCATGGACTTTGGATTTAATCTTGAGACTAGCTTCATCAAGAGTAGCTGCACTAAAGAATTCGAGTACCTCCTTCTTCCAAATCTTGATTGGCTCTGAAACTAGATACTCCAACCCAGTCTCTGCAACTAGGGTTATAACACCTTGAATTTCTGGTTCCGCATCATCAAAGGCATGTCGCACTAGCTCATAACCTTCATTGATGTTCTCTTCTAGCTTGGGCACCATTAGGGTTTTGAGAAATCTTGAATTTAGAGAAGAGAGATGTAGACACAAAGTTTTGGTCTCAAAACTATTGAGAGCGTGTTGACAAACAATGGTGAAGACCTATTTATACCTTTCTAAAAACGAAGGTGAAAGGCCGCGTCATAATACTCTTAATGTGTCGACACTGTTGAAAAGTGTCGACACTTACTTCTAATGTATCGACATAATTGTTGACTTCTATGTGTCGACACTAATATAGTCGACATAATATATGTGTCGACACTTAAACATCTGCGCTCGACGATTAGTCGATACTTCACTAAACGAATTCTGTGTTAATCTTAAGTGTCGACAACACTTCTTGATGTGTCGACACTTACTCTGGATGTGTCGACACTACTTCTCTGAAGTGTCGACACTGACTGTCTAGATGTGTCGACACCATTTCTCTGAAATGTCAACGCCACTTCTATGTGTCTACACAGACAACTCCTTGTGTCGACACCATTTTATTTAGCCAATTTTATGAAACTATTCTAAGTTTAACATTCCTAATTCAATTTTAAACTTATTGAATTTGGTTTCATCTAGGGGCTTAGTAAACATATCAGCTATCTGATTATCTATTTTAACATATTCTAGGGAAATGTCCTCTTTTTCTATATGTTCTCTAAGAAAATGGTATCTAATTTCTATGTGCTTAGTCCTACTATGTGAGACAAGATTATTAGCTATAGAAATTACACTTGTAGAATCACAAAGTAAAGATGTTCTACTTACTTGAATACCAAAGTCTACTAGCTGGTGTTGAATCCATAAAATTTGTGCACATCAGCTTCCTGTAGCAACATATTCTAACTTAGCTGTGGAGATGGCCACACTGGTCTGCTTCTTACTGCTCCAAGACACCAGTCTTCCACCTAGAAATTGACAGGTTCTTGTAGTACTCTTCCTATCTTCCTTGCAGCCTGCAGAATCTGCATCTGAATAACCTGTCAGTACAAAATCTCTATTTCTAGGGTACCAAAGGCCTAGATAAGGTGTGCCCTTAAGATATCTCAAAATCCTTTTGACAGCAGTCAGATGAGATTCTTTAGGGAAGGCTTGGTACCTAGCACAGTCACATGTAACATACATGATATCTAGTCTACTAGCAGTCAAATATAGAAGAGAGCCAACTATCCGTCCATACAAAGTTTCATCTACAGGTTTCCCTGCATCATCTTTGCAAAGAGACACACTTGACCCCATAGGAGTTCTCATGGTAGTGGATGATTCCATACCATACTTCATTATTAACTCTAGGGTGAACTTAGACTGACATATGGACAGACCATCTTCAGTCTGTCTTACTTGGAGACCCAAGAAGAACTTAAGTTCCCCCATACTGCTCATTTCAAATTTTCCTTGCATAAGTTTTGCAAACTTTCTGCAAATATTACTTTCAGTAGACCCAAATATTATGTCATCTACATATATTTGGACTAGGATAATCTTGCCTTTAGATTCCCTAAGGAATAGAGTCTTGTCTATTTTCCCCCTTGAGAATTTGTTCTCAATGAGAAAAATAGACATGGTTTCATACTAAGCCCTTGGGGCTTGTTTTAACCCATACAATGCCTTCCTAAGTCTATAAACCTAATCAGTTTGAGAGGATCAATAAAACCTGAGGGCTGCTCTACATAGGCTTCTTCCTTTAGATTTCAATTTAGGAAAGCTGACTTTACATCCATTTGAAATACCTTGAACCCTTGATATGTTGCATAAGCAAGGAACATTCTGATAGCCTCCAGTCTTGCTACTGGTGTAAAAGTTTTATAAAAATCAATACCTTCTTCCTGCCTATATCCTTTTGCAACAAGTCTAGCTTTATTCTTTATGATAATTCCATTCTCATCCAATTTATTCCTAAAGATCCACTTTGTTCCAATGATATTGTGGTTTTTGGGTTTAGGAACAAGCTCCCAGACCTTGCATCTTTTGAACTAATTCAGCTCCTCTTGCATGGCATCAATCCAATGAGGGTCTAGAACTGCTTCTTCAAATTTATTTGGTTCTACTTGTGATAGGAAACTGGAGTAAAGAACTGTACTCAGATTCCTGCTTCTTGTTTGCACTCCGTCTGGGATCACCAATTATCTGATTGGCTGGATGATCCTTTAAGTGTCTATTTGCTGGAGGTAGTCTATCTTCAGGTTGTACACCTCCAGCCTCTTCATTTAGCTGCACCTCTTGGTCTTCTTCTGCATCTAGAGAGTCTTGTACCCCTGGACAGCAGCCACCATTTTCCACTTACTAAGTTGTAGTAGAACCTTCTGTAATGGTAAGCTTGCCCATCCTCTCACCTATACCTGTAGAACTGCACACACTGCTTGGCAACTCACTATCAATCAGTCTTGTTTCATCAAAGACTACATGTATAGACTCTTCTACAACTTGAGTAATCAAGTTGTAGACCCTATAAGCCTTACTATTGTTGTTGTACCCAACAAAGATCCCCTCTTGGGATTTGGCAGCAAACTTGGTTAGATAAGACTTGTCATTGTTAAGTATATAGCACTTGCAACCAAAGATCCTGAAATAGGATAAGTTTGGTTTTCTGCCCTTCACAATCTCATAGGGAGTCTTTTGTGGCTCTTGGTGATAGTAGCCCTATTGATCACATGACATGTAGTATTTACTTCCTCAGCCCAAAAATACACTGGGAGAGATGTGTCACTCAATAAAGTTCTACCAGCCTCTATGTAATGCCCCGAAACTCAAAGGAGCAAAAGGGGGACGTTTTGGGCCAGTTTGGGTTCTGGCAGCAGGCACACGGCCTGGGACACGGGCGTGTCCCAGGGCGTGTCGACCCGTGTCGACACTTAGCCGCGAAGTCGACGAGATTCTCTCGACGATTCGTCGAGAATGGGCACACGGCTGGCGACACGGGCGTGTCGCAGGGCGTGTCGACCCGTGTCGAAGATCGTCCCGGGGAGTCGATGAGATTCGCTCGACGATGCGTCGAGACAAGGCACACGGCCTAGGACACGGGCGTATCCAAGGCCGTGTCAACAGGTCGACGATCTTCGCTCGACGAAGTGTCGAGTGTCGAGACCGTGTACACGGCCTGGAGCCCGGGCGTGTCAAGGTGACACGGGCAAGGACACGGGCGTGTCCTAGAACCCGTGCAGTGCTCGGGTTGATTTTGTGGAAAAATCATAGGGTACACGGCCGGTCACACGGCCGTGTCAGGTGGAACACGGGCGTGTCAGCTCGAACACGGGCGTGTTCGATACCCGTGTGAGGTTCCAGGTGATTCGATTTTGACGGTGAATGAGGCACACGGCCCTGGACACGGGCGTGTGTGTCACAACCCGCATATCCTCAACGAGCATATCGTGTCAGAGCAAGAGGAACTACGGGTTATGATGCCACGTCGTGCAGGGGATAACTGCACACGCTCAGGCAACTCTTGACGCTGACTTTACAAGTTGAAATTCAACAGTTACATGCAGGAAAACTTTTGGTTTGAATGGCCGTATCCCTCGGCCTTAGGTAGGAAAACTACATTTGTACGCGGCGGAAATACTTTGTGGATTTATGATGAGCTCCTATATGCAGTCTATAGTGATACTACTATAAAAACTCCTCTTTGTTTACGTTATTTGGAAAGTATGTGTTAGTTAAACAAAACATGTATGCATGATATAAAATTGTAGATTTTAGTAACTTCAAAATATCTAATGCAACCTACTAGAAAACCATCCCAAAAGCAAGTACATGTCATTCCATCCACGTGAGTTACATTAGCAGTCTAGTTCATATTTACACAAAAGAAAACCACCAATGGGCGCCAACAAGCTGACAAGAACCCATTGGGGCACATGTATGTCTGTACAACAAAAGAAGAGCTACCTTGCTATGTATGCTCGGCTAGCTCCCAAGGAACACCACCAACCAACCTAGCCGCTCAACCGGCTACAACCTGCACCTGAGGCATTCAAGAAAGAATACCTCAGCAATCAACCAAGCTATACAAAAAAAGAGCATAAATCTCATAATCAATAAAGAAGGGGCTTACCGACCCCACAGAGATGTTTCATCAGGTAATATGAATGAACAAAACAAGTGGAAACGCACCACAATCCATGCCAAACGCACCAAGTGCGTACAAATTCATCATGTCCTGCTCAAACCGCAGGAACAAAAGGCAAAACACATGCCCATTCCATCATTCATAGGCCAAGAAATTACGATACCAGTGAAGCATAAGCAGCGGTTAAGTTCAATTTCGCAAGGGTCTTACCGGTGGCGGCCCTAAAGTGGAATGCACCAAACAAAACCAGCCCAAATCGGGGCCAAAGTGGTCTCTCTAACCACAAAAACAAAACCCGGTGGCCACAGGCTGAAACCACACCACCCCTTGCAAAATTCTCACACAAACGCTCCTGCCATGGTTCACAAATTCGCCTCGCAAAACGCCCCATAACCCAAGGTAACACGCTCCTTTCATCGCCCTTACACACGACTACCAATTGCCAATGTAGCGTTTGATGCCTTCATCCTATAAAAATCACATGCTTTGTAGCAAAATAAAATCACATGATAGAGTTTAAATTGACCAAGGAAAAATCACCTCTACTAGATAGGTTACATGAATATGAACCGAATTAGCTACATGAATTAATCTAGCATAGACTTGATACCAACAAAACTAAACATGGGAGAGCAAGGTCATTAGCATAGGGACTTAGCATAGGGAATTAGCATAACACAAGAGTATTGATCATGGGAAAACAAGAGTATTGATCATAATTTGAATCACGAAGAACAAACTAAGGGGAATTGAAAGACTAAGGCTAATAAAGAAAATTCAACACAAGATCTCAAGGTAGGAAAATGGAAAATTGAATCAAGTACGAAGATTGGCAAGGGTGGAGAACACCGCTTGCCTGAACCGAGACGATGCCGCGACGGCTGCTCTCCTCTTTCCTTGCCTTGCTTGCTCCCTTGCTCTCTTGCTTTCTCTTTGGGAATGAAGAAGAAGAAGATGAAGATGAAATGAGAAATACAAATCTTTGTTTCGGACTTATTTCCTCCAGAACAAAGCTGAACCGTTCGATGCAGGATCAAGGAAATGAATGGCACAAAAAAAACTGGAAAAAGTCGATTTTCGGGCCGGTCACGCCCTGTGTCACGCCCGTGACACAGGGTGTGTACCATAAGCGGCGCCGAAAAGCGGCAAATTCCAGCTTATCCACACGGTACACGGCCGGGTACACGGCCGTGACGGGTCGGTCACGCCCGTGACCTAGGGCGTGTAACCCGTGTCTCGACACCTCGTCGACAAAAAGTGTCGACACTCGACCTAGCATGACACGCCCTGTGACACGCCCGTGTCACAGGCCGTATCCCCTCTCTCGACGACTCGACACTCGATACTCGACGCTCGATACTCGACGATCGACACTCGACACTCGACGAAGCGGGACACGGCCCGTGACACGCCCGTGTCATGGGGCGTGTACCCCATTCGTCGAGATCAACTCGACGCAAGAAAAAATCGTCGAGTCAAGGAGGTCACGCCCAGGTCACGGCCTGGGTCACGCCCGTGTCAGGGGGCGTGTCTAGCACAAAAACGACCATTTTTCCCTTTTGTGAAAAATGTTTCTGAGACGTCCTAGACCATTTTTGCATTAAGCACTTTTTACCCTTTTTTATTTTTGTTTTGTTTTGTTTTGTTTCCTGAACCAGCAACTTATTTTGAGCAACATTCCCGGGCGCGAAAAAGTGCAAGCATTCCCTAAGAGGCCGCACCGAGTCCCGCATTTGGACTCCGGTTTGATGGGGAATCGTGCAACTCGGCAATCAAAACAGCCACTCGCAAGCCCGCGGGAAAAAGTATGCTCAACTACAATCAAAGCCAACGTAACGCCCATCATGCGTACGTAATCAAAAATCCGGGGCGTTACAACCACTCCCCCTAACAAAAAGTTTCGCCTCGAAACTTTCACAAAAACAAACACATAAGCAAACCAAAATATGAATGCAACCAAACACCAAGTCACATACCAGCTTGTCTACGGGAACAAATGAGGATGAGCCGCCCTCATTGTTGCCTCGAGTTCCCACGTCGCGCTTCCCACATCCTGATTTTTCCATAGCACCTTTACCATAGGAATCTTCTTTTTCCGCAACACGCGATCTTGGGAGTCCAATATCCGGATGGGCATCTCCTCATAAGAAAGGTTGGGCGCTAATTGCGGCACAGCGTCTAACACTTGCTTGTCATTCCGCATACACTTGCGCAGTTGGCTAACATGAAACACATTGTGAACACCAGGAAAGTTCACGGGTAATTCCAGTTTGTAGGCGGATGCTCCAACTCGCGCAAGAATCGTGAAGGGACCCACAAATCTTGGGTCTAATTTGCGCTCCTTTCCAAACCTTTTAATCCCAACCATTGGGGAGACTTTCAAGAAAACAGAATCCCCCACCGCAAATTCTAATTCCGACCTTCGTCGGTTGGCATACTTTTCATATCGCTCTTGGGCGATTCGAAGTTTCTCCCGAATAAGTCGTACTGCAACTTCCATATCCTCGAGCGCCTCTGGACCCAACAAAGGCCGCTCGCCAACCTCAGTCCAAAAGAGTGGGGTCCGACATCGTCGCCCATATAATGCTTCGAACGGAGCCATTTGCAAGCTTTCTTGATAGCTATTATTATACGCGAACTCCATAAGCCGCAAACGTTCATCCCATGCTCCGCCATACTCAAGAATGTAACATCGAATCATATCTTCGACAATTTGATTTACTCTTTCGGTTTGGCCATTCGTCTGAGGATGATAAGCCGTGGAATATCGCAAATCTGTCCCCAAACCCTCTTGTAAACTGCACCAAAAACGAGAGGTAAAGCGGGAATCTCGGTCTGAAATGATATTCATAGGTACACCATGCAGTCGGATGATCTCGTTCAAATAGAGCTCCGCTATGGTCTTCATCGGGTAGTTGACCTTAAAGGGTATAAAATGAGCACACTTGGTCAACCTGTCCACGATCACCCACACGGAGTCATGTCCTCGTGGAGATCTTGGTAAATCGGTAATAAAATCCATTGAGATACTTTCCCACTTCCAGGTTGGAATCTCCAATGGTGTCAACTTGCCACCAGGCTTCCCATGATCAGCTTTCACCCGCTTGCAGGTATGACATTCTGAGACAAATTACGCTATATCTCTTTTCATTCCATACCACCAGACAATTTGTTTCAAATCACGGTACATTTTTGTTGAGCCTGGATGGTAGGCCATACTTGCGCCATGTGCTTCCTTACACACCATCTCGCGAATATCCCCAACCGCGGGAATACAAAATCGTCCACGATACTTTAACGTGCCTGCATCATCAATCGCAAAATCTGGTAATTCATCCTTTTCAGTCCGAAGAAATAGATGTACAAGATCAGGATCATCTTTTTGATGTTGTCTTGCAAGCACCAGCCATGACGGTTCTTCTGTTGCCGAATGACTTTGCGGATCATATTTGCCCACCGCAATATCCATCAATAGAAATTCCTCTACAAGACGGTCGACGGAAAGATGAAATAATTTCCCCGTCTTCCGACTCAAAGCATCGGCTACAACATTTGCTTTCCCCGGATGATACTGAATGTCCACATCATAATCAGCTACATACTCAAGCCATCGCCGTTGGCGCAAATTAAGTTCTTTCTGCGTGAAGACATACTTCAAGCTTTTATGATCTGTAAAGATTTTACACTGTGCACCATATAGCAAGTGTCTCCACAACTTCAATGCAAATATCACCGCTGCAAACTCCAAATCATGCGTTGGGTAATTCTTTTCATGAATTTTCAACTACCGAGACCCATACGCAATCACCTTTTTGTCTTGCATTAACACACATCCAAGTCCAACGTGCGACGCATCCACGAACACTTCATAATCCTTTCCTTCTGTTGGCAAGATTAACACAGGAGCGGTACATAACCTGTTCTTGAGTTCCAGGAATGACGCCTCACACTTGTCATTCCACTCAAACGCCACATTATTCTGGGTTAATCGAGTCAATGGTGCGTCCCACGTCGCAAAACCTTCGACAAATCTGCGATAATAGCCGGCTAAGCCCAAGAAGCTTCGAATTTCCTTGGGTGTTTCCGGTCTTCTCCATTCCATAACTGCCGCAATCTTTTGGGGATCCACTGAAATTCCTTGGTGATTAATGACATGACCCATAAAGGCAGCTTGCGGCAACCAAAACTCGCATTTGCTTAGCTTGGAGAATAACCGTTGATCTCGCAATGTGGCCAATACCAATCGTAGATGCTGTTCATGCTCCTCAGCACTGCGGGAGTAGACAAGAACGTCATCAATAAAAACCACCACAAATTTATCCAAGTAGTCCTTGAACACCCTGTTCATCATATCCATGAAGGCTGATGGTGCGTTGGTCAAACCAAACGACATCACAAGGAATTCAAAATGACCATGTCGTGATCGAAATGCAGTCCGCGGAATATCCGACTCCCGGACCTTGAGCTGATGATAGCCCGAGCGGAGATCAATCTTCGAAAATACAGAACTGCCACGCAATTGATCAAACAAATCATCAATTCTTGGCAGTGGGTACTTATTTTTAATTGTCACCTTGTTCAACTCCCGGTAATCGATGCAAAGGCGCATCGACCCATCTTTCTTCTTCACAAATAACACTGGGGCACCCCAAGGTGATGAACTCGGCCGGATAAACCCTTTTTCCAATAAGTCATCCAACTGTGTACGCAACTCTGCTAACTCACGCGGGGCCATCCTGTACGGCGCTTTCGCAATCGGTCGCGTACCCGGCTCCAAATCAATAACAAACTCGACATCACGATTCGGGGGTAGACCAGGAAGGTCAGTAGGAAAAACATCTGGAAATTCACGCACAACAGGAATCTCCTCTAAACGCGGCAAAACAGCACTCGTCCCCACAACAGAGACAAAACAAGCAAAACAGTCGGAAACAAACAACGTCCGAACACATACCGCCGAAATCCCTGGAGAATCCTGGCAAGAATCACCATACACACTTCCTGGTTGACCATCATCCTTAATAAAATCCAAGCGCTTTCCTCTGCACTGGATGACGGCATCATAACGGGCTAACCAGTCCATGCCCAGAATGACGTCAAAATCGTCCAAATCGATCACCTTGCAATCAACTGTTGCTATGAAATCCCCCAACAAAATGGGACAATCAAGAAGACCCCAGTCAGCCACCACAGAAGCGCCGGAAGGAAATTTCACCAAAAACGCATTCCCCACTCGCTCTGGTGTCAAATGATATCGATCCAGAAAGGTTCGAGCCACAAATGAATGGGTCGCGCCAGAATCAAAGAGAACACGCGCCCAACGGTTCTTTACCTTAAAGTTTCCTATAAGGTATATATGCTATGCTAAGAACTACACATAAGAGGCATACACAAAACGAGAACCAGAGGACTGAATCGAACCTGAGATAACCTGCGGTGATGTATGCGCTTCCTCTGCAGAGACCACATTCAACTTCCCTTTGCCTTTGTCCAAGTGCGGAGGCGGAGGCAAAGCCTGGAGTGGTGCGGGTTGCAACACAGCTTGAACCTGTGGGCACCTTGCGCGAAGATGTCCTGGTCTGCCACACTGGAAGCATACCTTGTCTTTGGCCCAGCAGCGGCTTACATCATGACCTCTTCTCCCATAAAATGTACACTCCAAATCTCTGGTTGGCGCACCTTGAATGGCGTGCACCTGCTCCTTCTTTTGCATCCCCAGCCGCTTGAAACATTTTTCAAACGGGTGACCGGCTCGGCCACAGAAGCTACATAGTTCCTTCTTCTTCTTTACGTCTGACTCGTGGGACATTTTCTCTCCCACCAGCTGTCTCTTGCCCTGCCTCATCTGCTGCCCTCTTTGTTTGGCATTTTCGATAGCTTCTACCTTCAACGCCGCCTCAACCACCGCAGTGTAACTTGTCGCTCCATACGCACTTGCGAACTGCTGTACGTCGCTGCGGAGTCCGCCCAAAAATCTCTTGCCTCGATCAGCTTCTGTAGTCACCAAGCTCGGAGCGAACCGACTTAACTTGCTAAACTCTATTTCATACTCACTAACTGTGAGTTTCCTCTGCTTCAAGTACAAGAAGTCATTCATCAGGCGGTCCCTTTCCACTGCCGGTAGAAACTTGCGCCGTACCAGTTCTTTGAACACTTCCCACGAACAGCCCGCCCCTAGGCCTTCCTTTTCTCGTAACCACCATCCTTTCGCCAACCCTTTAAGTTGATAGGCAGCAAGCATCACCTTCTGGTCCTCGGTCACACCATCATACACAAACATTTCTTCCAACGTCATCACCCAATCATCCAAGATCACGAGGTCTGCTTTTCCATCATACGTCGGTAGTCCAAGTCGCTGAAACTGCGAGATAAAAGTCATCGCAGGAGGAACCACAACTGGGGGTGTCACTGCCACTGAAGGAGTCGAACTAGTGGGGCCTCTAACCGTCTCTTGTCCTCTTGGTGCCAGCCCAGACATCGCGGAAGACATAGCTTGAAGCTGGGACTGCACTTCCTGCACCTGCCTCGTCAAAGCCTCATTACTTTGGCGAAGACTATCTATCAGCGCATTATTCTGCGCGCCCGAAGACTCACCCTCGGATTGGGGAGTTTGCCTTGTCACTGGACGCTTCGACATCCTATAACACGTTCACTCTTATCAAGCTCAAACCCAACAAAACACACAACAGCTATGTACAGACCATACATGAACAATAAATATGAACATCAACTGCTAACTTGCTTTGGGAGTTTAAGAATGATGGTATGCCTAACCTAAAGATGACTCACCGTCATCCCACTAACTTGTGCCTAAACCATGAATGCATGACTTTCTTTGACCCAAAACCATGTGTGTCCAGGTGTCATCATGTAAGTCTTAGCTTGGCACGTTGTGCTCATGCAATGTTATGTTATGCATGCTGTGCTATGCAATCTAGAAAAGGCCTTAATGCATGCCATGAGCGGTCGTACGCATCCCAATGCTATGCATCCCATACTACATAGCATTGCATGCAACGAATAAAATAAAACGTGCTAGTCGCATCCATGTGGTGAGGTTATGCATCCCATACTACATAACCCTCACATGTTGCCCCTATGGTGGATCCATATACAACCACATATTATGCATCCCATACTACATAATATGCCCCGTATACTTCTGTTCATGCCATGAGTGTAGTGTACGTGCTTCGGCCAAGACATACTGATGGCACCTCGGTGTGTGTATGAGATGATGCTTACAAACACAAAAGACAAGGAAAAGTTTGCCCGACCTAATGTCAAGCAAACCTGGCTCTGATACCAACTGTCACAACCCGCATATCCTCAACGAGCATATCGTGTCAGAGCAAGAGGAACTACGGGTTATGATGCCACGTCGTGCAGGGGATAACTGCACACGCTCAGGCAACTCTTGACGCTGACTTTACAAGTTGAAATTCAACAGTTACATGCAGGAAAACTTTTGGTTTGAATGGCCGTATCCCTCGGCCTTAGGTAGGAAAACTACATTTGTACGCGGCGGAAATACTTTGTGGATTTATGATGAGCTCCTATATGCAGTCTATAGTGATACTACTATAAAAACTCCTCTTTGTTTACGTTATTTGGAAAGTATGTGTTAGTTAAACAAAACATGTATGCATGATATAAAATTGTAGATTTTAGTAACTTCAAAATATCTAATGCAACCTACTAGAAAACCATCCCAAAAGCAAGTACATGTCATTCCATCCACGTGAGTTACATTAGCAGTCTAGTTCATATTTACACAAAAGAAAACCACCAATGGGCGCCAACAAGTTGACAAGAACCCATTGGGGCACATGTATGTCTGTACAACAAAAGAAGAGCTACCTTGCTATGTATGCTTGGCTAGCTCCCAAGGAACACCACCAACCAACCTAGCCGCTCAACCGGCTACAACCTGCACCTGAGGTATTCAAGAAAGAATACCTCAGCAATCAACCAAGCTATACAAAAAAGAGCATAAATCTCATAATCAATAAAGAAGGGGCTTACCGACCCCACAGAGATGTTTCATCAGGTAATATGAATGAACAAAACAAGTGGAAACGCACCACAATCCATGCCAAATGCACCAAGTGCGTACAAATTCATCATGTCCTGCTCAAACCGCAGGAACAAAAGGCAAAACACATGCCCATTCCATCATTCATAGGCCAAGAAATTACGATACCAGTGAAGCATAAGCAGCGGTTAAGTTCAATTTCGCAAGGGTCTTACCGGTGGCGGCCCTAAAGTGGAATGCACCAAACAAAACCAGCCCAAATCGGGGCCAAAGTGGTCTCTCTAACCACAAAAACAAAACCCGGTGGCCATAGGCTGAAACCACACCACCCCTTGCAAAATTCTCACACAAACGCTCCTGCCATGGTTCACAAATTCGCCTCGCAAAACGCCCCATAACCCAAGGTAACACGCTCCTTTCATCGCCCTTACACACGACTACCAATTGCCAATGTAGCGTTTGATGCCTTCATCCTATAAAAATCACATGCTTTGTAGCAAAATAAAATCACATGATAGAGTTTAAATTGACCAAGGAAAAATCACCTCTACTAGATAGGTTACATGAATATGAACCGAATTAGCTACATGAATTAATCTAGCATAGACTTGATACCAACAAAACTAAACATGGGAGAGCAAGGTCATTAGCATAGGGACTTAGCATAGGGAATTAGCATAACACAAGAGTATTGATCATGGGAAATCAAGAGTATTGATCATAATTTGAATCACGAAGAACAAACTAAGGGGAATTGAAAGACTAAGGCTAATAAAGAAAATTCAACACAAGATCTCAAGGTAGGAAAATGGAAAATTGAATCAAGTACGAAGATTGGCAAGGGTGGAGAACACCGCTTGCCTGAACCGAGACGATGCCGCGACGGCTGCTCTCCTCTTTCCTTGCCTTGCTTGCTCCCTTGCTCTCTTGCTTTCTCTTTGGGAATGAAGAAGAAGAAGATGAAGATGAAATGAGAAATACAAATCTTTGTTTCGGACTTATTTCCTCCAGAACAAAGCTGAACCGTTCGATGCAGGATCAAGGAAATGAATGGCACAAAAAAAACTGGAAAAAGTCGATTTTCGGGCCGGTCACGCCCTGTGTCACGCCCGTGACACAGGGCGTGTACCATAAGCGGCGCCGAAAAGCGGCAAATTCCAGCTTATCCACACGGTACACGGCCGGGTACACGCCCGTGACAGGTCGGTCACGCCCGTGACCTAGGGCGTGTAACCCGTGTCTCGACACCTCGTCGACAAAAAGTGTCGACACTCGACCCAGCATGACACGCCATGTGACACGCCCGTGTCACAGGCCGTGTCCCCTCTCTCGACGACTCGACACTCGATACTCGACGCTCGATACTCGACGATCGACACTCGACACTCGACGAAGCGGGACACGGCCCGTGACACGCCCGTGTCATGGGGCGTGTACCCCATTCGTCGAGCTCAACTCGACGCAAGAAAAAATCGTCGAGTCAAGGAGGTCACGCCCAGGTCACGGCCTGGGTCACGCCCGTGTCAGGGGGCGTGTCTAGCACAAAAACGACCATTTTTCCCTTTTGTGAAAAATGTTTCTGAGACGTCCTAGACCATTTTTGCCTTAAGCACTTTTTACCCTTGTTTATTTTTTTTTTGTTTTGTTTTGTTTCCTGAACCAGCAACTTATTTTGAGCAACATTCCCGGGCGCGAAAAAGTGCAAGCATTCCCTAAGAGGCCGCACCGAGTCCCGCATTTGGACTCCGGTTTGCTGGGGAATCGTGCAACTCGGCAATCAAAACAGCCACTCGCAAGCCCGCGGGAAACACTATGCTCAACTACAATCAAAGCCAACGTAACGCCCATCATGCGTACGTAATCAAAAATCTGGGGCGTTACAGTGTGCCAGGACGTGTTCGGTCCAGATTGGGCATTTCAGTCCCGAATCAAAGCCGTTCGTTTCCTTATTTTGAGATCCAACGGCTGGGGGTTGTTCCTGAAGGGATATACCCGTGAATGGACTTGGAAAACCCTCACTTTTCATAACTTATCATCTTTCTAAATCCTTAGAGAGAGAGGAGAGCCAAGGGAGGAAGAAGGAGCTAGATCCCGCCATTGGAGGAGCTTCGGAGCTCCGAATCGCGAGCTGACTCCGGATCCACGGAGGCAAAGCTAGTGCGGTGCTTTTCATCCGATTACTTTTCAATGGCGCCAAAGAGGAACGCAAGGGTAACGATCCTCATCTTGAGCATGAGGAGCTCTCTTTCTTTGCATAGGAAGCCCGCTCTTGCGAGTTTGCGGACAGTTGGAGGCGTTCCTTCGGGTAGATATGTGAAGTCCCCATTGTTTAGAGTCCGTAAGCGAGAACGGACATAGACATGATGTGTGAAGCCTACCCGGACTTGTTGGTCTAGATCGGTGATGTTGCATTGCATAAATGCCGGAGAAGACTCCGTGCTATGGATTGTTTTTCGGGTTTTCTACACGGTAGATTGCAGCAGGGAGCCTTGGGGACTAACCTAAAGGTGCACCCGGAAAACTTGGCGGATACGAGATCTTGCCAACTTGGTGGCCTGAGAGCTAACTTGAACATAACCGAGTTATGTGAAATTGTATGACGAAAATGGGACTCGGGAGAAGTTTGACCTGCGCAAATGGCTTAAATTGTCGTTGCGGCATGAGCACGGGTTAGATGGAACCGTACCCATATCTATGTCGTTCGGGTTAAAGAGACCTAAGGTTACGTGGCACTTGTCGTTGGCATGGATGAGAGTCTTCGGCGGTCAATGGCTTAAATTGACGTGACCCATGCCGGGAAGACAAATTGCTCATATGTTTGGCCGTCAAAGTGGCAGTGGTGCGTCCGAAATGTCCATGGCTTTAACTGACGTGACATCGACCGGTTCACCGAGAATGTACCCTGAGTGCACGGGGTGTGTGGTCGTGTGAGCCTACGCTTGTGATGTAATGAATACTATTATTTTGCTCTCTTGTGCTAATAAAATTGCAGGGAAGGAGCATTGCCGCCCCGAGTTGGGGGCGGGAACGTTATAATTTGGTCAGCATTGCTGACCATTGCATTATTTTGCCACCATGCGGTGGTTTGTTTCTTGCAGGTGCAGCTGGACCAAATGGTCAATAGCGGGCTAAAGCCCTTTTTGCGAAGCCGGCCCTCGAAGGCCCAAGTGGAAGTGTTTACTGCTTTATTCATGTGTGACCGGCCTGTGTGCCATGGTTTGTAAAACAAGTAATTTAAAGTGAAACATTTTGTAAGTCCTTAAGGCTTACTTTGGGTATTTTTGTATAACATTCCTATTTTGTATTAGTGGACATTCAGGCTTTAGTGCTGGGTTCTTTATTTCAACTTAAACTGCTTCCGCTAGAATGCTCTGTGTAGGACGTGAGATTGGTTGGATGGTTTCCATAAGTAACCACCCGGTCTGTCTGTAGTATATGGCGTCGGGCCCCGGCCAGACCTACTGCTATATACTATGTGATGGATAAGGGGTGTTACAATTTGGTATCAGACTACTGGTTTTGGTCGGACTTATGATGAATTCGTGGGCGAATTCTTTTTAAGGGGTGGTGAGCACATTGTGTGCGCCATCGTTATAACCGTAAAAGAACCCATGAATGTCCACTTAGGAATGAAAATACACGTGTTTGAGGAACCTGCATGTTCCTATAATTGCTGTTTGCAATTTTATTTGGTCGCTTAACGGTGTTTTGTACCACTATAGGTGACCGGAAGCGGTGCTGGACAGCCTGAATGTCCGGTTTCTGAGGAGCATAGTGGACCCGGTGAGGTGTTTGAGCCTCCTCCTTCATATGAAACTGTTAGAAGGATCGTAGAAGTGGTGTTCGCTGTGACGGGTGCACAACTTGGAGGAAATGTACAACCCCGCGCCCCTGTTGTGGCTTCAACGCCGGTGGGCGTGATGCAGCAAATTACCTTTGGTAGACCATCGGGGCAGCAGCTGAATATGCATTTAGGGCAGGGAGCGCACACAGTTGAGGAATACTTGCAAGCATTTCTTATGATAAGCCGCTACCCATGCTTCGAGTTGGATAATGAGCAAGCTAGAGTCGATAGATTTTATAATGGCCTGCGCGCCGAGTTACGAGTTCTACTGCTAGGACCAAAGTTATTGGGATTCCGAGCCTTGGTGGAATCAGCTAGATCTTTGGAGGTAGATTTGAGGAAGACCCTCCCGATGCCAGCGACCATGGTATCGAACTGTGCAAGCCCCATAAGGGTTGCATCCGTTGGAATGTTGGAGAAGGGGGCTATGGCATCGACTAGCAATGCTACTTACACATGTTTTACTTGTGGAAAGAAAGGGCACTTTGCCCGAGACTGTTGGAAAGGTGCTCAGAAGGCCAAGAAAGCTGTGTCAGGAGCAGTCAAGGACTTTAGTGCAAAGGAGACGGCATTCAAAGTGCCGAACACCTCAAAGTCTGGATATCAAAAATGGTATAAGAAGCACAGGACTTCGGGTCAAGCTCCTTCTGGTGCTTCTGGGGTGACTACGGGTCGAACCCCGAGCGCATGTTTCACTTGTGGAAAACTGGGGCACTTTGCCCGAGACTGCTGGAGCGGACGTCCCAAGTCCGAGAAGAAGCATGTTGTCGTGACGACAGGTATGGTTTAAAGATAGTTTTGCCTTGAACACTTGTCGCCCTTGTGCATGTTGGGTTAGAACTATTGGTGCTAAGCCTTGTTATTACTTTACTTTATCTGCGAGAGCACTGTTCGTGTACGAAGCTTCGCATTCCTTTATTAGGAATTATATTGTGCGTTGGAGTACCTCCTTCGATAGTAAGAGACAAATTGGATGCGTTATGGTCCAATGACGCTCAATACGCGCGGGTAGTATCTGTTGCGTTTAGGTGTGGTCAGGGAGCCAAGACGTTGACTTCCAAGTATCGTTACTACTGCTAGGGGAGTTCGACGTAATATTTGGCATGGACTGGCTCTCGGAGCAGCAGGCCTATATCGATTGCGGTAGCAAGGAAGCCAAGCTGGGAGCTAGTCGTGAGACGACCGTTACGGGCTCGAAGAGGTCGAGCAAGACGTTGGCGTCTGCTCTTCAGGTGGTGAAGGCGGTTCGTGCTGGTGTAGAGCTGTTCTGTACACTAGTGGAGGTTGTAAAGCCGAAGCCCGCATTGGTTAATATTTCAGTGGTATCGGAGTACCCTGATGTGTTCCCTAGAGATCTTCCAGGAGCCCCGCCTCAACGGGAGATAGATTTTACGATCGAGCTAGTGCCAAGTGCAAAGCCTGTGTCACGCTCTCCATATTGGCTAGTGCCTAAGGAAATGGAGGAGCTGAAGGTGCAACTTCTAAAAGTTGTTGGTGAAAGGGTATGTATTAATCATTGGGAGCCCAACAAGTTGACGGAAAATAACAAGTACCCAATCCCAAGGATCGATGATCTTTGTGATCAGTTGGTAGGGTCAACGGCGTACTCTAAATTAGATAAGGGAGAGTGATATCCCTAAGATAACGTTCAGTAAAGGACACGGGCGCTACGAGTTTACGGTCATGCCGTTTGGGCTGACTAATGCGCCGTCGGTGTTCGTGGATTTGATGAACAGGACCTTCCGGGAGTACTTGTACCATTCTGTGATCGTCTTCGTCGACGATAGTCTGGTGTACTCGCAGAGTAAGGAAGATCACTTCAAGCATCTTCTTTTGGTTTGGAGACGGTAAGAAAGAATCAGTCATATGACAAGTTCTCGAAGTGCGAGTTTTGGTCACCCTCAGTGGTGTCCTCACTCTTGTAGTGTGTGAGGAAGGTATTGTAGTGGATCCGACGAAGATTGTTGCAATATGAGAGTGGCCTGAGCTTGCTACTGTAGCGGAAGTCCGGAGTTTTCTGGGGCTTGCCGGCTATTATAGGCGCTTCGTAGAGAACTTCTCGCGGATAGCGTTACCTCTCACTACTTTGACGAGGAAGGAGCATACGTTCGTTTGGACGCCGGAGTGCGTGCGAGCTTTTGAGGAGTTGAAGTGTCGGTTGACCACGGCGCCTGTGCTGAGTTCGCCATGTGGGACCGAAGGCTATGAGATTTATACTGATGCTTCGGGTAGCGGTTTGGGTTGCGTGCTACTGCAACATGGAAGTGTAATAGCTTATGGCTCGAGACAGCCAAAAGTGCACGAGAGGAACTATCTGGTCCATGACATGTTGTTAGTGGCCGTGAGTTTTGACTTGAAGCTATGGAGGCATAATTTTGTACGGTGTGAAAAAAGGATATCTACGCCGGTCACAAGAGCGTGCAGTATCTGATTGATCAGAAGGATCTGAAAATATGGCAGCACAGATCGATGGAGTTCTTGGGAGACTATACATTCAAGATCCACTACGTTCCTGGTAAAGGGAATGCGGTTGCGGACGCGTTGAGTCGCCGAGCCCCAACTCAAGCCAATTGGCTATCGAAGCGTGATGAGCGGTTGGTGCGGGAGTTGGAGGCGTTGGAGATTGTTTGTGTGGATAGGCAATCAAGTGCTGAAGCAGTACTGAATTGGACTGGAGTCCAATATGACCTGGCTGATCTGATTCGGCAGGCTTCGGATATGGATATCCATATGAAGCAGTTCATGGTAGAAGCTCTGGATGGGTCAAATTTCCCAATTCGTTGTGGAGGACGGATTGCTTTGTAAAGACGGTCGGCTGTGCGTCCCAAGTATGGGCAATTTGCGGGTTGGGTTGTTGTACGAGGCACACCCTACCAAGTACTCGATTCAACCGGGGAGCACGAAGATGTATCGTGATGTGAAGAAACTGTTTTGGTGGCCAGGTTTGAAGAGGGATGTGCCGCTCTACGTAGCGAAGTGCCAAACCTGCGCCTTGGTGAAGGCGGAGTGCCAAAAGCCAGGAGGATTTCTTAAGTCCTTGCCTATTCCGGAGTGGAAATTTGACGACATGTCTATGGACTTTGTGCATGGTTTGCCAAGGTCGCAAAAAGGGGTACAACACCATTGGGGTGGTTGTTGATCGGTTAACGAAGGTGTCGCATTTTATTCCGCATAGGAAGGATGACCCGATGGATAATTTAGCAAAGCTTTATGTGGATAACATAGGACGACTTCATGGTGTGCCCCGCAGCATCGTGAGTGACCGAGATGGGCAGTTCACGTCCAATGATTGGAAGCTGGTGCATCAAATGTTGGGAACAAAGTTGAAATTCAGCACAACCTTCCATCCGCAAACGGATGGGCAGACCGAGAGGGTCAATAGAACCATGAAAGACATGCTCCGCATGTGTGTCTTGGATTTCGGAAAGCAATGGGAAGACCACCTTTATTTGGTGGAGTTCGCATACAATAACAGCTACCAAGCGAGTATTCAGATGGCGCCTTTCGAGGACCTTTATGGTAGAAAATGTCGCACGCCGTTGTCTTGGTTAGAAACGGGTGAGTTAAAGTTGTATAAGGGATCGGAAGTGGATGATGCTACTTCTTTGGTGAGAACCATTCGGGAGAGGTTGCTTATCGCTCAGGACCGACACGCAAAGTGCTATAATGCCTAGCACAGGAACGTGGAGTTCAATGTGGGCGATTATATATACTTAAAGATCAAGCCGTTCAAGGGTGTCTCGCGGGCGCGGCGATTGAAAAAGCTAAGCCCGAGGTACCTTGGACCGTTTGAGGTTCTGGAGTGAGTTGGTGAAGCGGCCTATCAGTTGAAGCTTTCGGTGGAGCTTGGTGGATTACATGATGTATTCCATATTTCGGTGCTTCGGAAGGCGGTGCAAGAGCCTACGCAAGTGATCGCGGTTGATCAAGTGCCGGTGGATAGTGGGCTAACGACAAAGGTCAAGCCCGTGCGGATTGTGGACTCGGAGGTCAAGCGGCTACGCAATAAAGAGATCAGGATGGTCAAGGTCCGGTGGGACAATTGCGGTCGTGAGGAGCTCTCTTGGGAGCGAGAGCAGACTATGCTTGACGAGTATCCGAAGTTGTTCCGCTCAGGTACAAATTTTGGTTTTGTACATGTCTTTCCTTTATGTGATTTCGTGGACGAAATTCTTTTAAGAGGGGGAGAGTTGTAACGCCCCGAAACTCAAAGGAGCAAAATGTAACACCCCCTATCCGTCGCATAGCATATAGCAGTAGGTCCGGCCGGGGCCCGACGCCATATACCACAGACAGACTGGGTGGTTACTTATGGAAACCATCCAACCAATCTCAACGTCCTACACAGAGCATTCTAGTGGAAGCAGTTTATAAGAGTTATAAAACAAGAACCCAGCATAGGAGCACGAATGTCCACTAATACGCAAATAGGAATGTTATTACAAAAATACTCAAAACAAGCCTTAAGGCCTTACAAAATGTTTCACTTGTCTGTTACATGATTTACAAACCTCGGCACGCAGGCCGGTATCATACATGAATAAAGCAATAAACATTTCCATTCGGCCTTCGAGGGCCAGCTTCGCAAAAAGGGCTTTAGCCCGCTATTGACCGCTCGGTCCAGCTGCACCTGCAAGCAACAAACCACCGCACGGTGGCAAAACAAGGCAACGGTCAGCAATGCTGACCAAATTATAACGATCGCGCCCCCAACTCGGGGCGGCGATGCTCCTTCCCTGCATTTCATTAGCATAAGCGAGCAGTCTATATAACCATAGCCATTTCATCACAGGCGTTGGCTCGCACGGCCACACGCCCCGTGCACTCAGGGCACATTCTCGGTGAACCGGTCGATGTCACGTCAATTAAAGCCATTAACATTCCAGACTCACCACCGCCACTTAGACGGCCATTCCTATGAGCAATTTGTCTTCCTGGCATGGGTCACGTCAATTTAAGCCATTGACCGCCGAAGACTCACATCTATGCCAACGGCGAGTGCCATGTAACTTTAGGTCTCTCTAACCCGAACGACATAGAGCGGGTACGGCTCCATCTAACCCGTGCTCACATCGCAACGACAATTTAAGCCATATGCGCGGGTCAAACTTTCACCGAGTCCCATTCTAACGCAAGTCACATAACCCCGTTATGTTCAAGATGGATCTCAGGCCACCAAGTTGGCAAGATCTCGTATCCGCCCAGTTTTTCGGGTGCACCTTTGGGTTAGTCCCCAAGGCTCCCTGCTGCAATCTACCGCGTAGAAAACCCGAAAACAACCAATAGCACGGAGTCTTCTCCGGCCTTATGCAATGCAACATCACCGATCTAGACCAACATGTCCGGGTAGGCTTCACACATCATGCCTATGTCCGTTCTCGCATACGGACTCTAAACAATGGGGACTTCACATATCTACCCGAAGGAACGCCTCCAACTCTCCGCAAACTCGCGAGAGCGGGCTTCCTATGCAAAGAAAGAGAGCGACTCATGCTCAAGATGAGGATCGTTACCCTTGAGTTCCTCTTTGGCGCCATCGAAAAGTAATCGGATAGAAATCACCGCACTAGCGTTGCCTCCGTGGATCCGGAGTCGGCTTGCGATTCGGAGCTCCAAAGCTCCTCCAATGGCGGGATCTAGTTCTTCTTCCTCCAATGGCTCTCCTCTTTCTCCAAGGACTTGGAGAGATGATAAGGTATGAAAAGTGAGGTTTTCTAAGTCAACTCACGGGTATATCCCTTCAGGAACAACCCACAGCCGTTGGATCTCAACCTAAGAAAACGAACGGCTTTGATTCGGGGCTGAAATGCCCAATCTGGACCGAACACGGCCTGGCACATGCCCGTGTCCAGGGCCGTATGCCTCATTCGCCGTCAAAATCGAATCACCTGGAACGTCACACGGGTATCGAACACGCCCGTGTTCGAGCTGACACGCCTGTGTTCCACCTGACACGCCGTGTAGCCGGCCGTGTACCCCATGATTTTTCCCCGTTTTCAACCCGAGCACTGCACGGGTCTAGGACACGCCCGTGTCCTTGCCCGTGTCACCCTGACACGCCTGGGCTCCAGGCCGTGTACATGGTCTCGACACTTCGCGGCTAAGTGTCGACACGGGTCGACACGCCCTGACACGCCCTGCGACACGCCCGTGTCGCAGGCCGTGTGCCATGTCTCGACACATTGTCGACACCAAAGTGTCGACTTCGCGGGACGAGTGTCGACACGGGCTGACACGCCCTGCGACACGCCCGTGTCGCAGGCCGTGTGCCATGTCTCGACACAACGTCAAACACTGTGTCGACTTCACGGCTAAGTGTCGACACGGGTCGACACGCCCTGCGACACGCCCGTGTCGCAGGCCGTGTGCCCAGTCTCGACACAATGTCGAGACCAAAGTGTCGACTTCGCGCCTTAGTGTCGACACAGGCTTGACACGCCCTGGGACACGCCCGTGTCCCAGGCCGTGTGCCTGCAGCCAGAACTCAAACTGGCCCAAAACATCCCCCTTTGCTCCTTGAGTTTCGGGGCGTTACAACTCTACCTCTCTTAAAAGAATTTCCCCCACGAAATTACATAAAGGGAAAAACATGTATAAAACCAAAATTTGTACCTGAGCGGAACAACTCCGGATACTCGTCAAGCATCGTCTGCTCTCGCTCCCAAGAGAGCTCCTCATGACCGCAATTGTCCCACCGGACCTTGACCATCCTGATCTCTTTATTGCGTAGCCGCTTGACCTCCGAGTCCTCAATCCGCACGGGCTTGACTTTGTCGTTAGCCCACTATCCACCGGCACTTGATCGACCGCGATCACTTGCGTAGGCTCTTGCACCGCCTTCCGAAGCACCGAAATATGGAATACATCATGTAAACCACTTAGCTCCACTGAAAGCTTCAGCCGATAGGCCGCTTCTCCTACTCGCTCCAGAACCTCAAACGGTCCAAGGTACCTCGGGCTTAGCTTTTTCAATCGCCGCACCCGCGAGACACCCTTGAACGGTTGATCTTTAAGTATACATAATCGCCCACAGCGAACTCCACGTTCCTGTGCTTGGCATTATAGTACTTTGCTTGCCGGTCCTGAGCGATAAGCAACCTCTCCCGAATGGTTCTCACAAAGGAAGTAGCATCCTCCACTTCCGATCGCTTATACAACTTGACTCGCCCGTTTCTAACCAAGACAACGGCGTGCGACATCTTCTACCATATAGGGCCTCGAAAGGCGCCATCTGAATACTTGCTTGGTAGCTATTGTTGTATGCGAACTCCACCAAATAAAGGTGGTCTTCCCATTGCTTTCCAAAATCCAAGACACACATGCGAAGCATGTCTTCCATCGTTCTATTGACCCTCTCGGTCTGCCCATCCGTTTGTGGATGGAAGGCTGTGCTGAATTTCAGCTTTGTTCCCAACATTTGCTGCACAAGCCTCCAATCATTGGACGTGAACCGCCCATCTCGGTCACTCACGATGCTGCGGGGCACACCATGAAGCCGCACTATGTTATCCACATAAAGCTTTGCCAACTTTTCCACCGGATCATCCTTCCTATGCGGAATAAAATGCGACACCTTTGTTAATCGATCGACCACCACCCAAATGGCGTCGTTCCCCTTTTGCGACCTTGGCAAACCATGCACAAAGTCCATAGAGATGTCGTCGAATTTCCACTCCGGAATAGGCAAGGACTTAAGAAATCCTCCCGGCTTTTGGCACTCCGCCTTTACCAAGGCGCAAGTTTGGCACTTCGCTACGTATAGCGCCACATCCTTCTTTAAGCCCGGCCACCAAAACAGTTTCTTTATATCGCGGTACATCTTCGTGCTCCCCGGGTGAATCGAGTACTTGGTATGGTGTGCCTCGTACAACAATTCCACCCGTAGATTGCCCACACTTGGGACGCACAAACGACCGTCTATCCACAGCAATCCGTCCTCCACGACGAATTGGGAATTTGACCCATCCAGAGCCTCTATCATGAACTGCTTCATAAGAGCATCCATATCCAAAGCCTGCCGAATCCGATCAGCCAGGTCATATTGGACTTCAGTCCAATTCAGCACTGCTTCAGCACTAGATTGTCTGTCCACACAAACAATCTCCAACGCCTCCAGCTCCTGCACCAACCGCTCATCATGCACTGATAGCCAATTCGCTTGAGCTGGGGCTCGGCGACTCAACGCGTCCGCAACCGCATTCCCTTTGCCAGGCACGTAGTGGATCTTGAATGTATAGTCCCCCAGGAACTCCATCCACCTACGCTGCCGCATATTCAGATCCTTCGGATCTATAAGATACTTCAGGTTCTTGTGATCGGTGTAGATATCAATATTCACAACGTACAAATAGTGTCTCCACAGCTTCAAGGCAAAAATCACGGCCGCTAACTCCAAGTCATGGACCGGATAATTCCTCTCGTGCACTTTTAGCTGTCTCGAGCCATAAGCTATCACGCTTCCGTGCTGCAGTAGCACACAACCCAAACCGCTGCCTGAAGCATCGCTATATATCTCATAGCCTTCGGTTCCCACCGGCGAACTCAGCACAGGCGCCGTGGTCAACCGACATTTCAATTCCTCAAAAGCTCGCGCGCATTCCGGCGTCCAAACGAACTTATGCTCCTTCCTCGTCAAAGTAGTGAGAGGTAATGCTATCCGCGAGAAGTTCTCTACGAAGCGCCTATAATAGCCGGCAAGCCCCAAAAAGCTCCGGACTTCTGCTACCGTAGCAAGCTCAGGCCACTCCCGTATCGCAACAATCTTCGCCGGATCCACCGCAATACCCTCTCCACTCACTATATGCCCGAGGAACGCCACTGAGGATAGCCAAAACTCGCACTTCGAGAACTTGGCATACAACTGGTTTCTCCTGAGTGTCTCCAACACCAAATGGAGATGCTTGAAGTGATCCTCCTCACTTTGCGAGTACACCAAAATATCGTCGATGAAGACGATCACGAAATGGTCCAAGTACTCCCTGAAAGTCCTGTTCATCAAATCCATGAACACTGACGGCGCATTAGTCAGCCCAAACGGCATGACCGTAAACTCATAATGCCCGTATCTCGTACTAAACGCTGTCTTCGGGATATCACTCTCCCTTATCCGCAGCTGATAGTACCCAGCCTTGAGATCCAACTTCGAGTACACCGTCGACCCGACTAACTGATCGAAGAGATCATCAATCCGGGGGATCGGGTACTTGTTCTTCTCCGTCAGCTTGTTCAGCTCTCGATAATCAATACATAACCTCAAGCTTCCGTCCTTCTTCTTAACAAAGAGGACCGGTGCGCTCCAAGGCGAAGAACTCGGGCGCACATACCCTTGCTCCAACAACTCTTGCAGTTGAACTTTCAGCTCCGCCATTTCCTTAGGCGCTAGCCGATACGGAGATCGTGACACAGGCTTTGCACCTGGCACTAGCTCGATCGTAAAATCTATCTCCCGTTGAGGCGGGGCTCCAGGAAGATCGCGGGGAACACATCAGGGTATTCCGATACCACTGAAATACAATCCAACGCGGGCTTCGGCTTTGCAACCTCCACTAGTGTAAAGAACAGTTCTGCTCCAGCACGAACCGCCTTCACCACCCGAAGAGCAGACATCAACGTCTTGCTCGACCCCTTTAAGCCCGTAAAAGTCGTCTCACGACTTGCTCCCAGCTTGACTTCCTTGCTACCGCAATCTATATGGGCCTGCTGCTCCGAGAGCCAGTCCATGCCAAATATGACGTCGAACTCCACCAACGGAAGTAAGGACGCCCGCAGGTCAAACTCCTGCTCTCCAATACGAATCTTAACATCGCAGATCCTATCCGCTCGCATCGAACACCCATTGGCAACAACACATCCAACTTATCCTTCGCCATCGAAGAAGGGACTCCGATGCGTAATATAAATCCTTCGGACAAGAAGGAGTGTGAAGCTCCCGTATCAAAGAGTGCTCGTGCCGGATTTTCACAAATCAACACAAATCCTAAACAAGTAGTGGTAAGGTAACATGTGCATAACAAGCATATAATGGAATTGACTTGCTATAAATTAAACCGTACCTGTCACCACGTCAGCTTGTTTAATGGCCTCCTGTTGGCCAAGATTGTAGACCCTTGGTTGGGCCGGAGCATAATGGGATGCGGTCGATTCCACCGCCTTTCCCTTCTCTTCATAAGTAGCTCCCGGCCTCCTCTCGGACTTAGGACGTCCGCTCCAACAATCACGGGCGAAATGCCCCGTCTTTCCACATGTAAAACACGCACCCGGGGTCCGACTCGTAGTCGCCCCAGAAGCACCAGAAGGAGCTGGACCCGAAGTCCTATGCTTCTTGAAAGCCCTCCGATAGCCGGACTTTGAAGTAGTCGGCACTTTAACTCAGATTTTTCTATCAACCAAGCCTTTCTTCGCTTGCACATTCTTCATGTCCTTCTCCAAGGACCGGGCAGTATTGACCAAGGTTAAGAAACCCTGCGTCATCGGCCCTGAAAGTAATAATCTCAACTCATCCCTCAGGCCTTCATAAAAGCGATTAGTCTTGCGCTCCTCATCCATGATGGTAGAGCTAGCATAACGACTCAAACGCGTAAACTCGTGGAGATATTCATCCACGCTCCTCTCACCCTGTACCAACCTCAGGAACTCATTCTCCATTGAAATCCTCTGAGTAGAAGGGAGGTATCTTGCTAAGAACAATCCGAGAACTCTTCCATCGGAACGTCTATCAGTTGTCTACCTCTCAGATGAAGCAGCTCCAACCTTCCCACCACATCCTCGCTTCCCCGTCCAGAAGGAACGTAGCGATGGTGGTCATTTGCCACTCCTCCGTCTCCGTCGCTGTCATGACTCTCTTCACCCTAGAGAGCCAGTCTTCAGCCTGAGATGGGGTTCCCAACCCCGAGAATAACGGAGGGTTAAAGCTCATTACATGCTTCAACTGCCTCTCAGTTGCCCTCCTTGGCACTATTGGTTCCGCAACCACTTGCTCCACCCTCCTCGGCTCAGCCTCTTGAAGAGGTACTTGCTCCATCACAGGAGCGGGCTGCTGCGCTTGCCTTCCAGGCTGCGCATTGATCACGGCCAACACCGCTTCAGCAACCAATCGTATATTTTTCAGCCGACAAGGTGTTGCAGAAGCAACATCCGGTGCACTACTAGCCTCAGAAACTCGGCGTTCTGACGGCCCAACACCACTTCTGGTCACCTATAGTGGTACAAAACACCGTTAAGCGACCAAATAAATTGCAAACAGCAATTATAGGAACACGCAGGTTCCTCAAACACGAGTATTTTCATTCCTAAGTGGACATTCATGGGTTCTTTTACCATTATAACGATGACGCACACAATGTGCTCACCACCCCTTAAAAAGAATTCGCCCACGAATTCAGTTTAAGCCCGACCAAAACCAGTAGTCTGATACCAAATTGTAACACCCCTATCCGTCGCATAGCATATAGCAGTAGGTCCGGCCGGGCCCGACGCCATATACCACAGACAGACCGGGTGGTTACTTATGGAAACCATCCAACCAATCTCAACGTCCTACACAGAGCATTCTAGCGGAAGCAGTTTATAAGAGTTGTAAAACAAGAACCCAGCATAGGAGCACGAATGTCCACTAATACGCAAATAGGAATGTTATTACAAAAATACTCAAAACAAGCCTTAAGGCCTTACAAAATGTTTCACTTGTCTGTTACATGATTTACAAACCTCGGCACGCAGGCCGGTCATACATGAATAAAGCAATAAACATTTCCATTGGGCCTTCGAGGGCCAGCTTCGCAAAAGGGCTTTAGCCCGCTATTGACCGCTCGGTCCAGCTGCACCTGCAAGCAACAAACCACCGCACGGTGGCAAAACAAGACAACGGTCAGCAATGCTGACCAAATTATAACGATCCCGCCCCCAACTCGGGGCGGTGATGCTCCTTCCCTGCATTTCATTAGCATAAGCGAGCAGTCTATATAACCATAGCCATTTCATCACAGACGTTGGCTCGCACGGCCACACGCCCCGTGCACTCAGGGCACATTCTCGGTGAACCGGTCGATGTCACGTCAATTAAAGCCATTAACATTCCGGACTCACCACCGCCACTTAGACGGCCATTCCTATGAGCAATTTGTCTTCCTGGCATGGGTCACGTCAATTTAAGCCATTGACCGCCGAAGACTCACATCTATGCCAACGGCGAGTGCCATGTAACTTTAGGTCTCTCTAACCCGAACGACATAGAGCGGGTACGGCTCCATCTAACCCGTGCTCACATCGCAACGACAATTTAAGCCATATGCGCGGGTCAAACTTTCACCGAGTCCCATTCTAACGCAAGTCACATAACCCCGTTATGTTCAAGTTGGCTCTCAGGCCACCAAGTTGGCAAGATCTCGTATCCGCCCAGTTTTCCGGGTGCACCTTTGGGTTAGTCCCCAAGGCTCCCTGCTGCAATCTACCGCGTAGAAAACCCGAAAACAACCAATAGCACGGAGTCTTCTCCGGCCTTATGCAATGCAACATCACCGATCCAGACCAACATGTCCGGGTAGGCTTCACACATCATGCCTATGTCCGTTCTCGCATACGGACTCTAAACAACGGGGACTTCACATATCTACCCGAAGGAACGCCTCCAACTCTCCGCAAACTCGCGAGAGCGGGCTTCCTATGCAAAGAAAGAGAGCGACTCATGCTCAAGATGAGGATCGTTACCCTTGAGTTCCTCTTTGGCGCCATCGAAAAGTAATCGGATAGAAATCACCGCACTAGCGTTGCCTCCGTGGATCCGGAGTCGGCTTGCGATTCGGAGCTCCGAAGCTCCTCCAATGGCGGATCTAGCTCTTCTTCCTCCAATGGCTCTCCTCTTTCTCCAAGGATTGGAGAGATGATAAGGTATGAAAAGTGAGGTTTTCTAAGTCAACTCACGGGTATATCCTTCAGGAACAACCCCCAGCCGTTGGATCTCAACCTAAGAAAACGAACGGCTTTGATTCGGGGCTGAAATGCCCAATCTGGACCGAACACGGCCTGGCACACGCCCGTGTCCAGGGCCGTGTGCCTCATTCGCCGTCAAAATCGAATCACCTGGAACCTCACACGGGTATCGAACACGCCCGTGTTCGAGCTGACACGCCCGTGTTCCACCTGACACGGCCGTGTAGCCGGCCGTGTGCCCCATAATTTTTCCCCATTTTCAACCCAAGCACTGCACGGGTTCTAGGACACGCCCGTGTCCTTGCCTGTGTCACCCTGACACGCCTGGGCTCCAGGCCGTATACATGGTCTCGACACTTCGCGGCTAAGTGTCGACATGGGTCGACACGCCCTGCGACACGCCCGTGTCGCAGGCCGTGTGCCATGTCTCGACACATTGTCGACACCAAAGTGTCGACTTCGCGGGACGAGTGTCGACACGGGCTGACACGCCCTGCGACACGCCCGTGTCGCAGGCCGTGTGCCATGTCTCGACACAACGTCAAAACACTGTGTCGACTTCACGGCTAAGTGTCGACACGGGTCGACACGCCCTGCGACACGCCCGTATCGCAGGCCGTGTGCCCAGTCTCGACACAATGTCGAGACCAAAGTGTCGACTTCGCGCCTTAGTGTCGACACAGGCTTGACACGCCCTGGGACACGCCCGTGTCCCAGGCCGTGTGCCTGCAGCCAGAACTCAAACTGGACAAAACATCCCACTTTGCTCCTTCTAAGTTTCGGGGCGTTACACAAAAGGGGACGTTTTGGGCCAGTTTGGGTTCTGGCAGCAGGCACACGGCCTGGGACATGGGCGTGTTCCAGGGCGTGTCGACACTTAGCCGCGAAGTCGACGAGATTCTCTCGACGATTCGTCGAGACTGGGAACACGGCCGGCGACACGGGCGTGTCGCAGGGCGTGTCGACCCGTGTCGACGATCGTCCCGGGAAGTCGACGAGATTCGCTCGACGATGCGTTGAGACAAGGCACACGGCCTAGGACACGGCGTGTCCAAGGTCGTGTCAACAGGTCGACGATCTTCGCTCGACGAAGTGTCGAGTGTCGAGACCGTGTACACGGCCTGGAGCCCGGGCGTGTCAAGGTGACATGGGAAAGGACACGGGCGTGTCCTAGAACCCGTGCAGTGCTCGGGTTGATTTTGGGGAAAAATCATGGGGTACACGGCCGGTCACACGGTCGTGTCAGGTGGAACACGGGCGAGTCAGCTCGAACACGGGTGTGTTCGATACCCGTGTGAGGTTCCAGGCGATTCGATTTTGACGGCGAATGAGGCACACGGCCCTGGACACGGGCGTGTGCCAGGCCGTGTTCGGTAAAGATTGGGCATTTCAGTCCCGAATCAAAGCCGTTCGTTTCCTTATTTTGAGATCCAACGGCTGGGGGTTGTTCCTGAAGGGATATACCCGTGAATGGACTTGGAAAACCCTCACTTTTCATAACTTATCATCTTTCTAAATCCTTAGAGAGAGAGGAGAGCCAAGGGAGGAATAAGGAGCTAGATCCCGCCATTGGAGGAGCTTCGAAGCTCCGAATCGCGAGCCGACTCCGGATCCACGGAGGCAAAGCTAGTGCGGTGCTTTTCATCCGATTACTTTTCAATGGCGCCAAAGGGGAACTCAAGGGTAACGATCCTCATATTGAGCATGAGTAGCTCTCTTTCTTTGCATAGGAAGCCCGCTCTCGCGAGTTTGCGGAGAGTTGGAGGCGTTCCTTCGGGTAGATATGTGAAGTCCCCGTTGTTTAGAGTCCGTAAGCGAGAACGGACATAGGCATGATGTGTGAAGCCTACCCGGACTTGTTGGTCTAGATCGGTGATGTTGCATTGCATAAATGCCGGAGAAGACTCTGTGCTATGGATTGTTTTTCGGGTTTTCTACGCGGTAGATTGCAGCAGGGAGCCTTGGGGACTAACCCAAAGGTGCACCCGGAAAACTGGGCGGATACGAGATCTTGCCAACTTGGTGGCCTGAGAGCCAACTTGAACATAACCGAGTTATGTGAAATTGTGTGACGAAAATGGGACTCGGGAGAAGTTTGACCTGCGCAAATGGCTTAAATTGTCGTTGCGACGTGAGCACGGGTTAGATGGAACCGTACCCATATCTATGTCGTTCGGGTTAAAGAGACCTAAGGTTACGTGGCACTTGCCGTTGGCATAGATGAGAGTCTTCGGCGGTCAATGGCTTAACTGACGTGACATCGACCGGTTCACCGAGAATGTGCCCTGAGTGCACGGGGTGTGTGGCCGTGTGAGCCTACGCCTGTGATGTAATGAATACTATTATTTTGCTCGCTTGTGCTAATAAAATTGCAGGGAAGGAGCATTGCCGCCCCGAGTTGGGGGCGGGATCGTTATAATTTGGTCAACATTGCTGACCGTTGCCTTGTTTTGCCACCGTGCGGTGGTTTGTTGCTTGCAGGTGCAGCTGGACCAAGTGGTCAATAGCAGGCTAAAGCCCTTTTTGTGAATCCGGCCCTCGAAGGCCCAAGTGGAAGTGTTTACTGCTTTACTCATGTGTGACCGGCCTGCGTGCCGTGGTTTGTAAAACATGTAATTTAAAGTGAAACATTTTGTAAGTCCTTAAGGCTTACTTTGGGTATTTTTATATAACATTCCTATTTTGTATTAGTGGACATTCAGGCTTTAGTGCTGGGTTCTTTATTTCAACTTAAACTGCTTCCGCTAGAATGCTCTGTGTAGGACGTGAGATTGGTTGGATGGTTTCCATAAGTAACCACCCGGTCTGTCTATAGTATATGACGTCGGGCCCCGGCCGGACCTACTGCTATATGCTATGTGACGGATAGGGGGTGTTACACTCTATCAATGTTCTATTCTTCCTTTCAGCAATACCATTTTGTTGAGGTGTTCTTGGTGAGGAAAATTCCTGAAAAATCCCAAATTCTTCACACAGTTTTGTCATACTTTTAGACTGAAATTCAATGCCATGGTCACTTCTGATTTTGACCACTGTACTGTCCAACTCATTCTGAATTTGTTTAACAAACTATATAAGATACATAGGGTTTCAGAATTTTGTCTTAGGAAGAACACCCAGGAATATCTAGAATAGTCATCTACTACCACAAATGTGTAGACCTTCCTACCTAGACTGTGAACTGGCATAGGACCAAATAGATCCATATACAAGAGGTATAGTCACCTCACAGAATCCTTGTTTTCAAGGATATGAAAGGTGGATTTGGTCTGCTTGCCTTTTTGACAAGCTGAGCATATCCCATACTTAATATACTTAACTTGAGGACCATTCCTCACTAACTCTTTACTAAAGAGTTGGCCAATAGTCTTGTAATTAAGATGGCTAGCCTCTTATTCCATTTAACACATGAGAGACTCTCTCATTAACTACAAGACAGATGGGAGAAACATTTTTCTCTACACAAAGTCAAGACAGTAAACATTCCTTTTTCTATATCCTGTCAAAATGATCTTTTGATCACTTGACCTTTTGATATGACAATAATTCTTGACAAATGAGATGTCATATCCTAAATCTCTTAGCTGACTTATGCTAATGAGGTTGTGTTTCAAACCCTTTACATAAGCCACTTGAGTGATAATAATCTGATTACTAGAAATGTTACCAAATCCCTTGATAATTCCTTTTCTGAACCACCAAAGGTTACTTTAGGGCCATCCTTGATAGGTGTGTAGTCCTTCAGCAACCCCCTTGTTCCAGTCATGTGTTTGGAACATCCACTGTCCAAGTACCATATAGGGGCATGGCCACTTGGACTCACCTGCAAAACAGATTACTTAACCTTAGAACCCAAATAACTCTTGGGTCCTTGGTGCAAGTTAATCTGACTTTTAACAAAACTACATGTAGCTCTTCTAGCAGGCAGTTTGCTACTCTCCTTGACACTTGAATTGTGCCAACAATCTAAGGCAAAGTGGCCTATCTTGGTACAACACCAGCACTCAAACCTGTTGTACCTTTGTTTAGGTACTACCCTGGCTGAATTATCTACAACAGGCTTTTTATTTTGTGTTGGGGCTTTGCCTTTAGATTTGTACCTAGCAGTCCAGGCAGTTTTCTTAAATCCTAATCCAGCCTTACCCTTTTGAGGTACAAACTCATCTATCAAGGGTAAAGCAGATTTAGGTTTAGAAAAACTTACAAATATCTCTTTCTCCTTCTGAAGTATAACCTCCAGATTTCTAATCTGATCATTCTTGAAATTGATTGTGCCCATTTGAATAACAGTTATGTTTTTCAATCTGGCAATCTCATTCAATTTTTGATCCAAAAATTTATCTGAATCTGTTGCAGCCAACTTAAGACTAGCAATCTCCTTTGCCTGAGTTTTGGCCAAGGTTTTGCTTTTCTTCAAGGCCTGCAACAATTCCCTATATTCATCAATTAACTGATGAATATCTCCTTCAGATTCAGACCCACCCACATCACTTGATGCAGATGTATCTGACTCTGACTCAGTACTAAAAATTGAACTAGAAGAACAACTTTGTACCTTAATTGGTCCAGGCTGATCCTAGATCTTGACTCCTTCAGATATAGCCATCAGTCCCTTGCACTGATGGTCTTCATGCTCATAAATTGAGTTCATTAGCTGCATGAACTCATATTCTTCTTCTTCAGCAAATAATCCAATGTAGACTTCAGCTTCTGATTCTGTTTCTGAAGATGACTGGTTTGTCAGACTCTTCTCTTTCTTAGCAACAAAGGACTTTTCCGTTTTGCTCTTAACCTGAGTCTTATTTTTGTCAGCTGACTCCTTCCTCTTTTCAGGACAGTCAACCACTACATATCCCTGTCTATTGCAGCAATAGCACACAATCTTTGAAGATGTAGCTTTGCTTGACTTGGACCTACTTCTGTCATTCCTGGATGACTTTTTCTTCTGATAGTAGTCATCCTTTGGCTGAGAAGTGGAAGGCTTAGACCTCCACTGCTTCTTCTTCAGAAATCTTTGAAAGTGCCTAGTAAAAGCAGCAAAGTCTTCATCACTTTCACTGCTTCAGAATTCTTGCTATCTGAATTATCTGTAATACCCTCAGCAATTATTTTAGGTGGAGATGGAGACTTGCTTCTATACTTCTTAGGGCTTCAGTCTTGAAGGCCACAGACTTTTCTTGTGCTCCACTCTAGTATTCTTTTCTTCCTCCTTTCTAGCCATTAACTGCATCTCATAAGATAGCAGTTTTCCAAACAAAGTTGGAGGAGGTATATCAGTAAGTTTGGCCACTTCCCTAATGGCGCAAATCTTGGTGTCCCAGTCCTTAGTCAGGGATCTTAAGAACTTATCATTCAGCTCATAGTTACTAAAGTCTTCCATAGGACATTAACTCATTAACTATCCTATAGAACTTCTTGTAATATTCTGTAATGCTATCAGACTTTCCTTGTCTGAAGCTTTCATATTCCTGATTTAACATTGACTTCCTATCTTATCTTACTTCCTCTGATCCCACCATATAGACTATTAATGTGTCCCACATTTCTTTTGAGGTTTTACAATGAATCAAGTTTTGAAATGTTGAATCATCAATGACACTAACAATTATATTCTGGGCTCTCTTGTCCATAGTAGCCAGGATGATTTCATCTTTAGTCATTTCAGAAAAGTCCTTGGGAGTTTTCTGATTTGCATCCAAAATGGATATCTTCATTGGCACATATGGGCCTTCTTTGACTGTAATATATATCCTTGGGTCAGAAGCTTCCATAAAGAGTCTAACCCTCTCTTTCCATATGCCAAATATCTCTTTTCTACATATTGGCAATTTCATGGACCCCAGCTTTTTGTGATTCTCACTAGAGCCCATTTTCTTGATTCTTGTTTGTCTTGAATCTGCCTATGGGATCTTATTCAGACTGTTAAGTACCTTTTTGAGTAACCTCGCTTTGATACCACTTGAAAGAAATATTGCCTACCACCTAGAGGGGGGGGGGGGTGAATAGGTGTAATTTTTCCTTTGCTTTAAAGGCAGACAATCAGTTCTTTATTTTAAACAGCAATGGCAAATTCTACAGCTATCAACACAACAATCACAGAAATAAACATTCACAGAGTGCACACAGATTTTATAGTGGTTCCACAAGGTCTGGGTACATCCACTTTCCCCCTTCACCTATCTAGTAGTGTACTAGATTCGGCCCTAACTTCTGCACTTCTCCTCAGATCCTCAGATCTACAGCTCAGAACCCCAAACAGGTTCCTACAACTCAGAGTGTCCCCACTCCTACAACTCAGGCACGAAGCATACCACTCAGTCTTCAACAAGACCTACTCTCAAGCTAAACATCCCTACCCAGCCTTCAACAAGGCCTACACTCAGAGAATAGATTCTCCTACACTCAGGCTCAAAAGCCCTACCTCAGCCTTTATAAATTTAGGCTTACAACTCAGATCCCTTAGGATCCTACAAAGAGATAATAAAAAGGTTTAGATCACCATTCTGTTTGAGAGAATGAAGAGGGCAACCTTCTTGATCAGTTTTTGATAGTACTGATTCCTGAGATCAACTTTGTCTTTGCTTTCTTCAAGGCTTCTTGAGTCTGAACTCAGTAAAAGTTGATCATCTTGCAGTAGACCGGCTGACAACTTCCTTCTTAAGATAGAAAATTAAATCTGGATCTTTCTTTGCAGTCTAGTTCAGAACCTGCTCCTTAAGAGATCTGATTAAACAAATCTCTTTCTTGATTTCAATTACTGGAGTTCTCTCTCTTCAAGTAAATCTGAAATTTCTTCAAAATACTGATTTACAGTTTTCTCTATATCTGTATTCTGCAATGATTGATCTTCTGATCTCTCAATTGTTGTTGATTGTTCGATACCTTTCTGTTGAATTAGAAAGGCCTTTATATAGTCTTCCTCCAAGGTAACGACTGATCCGGGTTCTAACGAACTTCTGACAGCTCTGACAGTTGTAGTAGACGGTTTAAATGGCAGCTGTCAAGTCATCCAGTAACTTCTTGAAAATACTGTCTCTGTCTGAAAGTGTCGAGACTGATCTTCATTATGTGTCGACACAAATAGACCAAGTGTCGACACAAGTGGACTAAGTGTCGACACATGCCTTGGTGGTGTCGACACAACTCCTTCTGTTGTTGTAACAGCTTCTCGACAATGCTTCTGTTGAATGTGTCCAACACTGATTGAGTGTGTCGACACAAGTACTTCTTCTTTAAAACTTAGTTGAATTCTGCAGTGTGTCGACACATCTTCTTTGTGTCGACACAAGTACTTCTTCACTTTAACACTTAGTTGAATTCTGCTGAGTGACGACACATCTCCTTTATCTCGGCACAAGTACTTCATCTTTAACACTGTGTTGAAACTTGCTATGTGTCGACACAAGTCCTGTGTGTCGACACAGTTGATGGGGACAAAGCCTTCAGTGTGTCGACACAGCCTCCTCGTGTCGACACATTTGATGTTGACTATTCTTCACAGTGTGTCGACACTGCCTGTATGTGTCGACACATTTCTTCTGGTGTCGACTTTGCCTTTCCTGGTGTCGACACAATTTACTCCAAGTGTCGACACAGCTTTTCTCCAATGTCGACACAAGCCTTCATAAGTGTCGACACTGCTTCTCTAGGTGTTGACACATGGACTTAGAATTTTTCCTGCAATCCTGCAGTTACTTAACCTGCACATATAAACTCAAAACATATAAAATACACCTTGATGCATATCATTGAGTAGGATGAGGCTTCTTCAAATCTGGTACACATTTTCCAATGTACCCAACACAAATTGAGAGAAATAGAGAGAGAGGCCAAGGGAATGAAAGGAGGAAGGAAAACCAGCTGCTGGAGGAGCTGTGGAGTGCGGAGCGAAGATCCGAGAGCTGATTCATGGAGGCAAAGCCGTGGCGGTGATTTTCATCCAGCTATTTCATGGCTCCGAAGCGATCTTCAAGGGTAACGATCTCCTTCTTGGACATCAAAGTCCTTTATTTATGCATGTGCATGGAATCCTCCACTAAGAGGTGGATATCGTAAGTGATTCCTTGTTTCAGTTTGCATCTAGAGCCGGAAGTGTGGAGTACGGCATAAGAACACTGTGTGATGCCCATCTGGACGGGTAGTCTGGATTGGTGATGATTATGAGTAAACCGGAGAAGACTCCGTGGATTTGATGAGATGAAAGATTTATGTTTTGTTCTATGGCTGTATGCTTGTATGGATGTTGATGATGGATATATGGAGGCTTTGAGTAAGCTCTTGGTTGTGATGAGAGATCAATTGGTAGCATGTCTGGGGAGCGCGAGATAAACCCGGCCCGCTACACCACTAGGGTGTGTTGATCTGAATAGATGAGGTATCGATTGGTGGCACTTCCTGGGGAGCCGAGTTATACTCGGCGTGCTACACCACAGGGGTGGGTCGATCAGATATAGGTGAGGGGTCGATTGGTGGTAATATATGGGGAGCCTCGATAAACCCGACTTGCTACACCACAGGGGTGGGTCGATCTGCTCTGGTTATTTATGGATGTTGCGGTGTAGTACCTCTGAGTGGTATGGACAGAATGTCGCCAGCCCGCGAGCTTGGTGGACTATGATTGAACTGTCCAACCAACAAGTGAAGAACCTCTGATCGGCGGTGTACGACTGGGATAACCGGTGCACAGATAAGGTGCCTTGAGTGCACGGAGCGTCTGGTGGATACCAATGTTTGTGATATGGTTGTGATTGGTAGATTGATAGCTTGTTATGGCAATGCATACAAAGAAGGAACCACTGCCCCGGGTATGGGGTAGGGTCGTTATAAGTGGTCAGCTAAAGCTGACCGTTACTTTGTTTGCCGCTCTTGGGTGGATATCTAATTGCAGGTGCTGATGATTGAAATGGTTTGAGCGGAATGAAGGTTTACTACTTTTGCTACTTAAGGACCTTGAAGGCCGTGTGAAGCGTGGTTGGATTTCATGCATGGCCGGCCTGCGTGCTGATGTACGAAAATGTATTTGTGTAAAGAGAAACTTGCAAGGCCTTAAGGCCATGGGTGTGTGTGTTGTTGAAACAGGAACCCGGCTTCCTGTGGAGCTCGCCCTTGGGGAAAGGGGTGGTCTCGCGCCTACTTCGCTCCTGCAAGAAAAACAACAAAAAGCAAGGAGAAACAGACACAACGGCTCGGCAGGGAGGTCCCACCATAAACCCGGAAGATCTCAGAGCGCTTCCCCTCCTTAGCCTGAAGCCGAGCTAAGGTACCCTCAGAAAGCACTTGAAGATTTTTGGGGAGAAAAGCACAGGGGAGAACCTGCTTTCTAGGGTACCACTTGGGTCCTATTTATAGCTTTTGAAATACGGACTGCCAATAACCAAAATAACTGACCTGAAAATACCAGAAAACCCTTGGCTGGGTCTACCAACAGCCAAACTCCGCTGTTCTGAAGGGCTATGGGCAGACCAGCAAGGGTAAAACAGTAAAAAGTACCTCTGACACCCAGGCGAGCTGGGAGCTCTGGTCACCTCGGCATGCTCTGCTCGCATACTACGGTCGAGCTCCACTGCGAGGGCGCGAGTTGCAGCTCGCTCGGCGAATGCTGAGCTCGGGGTCGCCGATCGTCGATCTCTGCTCGACGGATGCCAAGCTCAGGCTCGCCCCTGCTGCTGCCGAGCTCGCCTGCTGCTGCCGAGCTCGTTTGCTGCTGCCGAGCTCGCCTGTTGTTCTCAGCCTGATTTGTTTGGCCCCTATTGACCTCGCTCGCCGGACACGGGGTTTACACAATCCCCGCTCTTTTCGAGCTTGTCAATGCTCGGAAAGAAACATCCAACCCGAAGTGTGCGGCGAGCTCTAGTTGGCGAGTTGGAGGGAATCTTCTGGTGGGGGCCACCTGCGGCTATATATATGCGCACCTGCTCAGTCTCCTGGCTCTTGCCATTCCTTCTGTTGCCTTGCCAAGATGCCTCTTCCTAAGGAGATCCAAGAGCGCATAGACCGAGCTCGCCTGGCCTCCGAGGCTCGCGTTGCCGCTCTGACAGCGGTCCCCGCGAAAGCTCCCCAAATTGATTCTGCCGAGCCGAGCTCCAAGAGGACAATGCCATTCCCCGAGGCAGCCGAGCCCATTTTCCGCGACCTCAGGGCCACCCTCGCTCGCGAGAGCAGCTCCTCTACCCGAACCATCCCGGAGAAGGATAGGGAGGTCGTCGTGGTCGGCGACGATCAGGACTGCCAACCAGATGGCGAGGGCGCCGTGCCGCGGGTCTCCGCGCCGCTAGGCGAGGCCACGCTCGCCACCTCGCGATTCTCGGCACCGGACAACCATCCTCAGGATCCGACGCTCCTCTTCGGGATCCAGCCTCTAAGCTCGCAGAGGCCAACTTCACCAGCGGGCTCCCCTCCTCGGCAAATTGACGCGGCCGCGGGGGAAGGTTTGGGGTCCATTCCCACCCCGGGCTTCGAGCTCATATCGCTAGGGCCTCGCGGCACAGGTCGCGGGAAGGACCTGAGGTTCGTCCCTCCCCGTCTCTCCTTTGAGCCACCGAGCTCTTCAGGTCCGCCTCGCTCAACCCTATGCTTCACAAGTTTTTGCTCTTTGTTGATATCTGCCTTTACAACCCTTCCCAGCCAATCGGCTGCCGAGGAGTCCTCGCGGGCTGCCCACTACTCTTCCCTGCCATCCCCGAGCTCGCTGGACTCTTACCTGGGTCCAGAGGTGGATCAAGGCGAGCTGACGAGGAGGGAGATAAAGCTCCTCAAGAAGCTGGTGTGTGGACTGCGCGAGGTGCAGGGGGTCAACGAGACGCTACAGCGTGACTACGCGCGTCTTGCTGAGGAGGTGCGCCTCGGCCAAGCTAGCATGTTGATGTCCCTCTCCCGTCTCCTGAATGAGATAGACGATGGTCTCTTGGTTGCGCAAAGGAATTCTGGAAGGATCCGCGAGCTGCTCCGCGTGCGGCAGCCTGGGGGGCGGGGGTCGCGAGGCCGGGGTAGGTAAGTCTGCAGGCTCCTCTGTCGAGCCGACCGGCGCTCGCATCCTGTTGCCCTCCCTGCTCACGCGCCCTGTTTAAATTCTGAACTTTTTTACTGCTGTGGTAAATAATTCTTAGGACATTCTTAATTATGTTAATTAAATAAAAAGCTGCAATGATTTGACTTAGCCTTGGTTGGGATGCACCGAAGTCGGCGAGCTGGGGTGGCGAGCTGGGGCAGCGAACTGTGCCGATGGGACAGCCCTCCTCAGATTTCTTTTCCTATAAATAGACCCCCTCACCTACCCCTGTACTGCCTTTATTGCTCTGGCTTCCTTTCTCTGCTTTCTTCTTTCCGTGCTCGCGTCGTGCTTTCCTCTGCGATCATGGGCAAGACCAACCCGGATGTCGACGGCCATTCCAAGTGCGCGCAACACTTCGCGGACTATTGCTTCTTCGACGGCCACACCAGCGAGGAGGAGCTCGCGAGTTTGTGTCCGCTTACGTGCCGCCGGGCTTTGAGGCACGCAGGCCAGGGTCGGGCGAGGCCATCAACACGTTCTATGAGAACGAGCTCGCCTTCCCCATCTCGCACTTCGAGGTGGGGCTGCGACTTCACTTGTGGCCGGAGATCCGGCAGATCCTGCAGTACTACGGGGCCGTCCCCGCGCAGCTGAACTCAAACGCCATCGCGATGATGGTGGCATTCGCGAGCTACCTTCGGCGGGAGAGTATCGAGTTCAACTTGACAGTGTTCAGGAAACTCTTCTCCTACAAGGCGACGACGGATGGGGTCGCCTACTTCGGCGGCTACTTGATCAAGGTTCGCGAGATCGCGAACAAGCATCATACCTGGATGACCAAGATCGCCTTAATCAAGGGCGATCTCGACAACATCCCCTACTCGCCGCAACAAATAGGCGAGGAGGTGTACCGCCCGCCGGCTGTGTCCCGGCACGACGCCGAGCTCCACAAATTCTTCCTCCACAAAGATTTCGAGGTCGGCCTCGATGCGCTCCCCTGCTGCCGAGGGGCCTCGCCTACCTGCGCTCATCCCCCTTTCCAAGTGTCTGCCTGGCCCGTCATTACTTTCGCTCACGGCTTGCCGAGAAGAGGCGGCAA